>JACCIC010000120.1:432500-467500 GCA_018907035.1 Sycobia sp. Sy_11 | reverse complement strand
AGAAAGTCGCGGCCCTCGACGTTGTTTCTAATGTAAAAAGGATAACAAGAGCTGAACTTCCTAAACTTATTGAGTTCTTTATTAAAGATTCGTCGTGTGCGCCGACAATTGTTCGTTTACTCTTTAGTTTTTGGTTTACTCTTTAGTTACAAATAATGCAAGATAACGTACTGTTTGATTGACAACGTCAATATTGTAATATTTTCTCGTAAAGTCATACAGGGATTAGATTTAAATTTTTTCTAGATGTTCAAGTATCGGAAATAAGCGGACAAAACTATAGCTGACTGCACTAGCAGAATAATGGATTACTATTACATGCATGTGTCCAGATGTTTATAATGTAATAGAATTTCAACTTCATTCAATTAATCTAATATATGATTGTCTATAATATATATATTATATATATATATATATATATATACATATATATATATATATATATATATATATATATTTAAATGAACGGTAAACTATAATGATGATACCATTCTATTTATTCGATTAATTTTGTTTACGCACCTCGTCGCACTAACGAGCTCACGGCACGCATCGCACGGCTCGGCAGTTTCAATCATCACGACTTTTCTTGCAGGCACACACACACACACACACACACACACACACACACACACACACATATATATATACTATCTACATCATCGCGTCAAATCTACCTTCCAGCTGATGCTTTCGACCTTCTACATTTTAGATATTACGACCTACATACAATAAAAATAGTTGCAAACGTATTATATTATTTATACATATATACATATATATAAAAAGGTACAGACTAATATGCGCGCGAGTCCGAGATTCCGCCGGAGCGCCGGAGCTCTCCCCCGGCGCGGCTGTACAGGCGCGCGGGCAGCTCGCCGGGGCGCTGATGCGTGCGCGACCGTCCCAGACGGGCCGCAAAAAAGCGCATGCCCGATGCGTGTCGTGAGGCACGCGGGAGGGGCAGGGAGGGAGGGGAGCCCCGGCTTAACGTCGGACTACGTGCCTGCCGTTAATTTAATTAGAGTCGAAGTGTTTTTACTCGTACGCGACGCGAGGATCCCTGGCCTGGGAGGCTCCGCAGGGAAGGAGAGAATCGAGGATTTAGATTTTATTGATTCTCGGTGTTTATTTTTCTCGTGCTGCGTTCATTTTTTTTTGTTTTTTCCTTTTTTTTTTTTTTTTTTTTGTTTTGACCACACGTACAATGGTTAGAATAATTTTTAGACTGCCATGAGTAGATTTGAAATAGAGCAGTAAAGAATTAGGAATTCTACAACGATCCTTTTGAACAGAAATGATGAATATATTGAATCTAGTTTCATGAGTATCAGTCGATGGTGGTTGAAATATTAAATATAATATATGGGTTTGGACACTACCTGCCATTACATTTGTATGCGTAGTTGGGTATTTAGATGATTACTTTAGCTCATTAGTTGCGAACTAAAATCGAGATGTTCAATAATATTATTAAGGATTAAGAATGAACGTCGCGGTGTACCGTTCGCGATTTGGGGACGTTGCGAGAAATTCAATGGGTGAAAAAAAAAATCTTGAAATTTGATTTGTCGACTAATTGGCCGGCTAAATCGTTAAATACTCCGCGAATCCGTTACTTTTGGCCAACATACGATATGCCATTGGCCGTGCGCGAACAGCGGAATATCGACCGATTTACATAACGGTGAAAAATTCACGCTTACTTGTTGCGACGTAACGATCGCCCCGATTCTCGGGCGCGTTATTTTATCTAGTAAATCTAGTCTAAGCTTCGTGAGCGAGTTTCGCATCGAAGCGCGCGTGGTTCGAAATGTCGTATGACAAAAACCGCTCGGCGTCCACTGAACAATCAACGCGGGAAACTCATCCAGCTGCGCGCGCGCGCGCGCGTATCGCACGACGACAGATGCACGTATATACGGTAAATCCCAGATGCCCCTCGATCTTGCGCGGGAGCGAAATTCTGGCAAAGATAAATGTGCAAATGAAGAAACAAACAAAGAAACGAGCAGGGTTAAACAATATTTCTCGAGCGCGTCCGGCGTCTGCCCATGAAGACCGATCGTTCGCGCGCGCGCGCGCGCCCGTGTCTCACGGCCTCCGCCGTTCAATAAAAAGTACATATAATATACCGCTCTCGCCGCGCGCCCTCGCCCGCGCCCACGCATCGCCGGACCGCGAGCCCGCGAGCGGTTGACGAGCGCCCGCGCGCGCATATCGGCTCCGCGCCACGATTTGCATATAGCCTAATGAATATGTTAAATCAATTTAAGAAAACCGCCCGTCCGCGCGGGGCCCGGGAGGGCCGGGCGGGAAGGAGGGGCGCGCGCGCACGCTGCAGCGAAGCGAGTGTAGGCGAGTCGAGGCCGAGTTAAATATATATATATATATATATATATATATATATATATATAGACACACACGCGTCCGCGGAGCCTGTTATTATTGTAATTGCCGCGCGTGTAAAGTGCGCTCCTCGTGGAAAAGGAGAGAAAGAGCGAGAGAGTCGCTATGTACGCACGCGCGCACGCACGCTCGCACGCAAAGCACGGTCCTGATGCTGTTGCTGCACGCGGAAGTCGTACACGCGGGCTTTCTCTCTGCAGTTCCCTATATATATATATATATATATTAGCTCGTTGTCGTGGTAGCCATTATATATATATATATATGGAATACGGTTGGCGTGCCGCAAAGCGCGAGAGGGATGCGCGTATATATATATAGCGCCTAAAGGAGCGCCGGCCGCGAGCTGGGCAAGAAGCGCTTAATGGCCGTGGGACGGTATATAGTAGGGGCGGGTGAGAGTAGAGTGGCGTGGAGGGGGGGAGAAGCAGGAGAACGAGGGAGAAGAGGCCTTTCTAATTTGTCGTGATGGCAGAGGGCCCCCGCGTCTTTTTGCGCGGCCGCGAATTTTATGCATACTTAAATCGATTACGGGGGCCCCGCTGCTTTTTCCCATCGCCGCGGTCACGCCGCGTCACCGGGCCCCGAACGTTGCCTCTCGCGAAAACATACACACGTATATATATATATGTATGTGCGCGCGTGTGTGTGTGTATACAAATCATATACACCTAGTTTTATTTGTATTTTAAGGTATTATGTATATTTGCAGCATAAGTATATAGCTTCAGTATTCGAATTAGATAAATATAAGTATAAATGAATTGATTTCTTTTACATTTAAAAGGGAATAACGTAAGAGAACTGTTATACGGATAGTAGTATAGAGAGAATTTAGTAAGTAGAGAACTCACAAATGAGAAATCTTCATAGTCACCAATTGGATTTAATGTCGTAGTTGCAAATTTTACAAATTAATTTTAATTTAATTAATTTTCTTCGTCGAATAAATATTTGCTCGAATGCAATTCAAGACCGTATGGTCGATGATGATGAAGAAAAACGAAAAAATAATATACTAGAATAACATATATACTACTCCGGAACAGGATAATCGATTTTACGAAATACATTTATGATAGACAGTGGATTGAAGTTTTGCCGATACGTAATGTATACGAATGTAAATTATGCGAACCGAAATTTAGCATTAAAATTGAAAAATCATTCAGTGCTAGCGTCCAATTAGCTACTCACGAATGAGCTTGTGTATTTTTTTTTTTTTATTTTTGACAAAAAACGTCATTTGCAATCCATTAACAGCGATTGCTGTTGAAAACGAGAAAAATTTAACGGCATTGTTATTTTACAATTTTACAATCAAACGTACGTCAACAATATTACACGCTCGCGTAATTATAACGAGTCTTCTTCTGCATCGCTCCCCTCCCTAAAGCACACGGCTGATAATTACAATTACTCGGAATGTCCGTGTTTTTTTGCGCTGAAACATATATATATATAATGTATCATAGATATCCCTAATTGCCGTAAACTCTGAATCACTCGTGTCAACGAGGCTCTTTTTTTTGCTTCTCTATGCGCAATTAAACGAAAACGCTAACAATATCGAAAATCGATTAACATCGATAATCGGCCAGTCGAATTAACACACAACGTTCGCTCAATCGTGTATAATTTCGCGGCAATTACAGCGGACGCAGCTGCAAAGTTATTATTTGGGTTCTTTTTTCTTTACGAAATTTTTCAGGACTAAAATTTTATTATTCCCCGCTGTGCTTATGCGCGTGCCGTATAGCCTATTATAGAAAATGCCGATTCACGCCTCGCTTTTTTTCTCGCCCCGACGCGCATACTCACGTACGTCCCGCGCTTTTCTTTATCCCTCCCTCCCTCCCGCTCCCGCTAGCATATTCGAGTTCCTTCTTCATATTATCTTTTTTATACTTTGTCCTTCGTATAGAGATATTGCGTCGGTAATATATTAATGATTTGTCAAAACGTATTTTGAGACTATTTTCAGAACTACGTGTAACTTAAGAATATCTTTAAATCTGAAGAAATATTTTACAAATAATTGGTGTGGCTAGAATTTCATGTTACTAAATTTCGCGATCAGTATAAAGAACGAACATAAGCCTATGGCGTAAAAAAACAGATCTAAATCCTGCGGCAGACTTATCAGAGTGCCTCGTGCTTGGCCTCGTGACCGCGAGTCTTTTGCATCGCTAATGTATTATATATATATATATATATATATATATATATATATATATATATATATATATATACGGGCAGACACGCACACACATGCACGCAACTGCAACGTACAGTTCGTAATAGCCCTCGCGAATCGGCCTCGGCTTATTAAAGCCTGCGTATAGAAAAAAGAACAGAGCTCCGTTTAAAAAAGGCCGCGCATTCCTCGCTTCAGAAGCGAGGACGACGATTCGACGTATATGTTATATATATATATATATATATATATATATATATATATATATATATGACTCGAAAGGTTCTCGGGTTTTATTATAAAAGGAGAAGGCGAGCCCGCTGGGGTACCGGGCGCGCGTTTACGAGTGGCGCGTGCACGAAATCCCTCATACACCTGTCCGGGCCTGTAAACGTTTACAGCCCGCGCTGTAAACTCAAATTGATTTGTCGCATTAGCATGAGACTCCGAGCGGGGTGGGAGCGCGGCCTCGTCGTCGGCGGCGGCGGCGGCGGCGGCGTCGATGCTGGCGAGGAGAGCGGGTGGCAAGCGAGGCAAAAGACAGAGAGGGAGTCAGAGGCGTGGACGCGGAGGCTCCCTCCGAGCAGCCGCGCTTTAAATTCACGTCTCGTTTGACCTGGCGCGCGGTCGCGACACGCATACGAGCGCTTTTACACGTATTGAAGCATTATATATATATATATGTATATATACGTAGGCATCGCGACCGAGCCGCGGGTTAGCAGCATTACGATCTCGTAGCTCGTGGCACTTTTACGACACGGGCGCCTCGCTTCGTACTAGCGATACAAACCGTATTATACACGCGTAGATTACGGTCCTTCGCGTGCCGTATGCGATTTATTATCCTCCACAATAATTCCTCGCATTACAGCCCCAAAACTGCGCGCGCTCTCGTTTCCGCCCTGGGTTTCGGGAGGAGGGGGGTGGGGGAGGATCGAAACCTCCTTTACGGTTAATACGCGCGCAGAGCGCCGCGCAACGAGAGGTGAGAATCGCCGAACGAACGGGCAAGCAGCGCCAAAATTTCCCCGATGACGGCTGGCTAAAACGATCGAACGACCGGGCCACGGGCGTTAAGTATATGCGCGTTATTACGTTACGAGCCTGTGGCAAGGATACGCGACGTGGCGCGTTATTAATTTCCGCCGGTTCTCGACGAGGAAATTCGCCACGGCGCACGCGCGCGCGCGACACGTCTACGTCGGCTCGGTGTCATTGATGCGTATCGGGCGGCGTATGGAGACCAGCGAGGCCCGTACGCATCGCAAGTATCGCCGATGAAGAAGTCGAAAGCAATGAAAAAAGTCAATCGGGCATTCCCCCCCCCCCTACGACACCGTAATTCCGCACCACTGCACTATTAGCTCGTTTTACTCCTCGCGCAATATCTATACACAAGGAAATTTATCGGAATCCGCTTCCTCCTCCGTGCCACCGTCTCTCTCTCTCTCTCTCTCCGGCAACTTTTTCCCTCGTTTTCTTTTATTTTTTTCTTTTTCTTTTGCCTTTACAGCGCCACCGTCCTCAGTCGATAATCTTCGTTAAAAGCGGAACGAGGGAAATATATTATACAGCGCGCGACATTAACTTTATTGCGCTCTGTGCGCGGGAGGGAGGCGAGAGAAAGAGAGAGAGAGAGAGAGGGGGGGGGAGCAATTGATGCCGAGGCGTTGACGCATCGGCGGATACGACTATGCTCGCATATAGAGGGCTGTGGCAGTTAAAATTCGCAATAAGTACCTCTATATATATATATACACCATCGGGCGCGAAACTCGTTACTTATGTAGTCTCCTCTTGGCCTTCCCCTCCGCCTCCCTCGCGCCACGATCGATCGTCGGCAAATTCATCGGCGATAATTAGCGGCCGTCCCGCGGTTTTACTGTCGCGCGCCTGCCCCGGGGGGGGGGCGGGGATCGTGGCCGGGGAGGCCTGAAGGCGCCTTTAAAAGCCCTCGCGGCCCCAGCATCGGGACAGAGACGTCGCGTTGCCGTTTTTGCGCAGTGGTACTTTAACGGGGACGCGGACGTCTTATTCTGCCGCGCTGGATTACGATAATACGTGTGATTGGTAGCTTATTGAAGAGACGTCGATGAGTTGACGTGCGTTTATCCCGCATCCGATACGGATGTGGGAGAAAAAGCCGGGAATCGAGAGCGGTTCGATGGGGGAGGGAGAGAGGGAATGAGAGAGAGAGAGAGGAGAGAGAGAGAGAGAAAGAACATGATCTCGCTTAACGAGGTTTTAACGAGAATAGAGGCTACCACCTGTCCGAACGATCATCCTATCGAATTGGCGAGCTTCTTTTGGCAGAATCGGGGTGGAATGAATTTTGTCATTTTTTCGAGAGAAAAAAATGCAACTTTTGATTTACTTTTGTTAATACTTATGACTTTTCCGATTTGCCGCGACTTAAACTTACAATTATACTTACTTTGACGGTCTTATGAATATATCATTATTTTTATTATTAATTCTGCATAGCAATATATCCAACTTTCTATAAAAATAGTAAGTATGTTGAAAATGCTGTTTTTAACTCATTCAAGATCGGAAAATCGTGATTATTAAAAAAAAAATAATAAATATGGAGAAAGCACATTAGCTACATAATTATCATTTAAGAATCATAAAAATAAAATTATCACTTACTAAAATCACTTACGCGAATGAAAAATATCGCCACACTTATTATTAGATGAATCCAAAACATGTATTTCCCAAGCGATCTTCTCTATCTCGATCTTATCGCGATGCTTTATCATGACTTTCCCGCCCATCGCCATTCTCAGGCCATTCCAACGATCGACATAATGCTCCAAATAATGACTAACAGGCGCGCGCGCACGCACACACATTATGAAAGCAACGCACGAATTCGTGAAATCCGACAAACAAGGGTTCGGCGATGTTTGCAGTATTTAGGGACAGTCGCCTGGTACTCCTTTAAATGCAATCCCTAATGCGATAGCTCGAGACGAATGGGCCAAAACGAGGCATAATTAACTTTCCCCGGGGGCGGAGCCGACCGCCTCAAATCCCGTTTAACGAAGAATCGCTTTGCGTTTCTACATATATATGTGTATATATATGTATATATACACACACATATATATATATATATATATGTGTGTGTGTGTGTGTGTGTGTGTGTGTGTGTGCATAATCGTGTTTCCTCGGAAGCGGTCGGCCTGGATGCGTTCGCCCCTCGTTCATCCTCGTCGAAATTACGTTTGTAATCGCTGGTTTGTCGCTGGATCGTCACGGGGTCGTCGAATTTTTTGCGTCTTAATAAGTTCACGCGGGAGATCCCTCCAACACATTCGTGTGGATAGAAATATTTTATTTGTTTATTTATTTTTTTTCTTTTCGAAGCTTAGTTACAATTTTAACGCTATTTTGGAGCTTTCCAAAAATTTCGTTCATACGTTGATTTTTAACTTGTTTAACTTAGCCGCCCTTCTATCCCGCTGGAATGCAGCGTTGTAGGTAAATAATTAATTAACTTGCGCATGTTAAAATGTATTATTTCACCCTTGTCTGAAATTGATGTCTGATTATCGAAGCGATCGTCGTTTTTACATGCATACATTATTAAAAGTTCATTTGCGTGTCGGGCCGCTTTCGTTTCTTACCGTTAAGAAAAAAAAAAAGAAAAAAAGGAAAAAGAATCGAACTGAAAAATTTACATCCCGATCGTATCGCGAGCTTTCCACTCTTACGTCGTTCTGCCTGAACAAGAATTCTCGAAAATCTCCCGCGCGGCCTAGACATAGTGCCTATATTACGTAATACGAGAAATATAGAATCTCCCAAGTAATCGCTGAGACGCAGTCCTCGCACGCGTAAGGTCGGGAATCGCGAAAGCTTTTTCCCGGTACCCCGGGTGCCCGCAGCGGCGTCCTTGGGCCTTTTCCCGCGTACGCCCCTAATTAGTCCTTGAAAGAAGGCGTGCGCGCACAAGGCGACGCCAGTAATGGACCGAGTGTCCGACAAAGAAGGGAAGTTACGCGGAAAGAAAGAAGCAGAGACAGAGCGAGAGAGAGAGGGGGGGGGAGATCGAAAAGTCAAGAGCACGTGAGGGCCCCGCGTGGGGTAAAAGTCTTTCTCCTCTCCCCGCACGGCGAACGAGAGCATTTGGACGCCATGTGTTTAGCCTCCCCTCTGCGCGCGGGGCCGGAAAAGTTGGGCCGAAAACTTTTTAAAATACTTTTCACCGGGTGCGTCTCTCTTTCTTCTCTCCCATCGCCCCCCCCCCCCACGACCATCCCGTCTCGCGCAATCTTAAAGACAGATGTCCAACGATCGGCCCACGGTGGCCGTGAGCGCGAGAGGGAAAAAAGGCAGCAGAAGTACCGGTGTTCCCGAGGGAGGAGAAAGAAAGCATAATCTTGCCACGGACGAGGAGCGGACAGGCTCGCGGACTGACCGGGACTTGGGTGAAAGAGAGAGAGAGAGAGAGAGAGAGAGAAGATGGTCGGCCGGCGGTAGCTCGGGAATCGGGGAGGGAAGAAGGCAAGCTGCACAACGCGCGCGCGGGGCAGCAGCAGCGAGTTTACTCGGCTATAAAAGCGACATAAAGATCTGCTATTTCGACAATCCCTGACAGCGGCCCGAAGTTCCGGGGGGAGAGCGAGAGGGCGCAAGAGAGAGAGAGAGAGAGAGAGAGAGAGAGAGATCACGAGCGAGAGCTAAAGCTCTATTCGCGGCGATAAACTTTACGATAGCTCGTTTCTCTCTCTCTCTCTCTCTCTCCAGATCCGCGCACCCGCGCGAAGAGTGTATCTCGCGCGACCCGGAGTATATAGGGAGTCTTCTTTTAGCACGAGCTTTTGCCCTAATATATACATATACCTTTTATATTTCGCGCACACTCTCCCGCGTTATTGGCAATATTCGTTGCGAGAAGATTATAGATAGCGATTGACGATGCTTTTGAGACGAATTATTAATTATATATATATACACACACCTGAATACTTAAAAGCTCTCCTTCGAACTTTTATAGCGAAAGCGCTATACGCTTATGGCCGTGTACTTTCCGGATGTGGCTCGGATATCTATATAATACATATTTTAGCGGCCGTTAATCCTTGAGAAATTGCACGCGGTTGGGCACGTTTTCTCTCTTTTTTTTTTTTTTTTTTTTTTTTTTTTTTATTTTGAATGTTGCCCTCGTAGGTGACTTTACGCCGCAATGTCTCTTTGGCAAATTGCGACGATTCGAACGGTCGGTAATCGATGCCCCCGGCGCGTATAGGACTTATTGATGGCGAAAGTGAGAGCACGGGGGTCGTGTTCACTGCGCCTACCCGGCTGCGCGAAGAAAATGCTCTGCTCGGACCGTCTGTCGTATTTTTGCGCAGACGAGTGCATCTATCCTTGAGTCAATTGGCGAAAAGTACAAAAATGCCTCGCGAGCCCACCAATCGCTCGTGCGCCGAGCGAACGACGATAATAGAATTATCATGTGGAGGCTGGAAAATCGTGGAAAGTTGCCGAAGAGCGCACCGTACCGGCGAAAAAGACGTTATTCGCCATCGCCACAGCGAAGCGGCGAAGAGGGGAGAGGAGGAGGCCCCGAGGAATAGTCGAATCGAGCCATCCGAACTCGTTGCGATCGATAAACGCAGCGTCATTATTATGCATTACACATAACTATATGTACTATAATATGCGAATCGGCGCGTAATACCGCAGCAGAGAGAGAGAGAGAGAGAGAGAGAGAGAGAAACGTGGCCGAAAGTTCTACTATGCTAAATAAAATGGAAAAAGCCCGGCTCTCAGCCCGTAAATACGCGCATGTACAATCGAATAGCGACTGAGGGAGAGAGACTGAAAGAGAGAGAGAGAGAAAGAGAGAGAGAGTGAGTGTAGTGATAAAGCGGATAAGACAGAGTGAAGCAGCAAGGGGCGATATATACGAAAAAAAAAAAAGAAAAATAAAGAACCATCGCGTGCGCTTATGTACGAGCCGACCGGTGTATTAAAGAAGCACACAGGCGCTCATAATACAATATTATACAATATACTTACACGGCGCGTCGGGGAAAACGAACGAAGGAGTATAGACTCCACCGCAGAGTATATACATATATATATATATATATATATATATATATATATATATATATATATAAGGAAGGGAAACAAAACGCACTACCTATGGGGTGCGCGCGGAGCAAGTCATGCCGGGTAATTGTCCCCTCCTTCATATATATATATATACATATATATATATATATATATATATATATATATATATATATATACACCTACCGCGATCTCGCGCTCGCTCTTCGATCTGTTTGCATACGATGCGCCGCGCGCGTATTATAAACACATATGCGTAGGAACAGGCTGGGTGCATGGACGCGCGAGGGACGAAGGGGCAAATTAATAGTTATACCGCGGAGGTGCTGGATGACGTCATGCACGCGCGCGCAAACACACACACACACACACACGCACATACGCATACAGACACAACTTACGGGCGACCGCGCATAGAAATAGACGGAGCGAGGGGGAGGGGGACCCCACCTGGTCCGCGCTCGTTCTCTTTCTCGTTCGGCTATATACTTATAAGATACCGGGCTGGGGAAGCGGGGTGGGATTGATGGGCGGCCGTTTACTGCGCCTGTAATCTAATGTCTATAATGCCGCGTCGTTGCCGACGAGACCGGGGTACACGCCCCGGCAATTAATGAAACTTATTTTTTCTTTTCTTTTTTTTATCTATAATGTATAAGCCCTCGGGCTTTCTAGTTAATCGGCTATGTATATGTTATGGTCGCCATCAATGCGCGCACGCGCGCGCGCGCGTGTGTGTCTGTATGTGATCGCCGCGGTTCTTTCCCTACCGTTTTATATATTATCCATTCCTACTAATGACCATTTCTCCAAAATGCCAATTTTCGAAAAATGAATATTTTTCCGAACAAGCGTCCGCATATTAGAATTATTATATGATAAATATGTAATAGTTTCATAAGAATAATACAGATATATATATATATATATAGACGCGTGCGCGCGCGCGCGTGTGTGTGTGTGTGTGTGTGTGTGTGTGGCTGTTTGTGTGTCTGAATATGTGTGGACCCCAGTAAGCTCTACGTATTTCGGTAATTTTATTTATTTATCTAGAAGAATTGGTCGAAAATAATGTCAAACGTGCCAATTCCTGATATAAAAATATTCGTAACTTCTACCAGGAAATCAACATTCCTCAATCTGATTCAAAAAATGTCAACGGCATTTCTTAAAGAAATTTCACAGTTCCTACTCGTCAATTTGTTATTATACGATTAACGGTCGATAAAAAAGAATTAATTCATTTTCAATACTGCAGATAGACGTAATTATAACGGACCATCTTTCGCGATATCTATATAGATATTCGTAGAATGGAGAAATGATTCGAAATGAAGAACATCATCTATAATAGAATCTATAGGAAATAGATTGTAAAATTTTATGCAATTAACAGAAGCTCTCGGAAAAGTTCCCGACGATTCATTACTCTCGCCCCCCCCCCCACCTCCATCTTCCTGCCCCGTCCTAAGATTCTAAATAAGAAAAGAATGTCGAATCTTAAAAGTAAAGTGGCCATTCGGTGAATCGTCGGTAAAAGACGTCGTAAACGTCGAGCGCGAGAAGTGTGCGTAAAGAAGCGAACAAGAATAATACGAAGAAAAAGAAGGAGAAGAAAAGAAACGAAGCAGCAGAAGCAAAAGAAGAAGCAAAGAGAGGAAGGACGAAACGAGCGATTAAAATATAAAAGCCGCGGTCCCGTTAAATACTCCATGCTCAGAGAGGTTGGCCCGCGCGAGCGGTGCGGTCGCGTGTGTCTACATACACAGCTACCTACCTACATATATATATATATATATATATATATATATATATATATATATATATAACACTCGTGGGCCTGTGTACATACGACGCATCGGAAGCTGGTCTCCGCGCGCGCGCGCGCGCGTAGTTTTTGAAATCGGAAGCCGCCGATGCACAAAAGGCGGAAGCGCGCGCGTCTACGCGAACGCATCTTCTCGGCAGGAGGGAGGAGGAGGGGGGAGGGGGGACGACGGGCGCTCGT
This sequence comes from Sycobia sp. Sy_11, assembly GCA_018907035.1. Lineage (NCBI taxonomy): Eukaryota > Metazoa > Arthropoda > Insecta > Hymenoptera > Epichrysomallidae > Sycobia > Sycobia sp. Sy_11. Next base: position 454,787 of record JACCIC010000120.1, on the reverse strand, counting down.
GCACAGCTATCCCCACTGTAGGCACATATTTGTACGATCGCGGGTAAATATCGTGCTCAAACATTCAAACATCTCGTTTGGCGATCTTATTATTATGGTTGAGGCAATAGGGGGAGCTGACGCGCGCGGGAGCGAGGATGAAGAGCGAATCCTATCTGTCTCTCTCTCTCTCTCTCCCTCTCTTGATCTGATATGTATTTGCACAAGCATTATATATACTTATGCATATATATTAATATCTATATACACTTGGCCGAGCTGACCCACCAGAGAACCAAAGAGATTCCGAAACCCGAGGCTTCTCTGTCGGATCAAAAAAAAAAAAAAATTCATTACCGATGAGAGTAGGAGAGGCTGCGAGCAGAAACGACGAAGAGAGAGAAGAGAGAGAGAGAGAGAGAGAGAGAGAGAGAGAGAGAGACGAGTGAAATGATTCTGGAATTACCGCGAGATCCGATGAATTGATTCTCAGATATTCGAATCAATAGTAATTCTTGCGCGTACACATTTACGATAGCCGTCGTGACTGAACAATTATACGACCAGGAGATTAAGAAAAGTGAATCGTTTGGTGCGTGCGCGCCTGTGCGTGTCGTCCTGACTATATGCCTGAACCGTAGGCATAATATACGTATGTATATTAATATGCAATAATATATATATATATGTATATATTATTGCGCATGCATCTAAAAATGCGCGTCGGTTCGCTCCCGCAGTGCCGATCGGACCGAATCCTCGATCGAGCCGGAAGTCGGCCGACTACCGCGCCTCGGATATTCCACGTGCCGCGGAATCGCGCCACCGACCCGAGCCGTATTCTGCCCGAAAGAGATCGCCAAAAGTCCGAGGCTAATGATTCGTTAGCGAGGTGAACTCGCCATGCGCGCCGCACCCCGTGCGTCCCCCCTCCCCCCTCTACGCCGGCTTTGAGGCCCGAGATTAAAGGGATCCCCCTACCACTCCTTGCTTCTTTTCTTTCCGAAGGGTGGCTGGGGGGGGGGTGAGGGGTTAGGAGGATCATCGTCGTATACGCTGCCAGTCGCGCGCGCCCCGTCCGTGCGCGCCGCCCGTTTATTAATAGACCGTCCTTGGCTCTTTAGAGCGCGCTGCCGAGCTCGCTGCCACATGGTCCCCGGGGGCTTTTAGTTATTTTAATTGCCGCGCCCGCTCGTTATCACAATATTGAAACATAGGCGCGCGGGCGCTTTCGCGCCCGTCCGTCCGTCCGTCCGTCTTCGCATTATTATTCCTGCGTACGCGCGAGATTAAAGAACTCGGGCGGGGGGGGGGAGTGAGATCGTCGGCGTAACGATAGATAACGATAGGATGGGTTTGCCGAGGCGTCGGCAAAGGGCAGAATGGCCATGGCCTTCGGAATTTCGACGAATGATGCTCTCGCACGCCCGGCTGCTCGGCCGCGAATTCAATCCCATACCGGTGCACTCTTCGTTTCGTCACCAGTTGCTCGTACGTCGAAGGAGGCGCGCGCAAAAAATTACAATCACAATCACCTGCGGGTAAGAGACTTGTAACTGATCAGGGGACAGAAGTCGATTCGAATGAAACAATACAAAAAAAAAAGACGGCTAATGTAATAAAATTTTGTGCAACATATCTGAACGCTAAATAATGCAGTTCGTATTATTATAAGAATGGTCTGATGCAAGATAATTTTAATTCGAAACACCGACAAACTCGATCAATTTTATTCGAGTTTTTCATTTTCATATCCAGATGGAAGAGCTATCGGAGAAATTGTCAATGGCCGAGCTATTGTCGATGGATTCATATCGAGCGCTAATTTTTAATTAATATCAATCCGCATTCCGTCTTCTATTAGAACGCCATCCTCCTCTCGGTTCTCGAATTAGAATCGAAATTAGAACAATTTTATCGGCGTGGTGGGGGGGGGGGAGTGGCTGGAAGTTTCGTCGCTTCATCCGCATGATCTGCGAGTACAGTCGTGAAAATTCCCCATCAGGGATCCCGGAATAACTTATCGACAAAGGCGAGCACCGGGCTATTTCTTATAAAGTCTCGCGTTATTATAGCTCGTTTAAAAATCAAATAAGAAAAAAAAAACCAAAAAAAACAAAATCCAATCCGTGTTCGGACTGCTCCCCGGCACCCTCGACAGATCCGCGTCCATATCGTTCCACGTACACGAGCATTACACCGATAGATCGGTACACGTGTACGAGTCAGGAACGATTTCCTGTTACGGATAAAGTGAAAAATCTTAATTACGAAGCGAGAAGAAACGTGGATAACGAACGTTCACTTCCCCCCCTGTCTTTCTCTCGCTGCGATATTAAACGAGCCAGGTCATCCGAGGTAGCTTCGTTACGACGAACGTTCTTTACTCTCTTCAGCTCCCTTTTCCTGTCTCTCTCTCTCTCTCTCTCTCTCTCTCTCTCCCTCCCGTTCGCGACAGTTAAAAAGAGGTAATAAAAAGACGCGCTCGCGCGCGAATTCTTCTAAGCGTAGCGGACGCAACTTTATAAACTCTCTTTCTCTCTCTTACTCTCTCTCTCTCTCTCTCTCTCTCTCTCTCTCTCTCTCTCTCGCAACTCTTTTTCTAATTACCGCACAGGAAAAGGAGTTCGCGCGCGTTATAATAGACGCGGGATTGCCACGAGCTACATATTAATGCACGCCGCTCCGTATCCTTGTTATAACGCTCGCGACTCACGTACACACGTTAGACAGTATATATATAAGTTACTAATAGGTACCAGAAGAATTTTTCTTTTGTCCCTGGTAAACCCCGTATCGACACACAGGCGCGTACGCGCGCGCTGTAAGCTTCCTTCTCGCCCAAGTGCGCATCGGCTTAAAACAGTATACCTATTCTATATATATATATATATATATATATATATATATATATATATATATATATATATATCAGCACGATGCGCTCCTTTCACGCGAGCGAGGCGGATTGCGTTATTATACTATATGCAGTATGGCGCTATGTAGGGCCGCCGAAGCCCCTACAAGTAATACACTGGCTCGATTTCCTTGCCGTTGCGCATATGGCAGTCGAGCGATATATATACACATAACATACATATATATATATATATATATATATATATATATATATATATATATATATATATAATACAGCATGGGCTCGACTTCGAGCACGAAGCGCGGCATGGCTGGCGAGCGCCTGCATTGTACCACTGATAATGTTGGGATCTCGTCTATGTGCCCCGCGTATTCGGTATCTTTATACATATATATATATATATATATATATATATATATATATATATCTTCGAAGACCATTCCATTCGCTTCTGTGCGCCATCGAGATGCCAGCCCTTTCCACCCACCACCCCAACCCGTCCGTTTATCGACGATATATTCGCGGCTCTTGAACTTTTCACGACGATATGAATAAGCGCTGTAGATGCGCCGCGCGCGGGCCACGGATTGAAAACGCGGCAGCCTGCTGGCGAAAGTCATACAATATAAAAAAATTGCCGCAGGGGTGCGACGTGTGTGGCGTGAGATAGAGAACGAGAGAGAGAAAGAGAGAGAGAGAGAGAGAGAGAGAGAGAGACACTGAGAGAGCGAGAGGAAACGAAAAGGGCGCAGGCTGTGCCAGTCTCCTCTCTCTCCATCTCTCTCTTCCTCATCCTTATATTATATCGCGAGCTCGCGGCCCCGCTGTTATTATTAGAACTATATCCACGGAGGCAGCGGAGCCAAATCGATTAGAGGTCTTAGCGTTTAAAATTAACTGTAGCAAAGACTCTATATACCCTTCTCTCTCTCTCTCTATCTTACAACACACACACATACACAGATTTACTTTCATTCTTTCGCCATGTCGAGTGCGTGTGCGGGCATTTTTGCTTCACGTGATAAAAAGGTAGGTAGAGCAGAGAGAGAGAGAGAGAGAGAGAGAGAGAGAGAGAGAGAGAGAGAGACAGAGACAGAGAGAAAGAGCAATGAAGGAAAGATTCCCCGATGAATTGACGTACCGAGTTCTGTATCTTTTTCCAATTGCTATATATAAAGTGACGATGCGGACCGACGGACGACGATAATGTCCGTTACATCGCCTCGCATTGGTAAAAATGAAAATTGACCAATTTTTTCTGATCGCGTGCGAAATCTAAAACGATTCCTCGTCTCGATAACGATCGTATCGATTGATAACGTAGCGAACTTGATGGATCGACTTGAACACACAACGATCGATGCATTCTTAAATTTCATAAAATATTTGTCGCTTTTTGCAAGTACACAAGGGCGCGACACTTTTTGCTCGCTCTCCTGGAGAAATTGGAAAACTCGCGGAAAATCGAGGGCGAGACGACGTCGCTTGGACGAAGAGGAGAATGCGCGCTGGCTTCCTGGAGAAATTTTCGTCGACCCGTACTCGCCCATTGTTCGATTCTGACGGGGATGCGAATGGCGGACGAGTAACGAAAGTGAAACAGTGTCGATTGGATATTGGACAGGAACGGAACTCCATTGTACATTATATATTTCTAGACAACCGCCCTCCCCCCTCCAGCGTCCCTATTAGTCCATTCGATGGACTAATATTACCGATCAATTTCCGATAAATGTAAAGAGGTATGCGTGACATAGTTCGAGGGATCGGCGAGGGCCGCGCTTCTTTGTCATATTATAATGTGTATATGTGGCGAGAACTGATAAGGCGGGTATTACGATGCTATTACGAAGCTATCGTGCGACGACGCCGTTCCAGCATCCAGTGATTATAATTCACGCATCGAACGGGGAAGGGGAAGCGATCGCGGATGGAAGAGGGTGACAGGCTCGTTACACACCTTGTAGGGCCTCGATAATTTTCCTTTTTTATGACGCGTAGTCAGACGAATACTAATGGCGAGGGGCGAGGGGGTACTCGAGCCCTGCTTTTCACGTAGCATACAGATCGAGAGGGTCTATTTCGAGGAACGTGGATTAATCCGCGGCGACGGATCGAGGAGACGAATAATGTGTTACGACAGAGAGAGAGAGAGAGAGAGAGAGAGAGAGAGAGAGAGTAGAGCGCAATAAAGCTCATATCGTTGAAAATTTTACTCTTAAATTAATTCGAACGACGCTTCGATTTCGAACGGACGGCGTGCGAATTCCATTGAAACGAAAATGTTTATTTGGGACAAATGTTCAATCGGACGATTCTCTTTTGTGATACTTTAGATTCCGTACATTGACCTTTCAAGGGTAAATATTACCCTTCACTCCGAATTGCTCTCATTAATTTTGATTAAAACTCCATTTTATACTTTTACAATTTGACGTATTTTGTACACAGGATGAAAATCGCGCTTTTGCTCTAAAAAAAAAAAAAAACAAAAACAAAAACAAAAAAAACAAAACAAATTAATCGTTTCGAACTATTATGCGTTCAATATATGTACTTGACCCTTTACTCTGTCCCACAACACCGCCAAATTTAAGCCCCGTCGCGAAATTGGAACTTATTTAACTCGCCGCGTCGCGACAACTATAATCCAGCCTTAGCAAAACCCAATTTGCCCTCGAATTTGCCTAATCCCCCGCGGTCGAAACAGCGGGCACGAAGAAAAAAGGGAAGTGGAGCCCGCGCAAATCCGCCTCGGCCGCCGCGCGTCAAGGTACTCGCGCCGAACAAAGAGAGGCCACAGAGAGAGGCGAAAAAAAAAGAAATAGAAATTGCAAAAAGTTCCGGCTCACCTATATAACGCACATGCGCACGGTGCGCGTGTATTGAACGGCACCGAGCGAGTAAGTACGTATATGCGCGCGATGCGCATGCGAACGTGAAACAACTCGTGGCCGCGCGGCCACCCTCAGAGTTGGCGCGCGCGCGCGCTCGACACGCGCACACGGGGACGGACGACATTGTTTTTTTGAAAACATCGTTACCGCAAGGACGAGCGTAGCCGGGAGTTGCGGTGCGTCGCGCTTACGTAATCGCATTATACGTACACTTATATGCCTGTGCATATACGGCCCCATGTACAGTATAATACAGTTCAGCGTTCGGCCACCCCGACGCTCTCGAGCGAACTCGAAAGCACCACCACCCTTCTCTCTCTCTCTCTCTCTCTCTCTCTTTCTCTCTACCCCTCTCTCTTTCCACCTCTCGGCGCCCCCACCCCCGGGTATATACGGAGTGTAGCCGGCGCAGCGATGTGCTTTCGCAGGGAACTTCGCCACTCGACCATTGTTGCGTCATTATTCGCGTATGCATGTACGGCCCTGCAGGGGGTTCTATTATATATATATATATATACCGACATAACCGTGTCTAGGCGCTGGTTCGCATGAGTCGCAAAAAGGTGTGCGAGTCCAGGATCGTCTTTTCTTTTTGTTTATATTCGTTTTTTTTGTTCGATACTTCGATTGGTATATATATATATATATATATATATATATATATATATATATATATATATATATATACATATATAGGCAATTTTAGTTACAGTATTTTTTCGCGGTTTTTAGTTGGTAATTTTTGTTCGGATTCTGTGTTTATCCAATATATATGAAAAAGTATATGAAAGTGTACTCTTTGGTTTTTTTAACATATACAATATATACTGAGTGAGCTAAAATTGAATAGAAGTAACGATGGAGCAGTTATTTATACATCATATTACAGGAAAATTCTTTTTATGGAGATTTTTAGAATTTGTTTCAGTCGCCATAAAAATGCGTTCCTCTTGATATCTCATATTAAATATATATATGTTAAATTTCGTCGTATTGGACTATTGACGCTTGGGTAGCCTCACTTGCTAGGCTATATTGTAATTAGAGAATACCTTGGTACGTATTAATAGGCAGTAATAAATAATGAATTCGGTCTTTCAATAAAAATGGATTCATAGGTAAACCGTAAATAGAAATATTCTTCTGCAAAAGTTTCTTACAGCGAGATATATAACTTACACGCACTTACCAGAATATCTATACACGCATAGCATATGCATATTCTAAAATATAGGTCGAGCAAAAAAAATTAGCCGCCTGATTTTTCAAGGAGCAAAAAATAGTCGATCCCTGCACCGATCACGTAATATACAGAAGTTGAGCGCTGCTCCGTCTATTTCGTTCGACCATATATCTTTATATATATATATATATATATATATATATATATATATATATATATATATATATATATATAGGTACATAGGTGTCGCGTGGGACAGAGCAGAAAAGAGACTGAGTTACGTATATGTATGGGAGGGTTAGTATGCATGCACGTACATACATAGTATGCATACACAAGAGACAGACACGCACAGAAGCACCCGATGAATAGTGCGGAACTATTGTCGGTCGTCGCATCAGTCACCCATCTGCCATTTGGTCTAGCTATATATATATATATATATATATATATATATATATATATATATATATATATATGTAGATACGGGCTGCGGAGCACTCTCACCCTCCCCTTTTATCACTGTATCCTTCTCCCGTCTTATGTTCCTATGCACACACACACACACACACACACACACACACACACACACACACACACACACATACAAGCTTGGCCGAACTCATATATATATATATATATATATATATATATATATATATATATATATATATATACAATGCGGGCAACATGTCGAAATAACACTATAGGTCCCGAGGGTGTGTCTGCGTAAGCGTTCCGCGCATAGATTTGGGGTGAGAAAAGCAAAAGAGAGAGAGAGAGAGAGAGAGAGAGAGAAAATGACTGATGGGACTTCCCCCGAAAATTAACTTTCAAATCCCTGTCAGACGAGATGCCGCCGACCGGTACCAACACTATTCGGAAGAGGGAGGGGCTGAATCATACGCACGCGCGCACACACACATACACAAGCCACCTTATTCGTGTACATGTAACAGTGCCCTTCGCCAGCGTTTATCCCGCGAATGGACGACATTAAGAGTACTTCCATGTATTCCTCGTGGGATCGTCACCCGAGAGCGCTGATTTTATTAATCAGAGCAGAGTGCGAGTACTTCGCTCGTTTTAATGCTCTCCAATTGGATTTGAATTAATATTTTGGGATCGCGCACGGAATCGCGCGAGCCCCATTTGGCTGAATAGCAATAGAGTGCATAATATATGTATAGAATTGAATTTGAATTATTTATTAAGAGAGAGAGAGAGAGAGAGAGAGAGAGAGAGAGACAAAAAGACATTTTGAAACGGTTCCGATGGCAAGATTAAAAAACTCGAATAGCGTCATATTGGAATTCTAAAATATATTTATATAGTAGAAATTAGACGATATTAATATTCCAGATGCGGGAGAACGCCAGATTGGAATTTTCGAATGATCGATTTCAAAGTAAGAATAAAAATTTCATGATAAAGTATTAAAACGAAAATAAATGGTATTGGCGTAAGTTATCGTACCTCGTAATAAAGATATTTCGCATTTTTAATGTATAGAAATGTAACGTTAAGCTAAGTGTCCAAAATTAATACTCTATAATTCTGATGATCGAAAAATTAAAAATTATTCAAAATATTTTTGCCTATGAAATTAACAAAGAATGCAAGATTGGGCATCTAAGCTGCATCTCTAATATATAGGATACTTATATATATATTCTGAATCCTTTTTGCCTACACACATATATATATATATATATATATATATATATATCCGTTAAGGCTTCTACGGAGAAGAGACGCGAACAAAGTCCCGATGACAAGATGCACGCAAGTATACCGACAGTCCGACACCCTTCGCCGTGCGAACACGAGGCCGCTTCGTAATAACGAGCGCACTTGTGCGCGGGCGTCGCGCAAACAGCCGCGGGACAATTGTCACGGTTCGGTCGAGGGGCGCGGCGAGGGGGGTATGTTACTTGAACCGACGTCAAATCGCGTCGTCGCCTCCTGTCCGCGCGACCACGAAACGGCTCGCTCGATCAAAAACGGCCGGGGGGTAGGGGTATATCATCGCGATTCGCGTTTTTGTCTTTGCATATTGCCGATAGCAGACGTACCGGGAGAGGGGAGTAAAAATTTTCAATAGTAACAAAAAAATTTCGAATATCTGTACTAATTGAATTCTTGTTTATCATAGGTTAAACATTAATAAAAAGATTCGTTGATACTACACCGATTGTTTGTAAGGTTCGGATTTATTTCTAACAAGATATCATTCTAAATGATGATAATACAGCAAGAATTTCTAAGTGTCAAAATAGAAATTATTTAAAAATTGTTCTATAAGGACGATGATAAATGAATTTGAAAAAATAAAATTCTATTTTAACTTTGTTGAACCGCTACAATCGTATAAAACTCTTTTGAGATTCCTCTCAAATAGAGAATATTCACAGAATTCTTGATGAAATTTTTTCTTATACTCGTCTCGCGTCTAGCGGGCTAGAAATCGATGCGCAGATTATACCGATGACGTGACAGAAGTCACTCTACTTAATCGAAACCAGGGGATTTAACGATTATCTCCTCGGTGATTATTAATAGTCTCGCTATATATCTCTAATATTATTAGTTCGAGACCGATATATTAAAATAAATCAGTTGCGGCATTTCGCTCTTCGTCGAATAATTTATCGAGCTCGGTCTGCAAAATTGGGAAGTACGTCGTTTCAGCGAATTTCTGCAAAAAAGAAAACCTTTATTTTTTTGGAATATATTCCTAGAAAATTCGCCTTAATCAATTCGACAGTTAGATCGCGTATTTTCGGTATTAAAAATAATTTTAAAAACCATCGGAGGGCGATCAATTCGAACGGAATCTAAAAACCGATACGTTCCACAGTACCACACACACATACACACACGCGCGCGCGCCCACACACACACAGATACACGCGTGTACATATATATATACATATATATACAGAGATAACAAATACATGCGCATAATATAATCTGCTTTCAATAATTATTCATAATTAAAGAGACAAGCTTTATAATTCAAGTGCAGCGCACTGATCGCATGTTATATGCCTTATCGCATATCTGTGCAAACGCGTAAATATATACATCCTTTTTCGCATATATAGGCTCTTTTGTTAACAAATCGCCGTTCATAAATTCACGCCGCCGCCGCCGCCGCGCGCACACGCGATATGACTTGGAGCGCGCCGAGAGCGCGCGCGCGCCCGCGTAATTCCACAGCGCAATAAATTCGTCTATAATACACAGGCGCGCACGCGAGAATATTTTCCCACAGCCGCCGTTGCCGCTACATGCAGAACACAGTCACGGAGAGATACACACACACACACACACACACACACACACACACACACACACACACACACAGAGAGAAAAGATTTAAAAATCGCTTCCCTTTGCGCTATATATCCCCGTGATTCACTTCCACGTAATTGAAACATTAGGCGCACGGAAAATTTATCGATCCGGCTTTTATCGAAATGATAAATGAAATCGCGGCGCGACCGAGCGTAAAACGCTGCCCGCGCTTGTATTCATATATATATATATATATATATATATATATATATATATATATATATATATATAGATAACTCGTCGATGTGACCGGGAAAATAAAGCGAGAGAGAACGAGAGAGAGAGAGAGAGCGAGTGAGAGAAAGAGATCCACCCGCAAATCGAGCATTCGCCTCGACCGCGCCCGGGAGTCAATTGACGTTATTAGATTGGCGCCCTTGCGCGCGCTTGTACGTTACGCGGGAGAAAGCCGTATGGGACAGGCATAAGAGCATCATCCCCGTCCCTCGTACCCGGAGGGTGAGCGCGTGTGTGTGTGTGCGCGCGCGCGCTTACATCCCCGAGCGCCGAAGTTCGTTCGTAAATTTCATTCCGGGCAAATTATCATGATTGAATCAGCGCTGGCGCGCTGCGCCCTCCCACGCCCCCCCCCCCTTCACCGTCACCACGCTCACGGTCGTCATCCACTTATTCGTCGTCCGCTTTGGAAATTGCGTTTTTTTTTTCATCCGTATACCAGGCGCGTGTTAGCCCCCCCCCCCACCCCACGTCCCGCCACGCCACACCGGCGCTGCGCTGCTGCCGTAGCGACCTCTGCCTCTCGCTCGCGATGCTTTGCTTAAATTTTAGCATTTAATTTGTACGGATTTGTGCGTTCGACCGATGATCGATCGATTGCTGTACGAATTCAAAATTTAATTCATTAATTCTCTGATTAAAAGTTTCTGCGCTATATTGTTTCAACAATTTAGTTGCTCTCGTTTCTTTTTTTTTTTTTTTTTTTTTCGTCTAGTATCAATCGTCGCACATCAATCGCCTCTTGACTACGCGGGCAATTATCGTGGAATCTTCGACAACGTTTATATAATATATTCAATGTGAAAATTTCAGTCCCGTTTTAAATGAATATATCGATATCCTGATAAATATTTCATATGACACTTTATAAACGAGCGAGGACAATTTCTTTTATAACGTACGGAAAAAATTCAATTGCAAATCGTATCTCAGAAGTGTATTATTAATTGTGCAAAACTTTTGCAAAATTACCGATCGGACGGTCGGTCGTTCTATGGCTAATTCATCGCCTGAATAAAAGTGTGATTTTCGACCTCCAGTAAGAACGATCCAGTGTAACTGGAATTGCGGCAAAATTTACGGCGAACTTGAACGGCCTTACCGGATTATTCTTGATATATTCGAGCGAGGGTGCGCACGATGTCAATAAAAAAGCGCATTATTAATTCAGCAATGATTAATCGCGCGACGCGTGCAAAAGTATACACTTAATCGGCAACATTGAGGAATTCGACGACGCTTTATCTCGTTGCGCGAAGGCGGCAATTAAAAATGATAATGAAAAAATAAAAAAAATGAAAAAAATAACAGGAAAAAATCACGAGCGCATAAGGAACGAGCGAGAGACCGTGGAATCTCGTGAAAAGTATCGCGGCTTTTGCATGTATATATATATATATATATATATATATATATATATATATATATATATATATATATATATAATCATTTATGGATAACGGATCCGTGTATAGATGCTTTGTAAAATGATAACGTTGGAAGGTTCAATAAGTCGGTGATAAAAGCAATCGTCTTTATATTACACGCATATACATACGTTCGAACAATGAATATTTTCGGAAATGAATTCGCCCGAGCGCTATTTTATCTCTTATATTATTTGCCCGCTGCAATGATGCGAATTATGGAATGAAGGAGAGAGAGAGAGAGAGAGAGAGAGAGAGAGAGAGCGAGCGAGAGCCAGTGGGAGAGAAGGGGAGAGATTAGCTTCTTGCATCTAGCTCCTTATTCTTTTCTTCTTATGTATATGTATGTATACTATTCAAGTAAAAACCGGGGTTTATCATTTGCTCAACAAGCGCGCGCACGCGTAATTGTGCTTCGGGTATCTGAACAATTTGTATGGGTACGACACTCTGGATGGAAGATACGCGGCCGTTTTGATTGTAAATCAATGTTTTCAGTCTCTCACTTTTGTTTCGATAAGTCTAGTGAGACAGAACTAGTATATGCAGTTGTTATTTTGAACATTAATCCTCAAGTAGACACTAACGCAATTTCGTCATATATATATATCATGAGAAAGAAAGGGAATGTATATTTCAATATTTATATGAATGACAAAGTGAGAGGGGAAAAGAAGGGATAAAAGAAAAATTAATTTCTCGGTTGAAAAGTACTTATGAGAGAGATTTCATATATTCATATATATATATATATATATATATATATATATATATATATATATATAAACAGAAGGCCACCGGGCCGAGCGCGCGGCGAAATTCTCTTCTTTATAGTTCGGTACAGTATGCCGCCTCCTGTGCACCGTCGCGTCGGCGGCGCGGCGGGCGGCTGCGGCACACTGCGCTGCACTGGCACTGCACCACCAGCGGCCCGGCCACGCCGCTCGAGCGAGCGCGCAAGTGATAAATCTTGCTTTGACGCTCTTACAATATTATATTCCTTTAATTAAAAATCGAGGGGTATAAAGCGCTCGGTCGGGCTGGCGGGAGCGGGGGAGAGGAGGGGGTCGAGCCTCGTATAACAGTAGCCGCGCGACAGCGGCGTCGGTGGCGGCTACCTCTGACGACGTCGCGGCGAGCCCGTATTTGTTTTTCAGCTATATAATGTATAAGGAGAAACAATGAAGTCGATTGTGCGTAGGGAGCGCGAGGCAACTCCAGTGGTACGGGTAGGGGGAATTGAGAGGTTTTCGGCTCCACGCGGCGTTATTTATTTATTTATTTTTTCCCATTACAGCTTAGCTTACTAGAATACGATACGATATTCTATTAATAATCCATCGTTGATTATACGGGAGGGGGAAGTAATTTGGATAAAATTCAATGAAAGCTGTTAAAAAAAAAAGGCACACAATATGCCAAAAAAAAATCTCAAATATATAGATGGTGCAACGGAAATGACGATACATCCGAAAAAATTTCAAAAATGACGCAAAGTACTGAAAAAGGATTCATACAATAACAATATACGATTGGATCCAAAGCAATCGCTCACGACATTCTTGTTTCTTAATTAGAAATCCCTATTCTTGACCACGAATTCTTATACCAGCGATAATTTTTTCGCTTACACATAATGTTACGATATACTGTTAAGATTATATATACTGGGACGACGTACTGTCGGTAATATAAATAGAATTTCTCACTCCTTTCGGAAACAGTAATGAAAATTTCTATTTAAAAAGAAATTTGAAAGTTCATGCTCCAATGAGCCAGTGCTCAAAATCATGATCCTGGGCTATTATTCAGAGGCAATCGTATATTTTTATTATTCTTATATTTAATAAACATTCCTATGCAAGAACCATCGTCCTGAAGTAGAAATACTAAAAAAAAATCCAGCGAATACATATAGGTGTGTGTGTATATATATATATATAGCGATTTGCGGGTTCGGGTGCCTGCGCACCGGCGGTGGCGGCGAGGCACAAAATCGGCGGCGAAAGGGCCGGCTCGAGTCGGTGTTTATTAGCACGCGGTAGCCCCGCGTTAAACCGAAAAAGAAAAAGGTAGAGAGAGAGTGAGAGAGAGAGAGAGAGAGATGGCGAGCGGGGTGAGGTATAACGAAAGACGAGACGGTGGAGGGCGAGTATAGAGGACACACATATAAGAGAATGCGCAAGCACGCACACACGCGAAACCGTCAGTCTTCAATATATATATATATATATATATATATATATACGCTCCCTCGCACCCCGTTTTGCGGATATATATATATATATATATATATATATATATATATATATATAAAGTCCCCAAGCTGCCGATATATAAACGTATGGCAGGGTATACGTACGAACCGGGCGGTAGTGTATTAGAGCGCCTGCGCGTGCGAGCGCGGCGTGTACGGGGGCATCCGCAAGAGAGCGGCATCAGGAGCCAAAAGAGAGAAGCGAGAGAGCCGCTCTGGGGACGGTGAACACAATCGCCGCGCGCATTTCACGGGCGGGCTTTCATGTTGCCGACACACACCGGGGCCCTGCACCCTCTTTCCTCCCTTCGTCCCACTCTATCTCACTCACTCACTCTCTCTCTCTCTCTCTCTCTCTCTCTCTCTCTCTCTCTCTCTCTCATCTTTCTCTTACCATTCGACCAACCCATCGAGAGAGAGAGAGAGAGAGAGAGAGAGAATGAAAGGGCACTCCAACGCGTTTCGGTTTCGCTCTCTCTCTCTCTCTCTCTCTCTTTCTCCTCCTTCTCCTCTGTACCATGGTCCTTGCGTGCTAGTATATGCGGTATAATATCTATGTTATATATATACCGGCGATCGAACATACAATAACGCGAATGTCAGTGCATACCGATTGCCATTATAATCTACTTAAGATCGAAAGTAGCGATGTCTCGCGATGCCGGTTTGGCCCCCTTCCGCGGCCATCCTATATACGCATTATGTGCGAGTGCGTGCGCGCGCGCGCGCGTGTATGTGTGTTTATGTTTCTGTATGTATGGGGGAGTGGCGGAGGTCTAGAGGAATAAACATTGTGGGCAGAGCAATTTGCGTAGTGAAAAGTATAGTCATTAGACATTAATGAGGCGATTCGCGGACTATATATATATATATATATATATATATATATATATATATATATATATATATATAATTCTGAAGTTATTTTACTTCTTTTTATATTCCTCGTCTTCTTCGTGCTTTTTTCTACCGTTTCTCGCATCCACCGCGGCCTAATTCGCCCGGCGCTTCGGGTCCGCGCGTTAGACGACGCGGCGATTCGTTAGGACTTTTTGCCCCGTCCGGTTCCCTTCGTAATTAGAGCGCATAATTATGAGCGAGTTAATGCGTTCGAGGGAATAAAGTCTCGAACGAGTCGGACAAGTCGTGGGGTCCTCGAGCCGCCGCGGGATCGGTCGAATTATGTTTTACGAGGTGTTTTCCCCTTTTTGTTTTCGTTCGCCCAGTGTCGTAATCTCGTTACATTTATATACGGCCAAGCGGAAGGCTCGTTCTTTATTAAATTGTTCGTCATGTGCAATGCCGATACTCAACGGATTGTGAAATTGATGTTAATCGTAAGTTGAAATTAAAACGTATTGTAAGCTAAACTAAGAGCCATAAAGATGGATCGGTTGTTCGGACATTTATTTTTAAATATAGTTATAAATTAATCGATTGCGATTATCAACGAAATCGGCAGAGTCTTCGAAAATCCATGCTTATTTTTCATATCTTCGAAAGTATGCATACGGCTGCGTTAGAGAAATCGTTAAGTCAATTTTTTTTTTTCATCCAGTTTCCAGAACGGCCAATATTAATCTTCGTTCCACCCTCCCCCCCCCCGCAAAAAGGTTCGCCACCGTAAAAACAGAGGTCGCAATAAAGATCGACCATAAGATCCCGCAACTTTACTTGCATACGGAGATTTCGAACGACGATCGGCCCGAGGGACGTTCGACCTGCTCTTCCGTCACGGCTTACGCGCGAAAATCCCCCGCAGCCGTGGCGCGGCTCGACGATCGGCGCGGACAGCGTCACTGCCGCGGAAGCCCGCTGTAAATCACGTAAGATCTCAGCGGGACGGAACGGAGGATGACGAATTGGCCCGCCGAGTGCACATATACATACATTACGCACTCGTGTGTGCGCCCTGCTCGGGAATTCGGCTTTTCTCCGTGTCTCTTTTAGGGAGCTCTTAACTCCTAAGGATGAGGGGGGTGTTGGGGCGGGGGGAGAAAAAGGAGAGGAAAAAAATTTCATATATACATATATATATATATACACATAATGCGGGCAACGTAAAGGAAGGTAAAGTGCTCGGTGGCGCCGAGCTGAGGGCACGAGACCGATACGCAATAGATTGTAATAATGCACCAGACGCTCACCCCGCGCCACGGAGGCGGTGCAGATAAATTTTACCGGGTCGTCGTTCATAGTATACCTTCCGGTACGTAATGCTGTATGGCATGTACAGGGACGGTAGGAGCCGTTAATTTATAAAAGAGAGGAGACCAAATGAATTTGTCGCCGGGTGTATTATTACCAGTCGTGTTGCGTTGAGGCCTAGATACTCCTATATATATATATATATATATATATATATATATATATATATATATATATATGCTCCTCGATGTGGACTCTTGCAACGCGTCTATGCGCATCTATATGTACGTATACGAGAGAAGCAAGGAGCAGCAACAGTTCCTGTATATACACACATGTATATGCATACACGCGCACTGTTTTCAAATTCATGGCGTGCTCCGGCTAATGCGATCTACGACAGCCATTACCGGTGACTCGGCAAACACGAGGGTCTCTCTTTCACTATCTACTATCTCGCTCTCTCTCTCTCTCTCTCTCTCTCTCTCTCTCTCTCTCTCTCTCTCTCTCTCTCTCATTCTCTCTTCAAATCTATGGAAGGAAAACCGGGGGGAGAGAGCCGATGCTGCTGCATCCTATATTCCGCTATACTCTCTCTCTCTCTCCCTCTCGACGTTCCTGTACCGGGCCTTTATTATATGTAGACTGGGATTTTGGGGTCGCAAAGTGCGAGGGGGGTGGCAACACAGAGGGGAGAACCGACACAATGGGAAATCCACCCCGTAAGAATGCGCGCGCGCGCGCGCCGTACTCGCTCCCCGCGCTCCGGTTGATGCGCCGCCCGTTACCGCTTCGTCATCTGGCGGTGACTTTTGTAAATATTGTTTGGACAGGCCGGAACTCGGGAACGGCCCTATACATACACACGGCTACGCCCGCGAAGATTGCGATATTGTAAACGATGTCTTCTCGTTCGTCACCGCCGCCGCTCGTTTTACACGCTCACGGCGCACGAATTATACGCGAGTACGGGTTCCACGTCGATTTTTCGGCCGGACAGCGCTGGAAAAAAAAATGATTTTTCGACTCGCTGCTCACGGAGTTCCTTACAGCTATTGATCAATGATGCGCGCGTACGGGAATTCTTTTAATTACGTACTTGCACAAGTCATAATAGAACGGTTCATAGTACTGATTAATTTTATGACACTGGTAACAAGAAATTGCGACGTAGAGAAGGTAGAGACATGAGGAAATCTTTGAGAATCTGAGATCCCAGATGAAAATCCGACGCAATATAAATCGAACGAGCGACAAAACACAGTCGTTTCACTTGTTGAATCACGGGGGAAAAATTGTCCAACAAATTACGATCCATTAGCAGCGTCGCGATTTGCACCGATTCACAATCAAAGTGTGTGACAATGCGATAGACCATCCTAGCCCCTCCCCTCCTGCCTCCAAACAGATACGGCAACCGAGGCAAATAATTCCGTTGCCGAGCACCCGGGCGACTCGATCGTAAGCCCTAATTGAAAGCGAAAACATTTTACGGCATCGGCACGCGATCTTCATCGAATCAGCGCGCAGCATCGCCGACTGGAGCACATGTATAAAGAGCCTTTGAAAAGCTATTAAAAACCATCTCGCCCCCCCCCCCGCCTCGCCCGTGCGCAATCAAACAAAACCCCGGGGCGAAACCGAGCGCCCCGCCGTCAGTCCGTGGCAGGCGATCAAAATCCGGCCGTGGAGAGGAGAGAGCCCCCGATACATAGGGAAAGAGAGAGTGAGAGAGAGAGAGAGAGAGAGAGAGACAAAGAGGTTTGGGGAGAGCGAGCGTTTGAATAAAAATAAAGAAATCAAATTTACCGAGCGGGAAAAAACAACAAATATATATAGAATCGAGTGCGCTATCGCTCGGG
This sequence comes from Sycobia sp. Sy_11, assembly GCA_018907035.1. Taxonomy (NCBI): domain Eukaryota; kingdom Metazoa; phylum Arthropoda; class Insecta; order Hymenoptera; family Epichrysomallidae; genus Sycobia; species Sycobia sp. Sy_11. The sequence goes on along the minus strand of JACCIC010000120.1, from coordinate 436,556 downwards.
GCGATCCCGCGCGCACGCACAATGCGAGTCTCGAGCTCCTCGATCGGTCGGTTTCTCTCCTTCTCTTTCACTCTCTCTCTCTCTCTCTCTCTCTCTCTCTCTCTCTCTCTCTCTCTCTTTCTCCCTCTCCCACCCTTACCCCCTTGATCCACACCGATGCCGTGCGTGGCCACCCTTTTATAAATACTCTCTTTCTCTGCCGCTAAGCCACCCCCCACCCTCTCTAAATACTGGTAATTCTGATTGCACAACCGCAGAGAGCGACAGAATAGTGTATATATATATATATATATATATATATATATATATATATATATATATTACAGACGCCCGGCGCAAAAGCGCGTGCGTCCTATGAACTCGTCTAATACGGAGAGTCACAGTCGCGCCGCCCCGCAGCACGTGGCGAATATCTGGACCCGTCACGCTCACACACCGGCCAATTTGCGTTTCCGTAATTTCTGGCCCCGACAATGGAGTATGTATATACATATATATATATATATATATATATATATATATATATATATATATTATATATATATAGAGAGAGAGAGAGAGAGAGAGAGAAGCACGCGCACAGCCCAACCTCCGCTGCGCGTAATCCGCATTCACTCAGCAGCTGCGCGAGTGTGCGCGCGCGTGTAGGTATATAATACGTGCGCAGCATCCCTCACCGATGTGTTCGATGGGGCACGGGGCGTAACGCCCGCGCACGCGTGGCCGATGGAAATTATATACATACATATATATATATATATATATATATATATATATATATTATATATATATATGTGTGTGTGTGTGTGTGTATATATATACATATAATAGACGAAGGGAATGGAGTGCGAACGGCACTCTAGTTTCACACGGTTTTCCCGAACTGCCTCGTGGGATGGGGGAATGACGAAGAATCGAAAACCCTGTTAACGACCGCGTGTGAAAACTGTCGAGACGACAGTTGGCGAGATTCGCCATATTGTGATTAAGCGGTGAGACGCCAATGTATTGCTTAATTTCCCACTGATTTAGAATTCAAATTTTTCAACACCTTCGCCATAATTGAAAAGTTCCATTACTAAAACTCGATCCACAGCTTTGACCCATTAGAAAATTTCAGCCGTCCTAGTTACACGCATTATCTGTACTTTCAATCACCTTTTTTTTTAACCTTGCGAAATTGCAGAAAATTCTTGATATATTTTTCCGTTTACACGATATGACTATTATCTGTTCATGTATTAGCTGCTCGACGTGCTCACAGACATTCGATCGACTCAAACGGCTGAATGAATGGATTGGTTCGAGCTACTCGCACAGCACGTCTGCGTCTCAATGTCCTCCTCTGTTTCCATCTCTAGTCAGAAGTTACCGCGAATAATATTTGGGAATTTGTTTATTCTCCAGAAAGTGCTGCTATTGTTTTTGTTTTTTGTTTTGTTTTTTTTTTTTTTTTTTTTTTTTTTTAATTCGAAAATCAAATGCAGGACAGACCGACAAAAAGTGCCTGTAAGCTCGTCAACCGATGCATCGCATTTCGCCGGGGTAAAATTCAGCGGGACTAAATCGATGGACTCGCTTAAGAGCAGGTCTGTGTTACATGCAAATATATATATATGTGTGTGTGTGTGTGTGTGTGTGTGTGTGCGTGTGTTTTGTATATATATATATATTTATATGTATACAAGCCGCAACCGCGACGCGCCACCCCGTCGTCGAAAATAACGTAATAATATCCGACCCCCGTAATATGCACGCCAGAAGCGCGCATTTCTCATCCACCGCCTACGAAATTCAAATTACCCGCGAACGAAAATCTCCATATTCATGCCGGGCCGTAATCGCCTAATCTTCGTTCCACAACGAAGTCTGCTCTCGTCTCTCTCTCTCTCTCTCTCTCTCTCTCTGTCTCTCTAGGTCACCCTCCCAAAAGTTCAAGCGAGCTAAGTAATCCAATTACACCGAGCATCCGCGAAGGAGGCCATTTTCTGCCGCCTTCTCTATATAAATGTATGTGTGTATATATTTATATAGATGTATTTATTGGAAAAAATCCGATGGACCTCCCATGCTACGTATACACTCACACACGCCGCTGAATACTGGAAGTCGTGTATTATTAAATGATGTATAGGTGTAAAGCGTAGCCATTCCATAGACGAATCTATAGAATATATATACCTATGTATGTGTGTCGCGTTGAGGAAATGCGCGTGGCCCACAGCTCAGAAAATAATAGTAATAATAATAATAATAATAATAATAATAATAATAATAATGCAACATCGGCTGCGCGTCGTGGCACAGAGGCTACGCGGGACCAGAAAATTGGTCCTTCCCAGTAAGGCGCGGTCGCGTTTAGTTCCTAAAAATCGGCAAATCCATTGGGGTAGTGCGGCGGCGGAGGTGGGGGAAGGGTACCCCCTCCCTCCCCTCTTGCCCCGCGCCCGCTGCGCGCTTGCGGATTAGGATAATGGGCGTGTAGAGCGGCGGAATGGTTCACGGGGCTACCCCCGGTAAATCCTTCCGAGAATTTCGCTTTTTCCCGCGGGTTCACACACAGGCCCACTCGCACGGTCGCATAGATACATATACAATGCCCTGGCGAGATGGAAATAGAAAAGGAAAGAGAGCGAGAGAGAGTAAGTTCGTCGGAGAAAAGCAGAGGGAGGAGTGGGGGAGAATTGTGGGATGGAGAGCAGACCTACTAAGAAAGCCATGCGACTTTGGTGAGCCGACCGGGCGGCGGGGGAGGCAGGGGGGACCTGATCCGATCCGTCCCAGTTTAGAGAGAAGTTTTCCATTCATCGGGGCATTAGCGTGCTTTCGAAAATCGCTTTAGACCCATACATATCTATGCATATGTGCGTGTGGCATGTATGCGCGCGTGCGCGCGTGTGTGTGTGTGTGTACGCGTGTGAGTGTGTATATATATATATATAGAGTGAGAGAGAAAAAGAGAAACAGAGAGGAAGAGAGAGAGAGAGAGAGAGAGAGAGAGAGAGAGAGAGGTACGAGAGAGGGAGGAAGTTGTACATGGACGCGTGGAAGAATCGGTCCAAGGACTATTACGCGGACGCCGTCGTTGCCTCCGCTAACGTAGACCAGTCAAAAGTTGCTGGAGAGAAAGAGAGAGAGAGAGAGAGAGAGAGAGAGAGATACACAGAGAGAGAAGCACAAGATATTATATAGATAGTTAGTATGGGATAGGGAAGCAAAATCGAGGAGATATATATTATGTGTATATATAGAACTCCGCGTAAATTTGCCTTGTAGAAGGACAGCATGAGAGCGAAAGAGAGAGAGAGAGAGAGAGAGAGAGGGAGAGAAGGAACATGTTTGTCGCGTTACAAGATGTCGCCCTCCGTCCGCGCGTCAGGAGCTCGCCTATATAGGCATAATACAATGTAATACAGTCCGTATTCATTAGAAGAGTGTAGGCTAGAAAAAGCATCGGCGATGTTGTGACGTCGTGGCGAGTAGGCGATTCAAAAGGCGGGGCCCACGGTTACGGAGGCAGGAAATCCGGGGGCTGGCTCCCTGATTTATTGCGCGAGGTGCTGGCGAGGAGGAAGGAGAGAGAAAAAAAAAGAAGAAGAAAAAAAACCGAACAGGAGGTAAGGAAGAAAAAAATCCAATGCTGCCGCCGAGGGTACGCGCATAATAATAACGGCGACGATAACAACAACAATAATATATATATATTTACCACAATTGACCGAAGATAGCCGTGACAAATCGCGCCGATTGGATTTATATAACGGTGCTTAACTGCCGACCGAGATGTTTTCCGCACCTATGACTTATTGTTCTTGCTTAATATACGACGCTTATAAGACCTCGTATATCATCTCGCGCACGGGTGTCGTCTGGCCGGCCGCTCCGAAGCGGCCCGACTGACCAAGTGATAATACGATGGATTTTACGATGGTTCCGATGAAAAATGTACGACGATAAGCGTATCGCAGATAGGGACGTAGGGGGAGGGGAAGATTTTCAACCATTCGCGAGATCGCTAGTCAATGGTGCATTTTTTTTTTTTTACCAATGCAGTGT
>JACCIC010000120.1:420000-427500 GCA_018907035.1 Sycobia sp. Sy_11 | reverse complement strand
CATATCACTTTGCTCAATTTTTTTAAGAGCCCGTTACTCCAATGAATCTACCGCTTGTGCATTATAATATTTCTCGAGTTCGATATAATTAAACTAGCGATGTTTTGTGCTTTATAGGACACGTAATGGTAGTATAGAAGAAATATAGATATTTAATATTATATATATATATATATATATATATATATATATATATATATATATATATAACCTTATGAGATCGCGGCAGCACGCGCGTTATTATGAATTTCTAAAACGAACACGACACATATAAGTTACTACGGGAATCGTTTTAAATAGATAATTTCGTCGTCGCCTCTCGACCTCCGCAGAGTTTGTAGGGTGCGAGAGCCAAAAGTTTTCCGCTCTGGTATATTCGTATATGTATATGTACATATACGTTTATGTGTGTGTGTGTGTGTGTGTGTGTGTATGCGCGTGACTGTGCCTGCGCGTATATAAATCGTTTCGCTGCCTTTAAAAGTATAAAGAAAAGCTCTCCCGAAGATACATTGCGAGGCCTTGGGGACGCGCGCGCCCAAATTCCCGAGCCCTCGGAGACCGGGCGAACCCGTTAAATATTCAGACTCCTAATATAATATTCCCTCTCTCCCGCCACGGCGCGCAAAACTCTTGTATACGCGTTAATGCGACGTACTATATATATATATATATATATATATATATATATATATATATATATATATATATATAATACATCGTCTGAGAAAGTGTGAGTGATAGAGAGCGCGAGTTAGAGAAGGATAAGTCTGAATTCTTGCGTCCTTTTAAATGAGAATGTATTTTTTATCGTCAGCTCTGTGCTGTCGCGGATAACCCGTCGGAACATCCCTCGCGTATCAACGGTACCGCGACGAGGAGAAGGTGGGGGGGGGGTCGAATAAGGGATGCCGCGCACAATTTATACATACACACATGTACGTATAACTGCAAGAGGAGATGTCAAATTGATATTCGAATCGTCGCTGCTGCGGGTGTAAATAAAGGGAAGAAGAAAACTCGCCCGTGCGTCCAGGGCAGCCGCGCTTGAGCGAGCGAATTTTATTCTTCGTCGACGGAAAGGCTTATGATCTAACGGAATATAAGAATGGCTCAGTCGATTCCCGTAACTGAATCGAAATTGAAAACTAAAGAATTGAATGAGGCTATTATCTTCGACTGCAAAATAAATTTTCTGATATAAGGTAAATATTTACTTGTTTTTTATATCAAGTAAATCATTTTGTTAAATTAAGAAAGTATTGCATCAAGTAAATACCTCCTTGATTTAAGAAGTTACTCTTTTAATTTTAGAAACTAATTTACTTTGTACAAAACAAGAGAATGTGTACAGACATTTTTTCCACGATATATCTATAATACGAAAAAATAATATCTGATATGATATATATATACACTTCTGCGCTATTGTTCCAATTAGCGTGCTCCGCGTATATTTTTCTCGCTCGTCACTTGGCATTCGTGAGGCGCGCGGGGAACACTACCAATAGATCCAATACAGCGTCGAAAATACCTAGATAATGCCATATACGAGCGCTTCACATCGGCCGAACCGGCGACAATCGCGAAGGATGCGACGCCGATGAACAAAAAAAAAAAAAAAAAAACCCAAAACTATCCGATCGCCACGATGCTCGATCGTGCAGCCCGCGTCTGTGCGCGTCGGTGGGTAGCGCAGAGGGATGGGGGAGAGGCGGTGACCGACGAAGAGAAGCATCGACCCGAGCGCGTATTCCTATATTATCGGGTCTAAAACTGTTGGCAAAGATAATAAACTCGGCGGTTCGCCGAGCGCCGATGCGTTTTAGGACGCTCGCTCGCTATATACGTATATATAAGTTCATACACATCGCGAACGCTGCATAATAGCACTTTCGGATCGCTATATGTATATATATATACGTGCACCACGGCAAAGACAGCGGGAGAGTCCGCCAAAAACCCGAAAGAGAGTGAGAGCGAAAGGGGAGAGGGGGGTTCGAGTAAGCGCGCTCGGTTATTTTAATAACGTTATAATAAGACGTCGGGGGATTGATGCTGAACTATTTGCTGGCAGCGGGCTCCGAGTGCTCCTACTCTACCGCTCTATGCTACGCGCGAAACATCTAACGACGTCGAGTCGTATACTGCTCTCTTTATCTCTGTGTACCTCGAACCCCCTCCCCTCCCCCCCCACAACCCCCGCCCGCCATCTCAACGACTTCTCTCGTACTCGGGGCGCGTGTCGCGGGGCGCGGACGCGATACTCGCCGATGCGCCGCGCCGACGGTCCTCCTCCCTCCCCCCCCCCACCCGGCGGAGAAAGCCGCGGCGTGTTTCGAGACGTCCATACGGACCGCGGGAGGGACAGGCTCGTCATTAACATACCAGCCTCGGTGCCGCGAGCGCGAGCGCCTCGCCTACGCCCCCTCGTCGCGCTCCGTCTCCTATGCTTCGAATCTCGAACGTACGTACACGCGCGGCGCTCTGTCGCGCCGGAGCTCATTTCCCCCGTGCGTTTTCTCTGAATCCGGGCATTTTTTTTTCCCCGTATTTGGCCGCGTTCTACGCCCCTGACGCGACCGCCTCTTTCCCAATCGCGATAAAATTAAAACGGAATTTTTGAAAAGTTACATCACGTCTTTATTCCCAACTTTGTGTGTCTTCGGTGGCAGGGGAGCGGTGGCATGAAGCTCGCTTGACTACAAACAGTGTCAACTTTGGGCGGGAATGAATTTTAATCTTGAAGATTACATTTTCTTAAGAATCGTCTTTGAATTTTTTAATTTCTTATGCGTACCAGTATGTACATACATACATACGTACATACCTACATATATATATATATATATATATATATATATATATATATATATACACACATACATATATGAATATTTATATGTACGTATACATATACATACTAGTAACCCAGTTAGGACTTCGTCAGAGTTTTTTCTTTGTTGCGAAAAAAATATATACTTGATACTTGACATTATCTCTTGCATATTTTATACAAGCGTTTAAATTGTATCCTTAAGCAAAAATTAGAAATATTTTATTTTTTCTTTTACGAGATGACGAGCGAGTAGTTCTATTGAAACAACTAGGTAATCTACTTTTAATCGCAATGATAACACAACAACATGGAAGCAACTTTCGTTCACTTCGATTACCAAACAGCCCTGCCCCCCCCCTTGCCGCAGCCTCTCGCCAACCGCATCGCTGTAGCGAGATCGTAATAACAATAACACCGCGCCTAAGAGTCGTGGCGTACGTGCGTGCGTGCGTGCGTGAAGGCATTATTTTTCAATGGTCGCCCCGCGTATACATATTGTCTATACGATACCGTGGCGCGTAAGCGATTTTGCCGGCAAATAAATGTCAGCAACTCGATTAATCGGACACTAAACGGAATCTCCTCCAATAAATCAGGCGCGCGGGAGAATGCGCAAGCGGGCGAGAGCGCGAGCGGGCGGGAGAGGCGTTAAAGAAAGGTCGAGTTCAAGCTCTCCCCCGCCCCCCCCCGTCCTTCTGCCGCCACCATCGCTTGAGTGCGCTTACACACCACACCGCCCCCCCCCACACACACACACATTCGCGAATACGCATGTATGTATATATATATATATATATAGCGCGACTGGTAAATGAGCTGAATTAAGAGGGTTGTCTCTCTCTCTCTCTCTCTCTCTCTCTCTCTCTCTCTCTCTCTCTTACTCTATCTCCAATACTGAGGCGCTGTCCGATCTCCGCAGCCGACAAAGTGGGTTTTGTGTGTGTGTGCGTGTGCGTGTGTGTGGGTTTTGTGTGTGTGTGTGTGTGTGTGTGTGTGTGTGTGTGTGTGTGTGTGTGTGTGTGTGCGTGCGTGCGTGTGCGTGTGTGTGTGTGTGCGCGCGCGCGTGTGTGCGTATGTAAACGCAATAATAATATATAGACTCATCGCCGCGGTCCTCTCAACGTTAAAAGTCGAGCGCGGTCGAGTCTGCGCGAACGCGGAGTAAGAGGTGAACAAGAACGTGAGGGCGCTATCCTCTTCATTTCTAGCCCGCGGCAACTTCTATATATATGTATATATATATATATATATATATATATATATATATATATATATATATATATTATTAATGCGAGCGAGTCGGAACGATCTCGCGCGTTCGCGTGCGTTAACGTGTCTGCGGGTGTGGCTGTGTTTGCCTCTGCCCCGATGACTTTACGGGCGTCGATGCTCGTTCGGCAGTGATTTACAACGCTCCTAACCTTCGGCCGCTGCTGCCGAGCCGCATCGGCGCTTCGTAGGTATATTCTGTGTGTGGGTATATATATATATATATATATATATATATATATATATATATATATATTAGTATATACAGAAACTTCGACGATCGCCACCGAGGTGAGCGACTCAAGGTGCGCGCGATGGGTATTGGGTTCGGTAACCCCCCTCCCACCTGGGGCTTAGACATTGTTTCTTTGCGCACCTTCGTTTGAATACTATGTAACGAATCGCAAGAATCCCTAGCCCCCCCCCCCTATTTCTCTATATCACTCTCTTATACGAAATCCAGGCCACGTGGGCGAAGAATCACTGATATATAATATGTATATATAGGCGCAGTTTCGGTCTTTCAAAGTTTCCAAGTGGACCTTCGACCTTGACGGATGGGCTACCATGGCGCTCTTATGCCTCCTCTATCCTACTTCCACATATAGATCCCTATTATAGAATTCGTTCGGGTTGGAGCGCAGCGGCATATAATGTATATATATATATATATATATATATATATATATATATATATGCGTGTGTGCGTGTGTGTGTGTGCGTATACGTGCCATCTCGGAACAAGACTGTATTATGTCGTATGGTATAATATGTGGTGGAACAATATGCGCCGGCGGGCGCGACCTGATGGTGATGAGCTCTCTTCCTGTCGTTGCTCGGGCATTCGTCATCGGCGAAGCAAAAGCGTTTATGGAACCATTGATGCCTCGAGTGCGCTCTCTTGTCGTTAAAAGAGAAAAAATAGATTAACGAAGCGGCTTATAGAAAATAGACATTACGCGTGGCAGAGGGACGGTATTCTAGCATATAATTATCTCAATATGAAGTTTTCGAAGTGGGATTAGCGAAAATTGGTAAAAATGGTCAAGAATTGGTAAACGGCCCAAAAACGGCAATTTTTTCACTATATACATTGTCAATCCTAATATTCTACTTCTCACCATTTGTAAGTCGAAATCAAAGTAGATAAACAGCCCAATATGTGTCTGCAAGCCGTCGTCTAGCATAGTGAGAATTGCACTGTTCTTTTTGACAGTGACGCAGCTTTCATTGCTTCCAATTTTGAATAAAGATCAAATAGCGAATGGAGGTGGAAAAAGAATTTACAGTACGTTGTATGGATTTTCAATTATAGAGATTCTATAGTATAGCTTGTAAATATACAACAGTGTGAAATACAGAACTTCTGGATTTTCTATTCTCCGAATTCGAATCGTGGAAATGAGTTCAATTTTTAAACCACGAGGTTCGGATCTGTCAAAATTCTACTGATTTTGAATACTGGTACAATTTTAATGGATTCAAATTTAAAAGGTATTAAGCTAGCCAGTAATTACATTTCATTGAATTTCGATTAATTACAATTTTCAATCATACAATATCGGGTACACGTAATATTTTATATATTTTTATTTTACAATCCCGAATTAACGTAGATTATCTCAGATCTGAAACATAGTAAAACTATCAATAACAAATTAATGGATATTCCACTGTCTTTTTTTGTTATCTCTGAATCGATTTTCACTGGCTCCAATTTAGAGAATTCGAATTCACACTATGGATTTCATAGAATAAGCCATTTCTTCACGAGCGGGATAATTTTAAGCAGGCGCGAAGTTGAGTATAACATCTATAACATCGTGTCAAGGACGCCTACATATATATATATATATATATATATATATATATATATATATATATATATATACTACTCACGATTGAAAGCTTTTCGAAGCGGGTTCACCGCAGCCATTGGACTAGAATACTAGATTTTATGGACAGTAACGTATAAGGTGGCCGACGAAAGTCGGAAGATTTATAATTCTGGGCTAAGTATGTCTATTTTAAAGACGCTCATTTAGATATACTGCACAATAAAGTACGATTTTAAAAACTTTTTCAGAACACGCCGCGTTTTTATCGCGTCGAGTTGATATATATATATATATATATATATATATATATATATATATATATATATATATATATATTAGTTCCTTGTGAATTAACGCGACCGATCGGCCACGGATGACAATATGCTATATTTCACAAATTGGAAAACAAGAGCGAGCAACGCACGGATAATGTAGCTCGAGTCGCGCGTCGTCAAAATTTATCGCTCTCGCGCGCGGCTAATCCTCGAGACTGCCGATGCGTGCAATAAATTCGAATTGCGCCAATAATTACACAGTGTTTCCCCGCCCTAACGTGTGCGTAATACGTGACGATAACCAAAAAAAAAGCGCGGCACCTTGACTTGCTGGAAATAGCACGATGTCCCTATTGTGTGCACGTGTGATAAAAATTTCCCCGTGCGACCGTTAGGCAAAATCATCAAGGGGATGAACGCGTAGGTCGGATTTGTCGATTTTAACAGTCTATCCGATATTCGCCATTGACGATGATTGCTTCGAGGCGAATGTTCGCAAAAATTCAGACCACCACCAGGTGGCCGATATAAAGATATAATCGGCGAGAACGATTTACGCGAAGTTATAAAGTGTTTCTTCCGCCCTCTCGTACTAAGGTTCGAAAATTATTTGTCAATTATTGTATGTTCGCCGATTAATATTTTTTTTTTTTAATAATCTTAATAATTTGCCTTATTCGGTTTTCCCAAGTATGCGTTACGTAGATAGCTCGAAAAATGGCCACTGACGGCAATCCGGGGACCCTTTGATTACGCCGGGGCGCGCCCGCGCCGTCGTCCCGCGTCGCCCGTCACACCCGGTATATAAGACGCTCTCGGCGAACGCGAGACGCCGATGACACTCCGGCCCGCGGACGAACGGCCGAGCCGAGGCGGCGTCAGCCGCAGCAGAGGGCCGCCGAGAGATATTTTTACGTCGAAGTGGAGCGACACGACGGGGTTGGGAGGGGGAGGGAGGGAGAGAGAGAGAGAGAGAGAGAGAGAGACGTGCCCGCGCGCGGTTCGCGTATATAAAGCACCCGCGAGCGCGCTCTCATCCTCTCCTCCTCCTCCTCCTCCTCCTCCACCTCCGCCCCATGCGGCTTTCTCCTTCTCGTCGTCTCGCTTCAAGTGCGAATCGTTCGCTACGTCAGTAAAACTGAAAGCCTCATAACGCGGCCGAACGCGCCGGCCACCCGGCGACTTTTTCACTCTGCCTATATATCTATATATATATGAGAATCTCCGACCCTCTTTCCCTCCCTTTCCTTCTTAACCATAGGATATATACGTGATATTA
>JACCIC010000120.1:365000-417500 GCA_018907035.1 Sycobia sp. Sy_11 | reverse complement strand
ACGGAGGAATGGGATCGAGGAATCGGCGAGATAAAGGCGTGGCATATATATATATATATATATATATATATATATATATATATATATAAATGCGTGTGTGTATATATGTATGTATCTATAGGTAAAACAATGCGCAATGATAAGTGACGGCGCATTAATACATGACTCATAAATTGAGTAGCAATTAGTGGAATTTATCATTTGACACGAATTACCATCGACTGTATAATAATATATGGCTACTGATCCGGCCAAATAGTCGTTCAGAAAATGTGACGAATAAAAACCGAAGGGAGGGATTTAACGGCAATATGCATATGTGTGTGTGTGTGTGTGTGTGTGTGTGTGTGTGTGTGTCTGCCAGCCATGAGGATAAAGATAAATAATATATAGATGAGATAAAAAAAAAATTAAGCCAGACAGGACAATATATATAAATTTGACGAATGCGAAGACAATACAAAAACAGAGCCTACCACACCACCAAGAATATATATACATGTGGGCTGCGTGTCCGAAAAGAAACGATCGCGGAGCGGGGCATAAAGTATAAGATAGTGGACGTGGACCTGGGGAGAAAAGGCTCGGGATCGAGAACGCGGCAAGAAGTGAAATAACGTACGTGGGCGTCGTGAGCACGCGGTCCGGCGTGTATGCGTATGGCACCGGTAGCCTGTTCGGTCCACTATATAAGGCCGATTATTGCCCGCTGCAATGCCGCGATGACGTATAGAAGGTTTGACGAATGTCGGCCCGACACTATATCGACGTCCTCTATTATCATATATATTATATATATATATATATAGGAATAATCGACTTCATAAATTCTATAAGTCTGATATCGAGTGCATGTATATATGTACGTATGTGCATCGGTAACAGAAACAACAGCTGGTAATATACTGGGTAGCATGTTGAGCTTATACATATATCGGACCGAAGAAAGAGCAAAGAAAGAAGGGAGATACAACTATATAGAAATAATGCGAATTTCGATCATTATCATGCGGTCTCGTATACGTATAGGCATCAACAATAATATACATTTGAGAGAAAAGAAATCTTCCAACAGTTTGTATAATATATATATATATATATATATATATATATATATATATATATATATATATATATGAATTTTCTCGACGAGTGACAGTACAGATTATATTATATTATGTGAGACGGGACGATGATTTAAATGCGTACAATGAGACGTCCCGCACGTGCGTCTATATCTATATATATATATATATATATATATATATATATATATATATATATATATATATAATTTGACCTACGCTCAAAATCAATAACTTTGTCGTCGTAGTTGTCGACCGTCCCCTCCCCGCGCATACGCACCGTATAATACGAATAGGTCGGTCCTGTAACAAGGGAAAGAGAGATAGAGGAGAGGAGAAGACGACGAAAAGACCGATGGAGAATGAGAGATGGAACAGCCACGACGACGATGACGACGACGGCGACTCGGACCGAAGTAGGAAATATTCCAGATCTCTCCGCGATAAAGAACAGGTTCACGTGTACATATATATATATATATATATATATATATATATCTGTGTGGGCAAGTTACATTGCCACGTGCTTGCGTGCGGTCGCGACGCGGAGGCATCAAAACGACTCCTTCGCCGAATGATTGCGCGAACCGAAAATATGCGCCCCCCCCCCTCATCAGCGTTCCCGCGATATAGTTGTTCCTCTCGTTCTGAAAACATCGTAGGTGACCCAATCCATATATATATATATATATATATATATATATATATATATATATATGCACGCAATATTAAATAAAGGAACGTCGCCGCGTCGCGCACGCGCCAGGAAGACACTTTGCTTTGGGCGGACTGTGACGTGCGCGCGCGAACGGATCGCAGAGAGGAAAACCGAGGGATGCCGATGGACGAAGTGGAGAAAAGTAACGGCGGTAGCGCGCTGAATCGCGTCGTCGCGCTGTGGTGCATGTACGCAAACGCGCGCGCGTACTTAAACGACATTGGAAGCGAAACGGGGCTATTCGTTCCCCATTCGTTGTTTTCAGTTTTGACAGATTTTTTTATTTCTTTCATAGTCGACTCGCTGTTTGTTTTTCTCTCTTTCCTTCTTGCTTTATCTCTCCATCTCCTCTTTTCCGCCTCTCATTCTCTGCCTCCCTAGTCTCGTTTCGCTCGTGCACGGGGAGGAATAGGCGCCCAAGCTACGCGGGTACACGACAGACCTATCTTCCTATCTCTCTCTCTCTCTCTCTATGACTCGGTATATACGAACGTATGTACGCGCGTACGTATGTGTATGCGACGGGAACGAGGCGCGGAGAGAGACCGACAGGACGGAGACACGGACGTGTCGTTACTTCGGCTCAGCACTGGTTGGCACACCTGTCCGACACTCGTAGCTGCCTGCATAAGCGCGCGCGCGCTCGCACGACTTCTTCGTCTATATTTGTATTCGTGCGGTACGTGCGGTGGTACCCGTCGTGGACAATAATAAGGAGGGAAGAGGCCGCGATCCGCGCACGATAGACGAGCGCACTCGTGGACCCTCGTCCTCGTGTCTCGATCCCGTTCCTCGTTATTACATTCGTTATGTGTGTATGCTTGTATGCGGAACGGGGCACGGAGGACTGGCTGAACTTATACGTCTGCGGGGGTTAAGGATTTCTGTCAATGTATACATTTTGACCGCGGACAATTTTCTACACCTATGTACGCGTGATTCAATATCTATAATGCTCACTCGCCATCTACGCGTACGATTAACTCAACTTTTATTTTTTTCCGATACACAATTCGCTGATGAAATTCGAGCGTTCTTCCTCCACGCGGCTATGAAGCGTGAATAATTCCCGAGATCATTCAGTGTACAAAAGAACAACAATAACGCCGTACCGCAGCAGTTCTCGCTTTTCTCGACCTATACGGACAACGAGCACAGGATCTCGGCGCATTTTCAGCGGAGCCAACGGATTAAACGGGCACATTCGTCGCCATAATCGTCGTATCGCTGGGAGAATCTGGATCCTCGGCCCGCCGCTTGCACACACGAACGCGCGTATCATCCGCAGCAGAGCGACGAAGCCTCGCGTCGCGCGTCAGCTCGCACTTACGAGCAAGTGGGGCGCCGGGAGGCGAGGGGAACGATGTAAGAGGCGCGGTCGCGGAGTAAGGAGCGCGCAACGCAATGACCACCCAAGCGTGCCGCTCTTACGCGCTTGACAAATGCGCGCGCGCGGACAAGCGTCAGTCAGGATCCGTCCGTATCTTTCAGCCGGGATGTTTCTCCGCTTTCCACGTCTGTTTTTCTTTCTTATTTTGTCATTCCGATTGTTATTTCCCCCTTTTTTTTTTTGAGTTTTTGCGCGCGATAGTCGCCACTCGTCTCGTACGCGCGCGCATCTTCGACCTCGCTCTGCTCGACTCGCGAGGAATCGGACGCTTTCTAGTGACACACACACACACACACACACACACACACGCACGCACGCATGCACGTCAGTACAGGTACTGACGGATAATAGATACGCGGAGACAGAGCGCGTCAGTGCACCGGTGTAATGTGCGTGCGCGGCCCGCGCGAGCGTTGAGAGGTTTGTCTCGTCGCGCGCGTATTCCTCCACGCTGGCGCTGTGGCCGGGGTGCGGGGAGGGGAGGGAAGACGAGAGGAGCAGAGACAGCGAGCGTATGTGGCCACGGACGTAGGGGAGACAAAAGGAGGCGAGGGAGGCGCCACCCCGAGGCTCTTCTTTCTAACGCGGGCGTTTCGGACGCGGCGCGCGGGAGGGAGAGGGCAGGGAGCCTCGGGTCTCGGCAATCAGTCCTCTCGCTGCTCGAGCGCATTTTCGCGCGCCCCGGCATCGGACCTAAGCAGTGACTGATTCACTCAACGACGCGTCGTTTCTCTCTCTCTCTCACTCTCTGCCCCGCTACACGGAGTGGGAGACGTATATACGCACGCACAGACGTACCGCACGAGAAGGAGAGCGCGCGCTGATTACCATCGCGCGCGCGCGCGCGCGCGACTTACTCCTCGCAGTCGTCGTATCCCCCCCCCCCCACACCTCACCCCACCCACGTCCCGCAATTTCTCACACGGTCCCCGAGGGGCCCGTATTCTTTGATCCACGAAATTCCCCGGATATTTTTTTTCTCTCCTCTCCTCGTCACCTCCTCTCGCGCCGGGCTGATGGCTCTGCAGATACAAGGCCCGGTTATAATTAGACTGCGCGGCACGTACGTCGCGATCATGTCGTTCTCTTTCTCTTCATTTCAATTTGTTTCTTTTTCTTCGCTTTTCGTTATGTCTTGTTTTGTTTTGTTTTTTTTTTGTATATTTTTTTGGTTCTTCGCGTTCGGACAGATAAATGCGAGCGCGTACGGGACAGCGCCACGGGTAGATTTGACCAATTAACAATATATATCTGATAATAGACGGACGGAGCTGATATAATGAAACGCTTAAGCGAATAAAAGGAGGATGGAGATTCGAGAATCTCCTGGCATACGTGTGTATACATTGCTTCCAGATGTGGGTATGTGTGTGTGCGTGCTCGCTGTGAATATCTTTATATATATATATATATATATATATATAGATTATATATATATATATATATATATACATATATAGTATATAAATTGGTATGCGAAGGACAGTTATGATTTATATCGCGAAATCGTTAAAAGAATCGGCGTTCCGAGTTTATTATGGCCGGATGAAAATACGGCCGTCGTTTTAGGGAGGGGAGGGGAAAAAACGAAGGCGCGAGTATATTTCGAAATTTATGCGCGGCCCAGGCGTCCCGGCGCAACGCCGCTTATAAGATTCCCGCGAGAGTGAAACCACTCGATAACGCAAAATATATAATATATATATATATATATATATATATATATATATATATATATATATATATATATATACAAATCGAGTGGTTAATATAAAGCGAATGAAAACGCAGGCGCGCACGCGCCACGCAATTGATGCGAGTGACTTTTTTTCCGTTTGCCGACGGCAAGTGCGCCGTAGATGGCGGATCGTTTTATTTCGACGCCTCTTGCGGTTTCTCTTCCCAGACCCCCTCCGCCTCCTCGTCCTCCTCCTCTCTTACACCGGTCCCCGTTCCGATGCGCGTTCTTTCGGTTCCGAGTTCCGCGCGTCTCTCGCTGCAGGTCGGACGAGATGTATATATGCCGGCGTGTGTATATATATATATATATAATAGCCGGCCGAAATTAACGGGTTAGCCCCGCTCTATACGTACTTTCGCCGCGGTCGTTAAATTTAGATGGCCACGAGCGTACGCTTGGAAAAAGTGCGCGACTATAGATGCTGCGGTCGTTCTCTCTCTCTCTCTCTCTCTCTCTCTCTCTCTCCGTCTGTCGCCCCGTGCAGAAGGCAGAAGGGCCACGAGCGAGACGCACGTGGAACGAGGGGTGGGGAAAAATCTCCTATATACATGTTACGCGCACGCGCTATCTCTTCTTTCGACGCATCGTAAGATCGCCGAGGACGCACGGCCGAGACGAAGTATAAAACGGGCGGGATTACGTCGCTGGGAACAAATTTTCTATATTTACAAACCATATCCGCGGAATCGTTTTTGCCCTCTCGGGGGTTTTTTTTTCCTCCTTCATTGTTTTCCCTTTCTCCACCGTTCCCTAACCACGAGCACGCCGCGATTCTCGCGCAGTTTCACCGATTTCCGGAGACGAGCATAGATTTTATTCACTCACTCTCTCTCTCTCTCTCTCTCTCTCTCTCTCTCTCTCTATCTCTCTCTCCCTTTATCTGCACGTACGCAGATAAATATATATGCGAAGATTCCAGCGTAAAATTGAAACGTTTTATGCTTTACGCGCGATTTGCAAAGTGCGAACGATACGAGCGACGGGGCGAAATTTGTATTTTACTACCGCATTACGCTCCGCGGAGTGCCGAGGAGCGTTACGAGGGTACGAGGAGGAGGGTCGAGGAAGTCGAGAGTGGAGGAGAGAAGCAACCGAAAACCGGGAGGGACAGAGCGAGATGGCGAGTCCGTCGCCGCGCGCACGTAACGCGGGGTTGGTCGGCGGTGAGGGGGGTGGGGGGGGGTTGGGGAAGAAGAAAGTTCCCTCGTTTAACTACCTCGAAATCGAGTAGATCCTCGTTCTAGCCCGGAAGTCGTAGAAATCTCGAGTTCCTGCTCGGTTTGCCGGAGATGCATCCGGTCGTGCGCGATTCGGTATAACAACCCTCCCCCCCTCCTCCCGCTCCTCCACCTCTTCTTCTTCCACCCCATCCACCCCACCCCCGTCCCTTACGCGCGGTTAAGTGTCGATCTTTACTATATAGTTTAGCCCTCTCCTCGTCTCGTATCTGGCGTTCTATCGCGCGTTAACCCGCCGGTGGGTGTATTAGTACAGTGCGCGGCCTTAAAACCCCGAAATATCTTTGCTACGCGGCGGCGGGCCCTCGTAAACCTAATATGAGATTACAGAAAAGCAAAACAAAACGAAAAAAAAAAAAAAAAAACGAGCACGGCAGCACGGACCGGATGGAAATTTGGTCGAAAAATGATTGTTCAGAATGAAGAGAAAACTGTACTTGTTGAAATTGTGGCGATAGAAGATAATGAACGCGTATAAGCCGTAGATACTTTACGCGACTCATAGAAGTATTTTAGATCGAGGGCATTGAAGTCCATAACTAAAGGACGGACATGTATCGCCGCTCTGGGCAAGCTATCTCGCTCGGTCCGCGGATAGAATAGGTAAGCAGCAGTTATGTATGAATAGAACAACACAGACTGCTGTTGCTGCTCTCCCCAGGCCTCGCCTGTGAGAGAGGGAGGGAGAAAGAGAGATTCTTAGTTTACTTACTTCTTTAGGCTTCGCCTCGGTTCACGGAGTGCGCGGTCTAATATATGCCATAGGTCTGTGAGATGATTCGATATGCATCGTCTGTATGTATATGTATAGCCATATGTATACCCATGAGCAATTTCGATGGTATGTTAAGGGATGAAGGGACGTCCCGCCGCACAGCTTACATCGCGCCTCCGATTGCTGGCGCGCGCAATATCGGCCCTCGCCCGCGCCGCATCGTGCACATTTGCAGGCACACTTATGCATAATATACATATATAGTAGATATGCGCGCACGAGCTGCCAAGGGCTCGGCGGGGCGTTCGTACGTAAAATACGCCGGCCTGTATATAGGCCCGGTGCGATCCGAAACCCCCCCCCCCACCCCCCGCCCTGTAATCCTCTAATAGGATTTATAAGCGAGCTCAATTACCTTCCGAGTCGAGTAATGCGCGGGCCAGCTCTACGCCGGACGATAATTTCCTCCACTGGCTCGGTCTCGCGTACGACCGCGGGAGAAAGATAGAGGATGGAGAGAACGGGATATTGAGCAGCTGCGCGGATTTCGGCGATTAAGTACCGGGCGGCGACCTCGTCCACGGCCACCTACTTCACCACGTCATCCTCGTCCTGGCGCGAAAACCAGACCCGAAGGGGGCGCATCGGGGCAGATCGTACCGAAAGCCCTCTTTGCACGGCGACGATATCGATGCAAAGGTGAGGTTTTTTCTCTCTCTCTCTCTCTCTCTCTCTCTCTCTCTCTCGAATTTCTCGATGTACATGACTATCCGTGAAGTAATTTACAACGTGACAGTCAGTGCGAAATCGCTAGTTGGAGAAACTCCAGGAAATTTGAATTTAGTGAGGACGGTCCTGGTCTTCTTCGAAAAATCTTCGTGATTATAATGAAAATTTCATAAATCTTTGAAACCTGTCTAGGACCAGGAAAGCCGGGCCGATTTCACGAATGGAAATGCCAAGATTAACAGAGAACGCAGGGGGCAAGTACAGGTTCAATTACCATAACTTTTTTACATTTTAATATTTATTAAATTAAACTTTATTACGTATGCACAAACGTAAAGATCGAAAACATTAATTGCGACGAGTGCCCGAAATTATACACTCGGTGAATTTTTAACGTCTCGCAGGCCCATACGCGTGCGAGTGCAAAATTCATAATTAGGCCGAGGATCCTCCGTCTCGGTGTCTCGCTCGCGATGTAATCGATGCAGAGAATTATTTTTACGAAGAAAAGTTAAAGACTGGTACGTTTTCGGCAGTGTGGTGACGAAAAATTATTTGTCGATTTATTTATTTTTTTTTTCCAAGATAATGAAGTAAACCGATTCATCGATTTACCAGTCTTTGAAGATCCAAAATTTACTTAATCACGTGAAAAGTCGTCTGATCGGAAATCAATTTATATATTATATACACGTATTTCAATGTTTCTTTATGTGACTCGTATCAATTGTAATAGCAAAAGAAGATTTCATCATCTCGCATCATGAGTCACGAGATAATCACGAAGCTAAATTTATTTTAGACATTCCAGAAAATCTCTTTTTACGTAAAAATTACATGATGAAATAGAAAAAAAAACAAATTGGTACAATAGAATACGTATTCGTCATGAATTGTAAAAACAAGACCAAATAGATTTTAGTTGAAATTCGCGTTGATTTTAGTTGAAACTCCTACGCATGTATACAAATGTTTCGATATACTTGCAAGGTAAAATCTGCGTGTGGATGTTAGACGCGTGACACGTCGTTGATATATATACATACAGGTACATATACAGATAAATATATATACATATACATATATATATATATATATATATATATATATATATATATATATATATATATATCGAAGACCTGTCGACTTTTTTAGTCTATCAATGCCGGGTACGAGTCCCCTTTTTCATTTTACGCACCCGTTCACCGTTGAGTGTCTTTCTCTCTTTGTTTCTCTTCCGTGCACGGTTCCTCGCGTAATCTCTATAAACATTTCGAACCCACACAGCACCTGTATATATGTATATATATATATAGGGATTGCACGGCAGTGGCGGCGTGTCGGAGCAGCTCGCGCGCCCACCCCCAGAGCCCGCCGCAAATCCCCCTCCCCCTCCCCCGTCCATCGGAGAACTCTTTAAAGCTCATTTTCACGGTCGAACGTGCAACGCCACTACTGTACGCGCGTGCGGCCGAGGCCCCGGCGGAGTCCATCAACTCGCGCCTCCTTCTTTTGAGCTCTCGGCTTACCTTCTGACGGCTTTCCAGAGGGTTATTATACCCGGTGGCTCGGGGCCCCTCTTGAAATGTAGGTATGTGTATATATACATATATATATATATATCCCACACGGGCTCGCTGTATATAACAGAAAAAAAAAAACAAAAAAAAAATCACGCTAGCTAACGCGACGATTGCGCGGGCGATTGTGTGCGGAATGCGCCTTTTTGAGTATCGCGCGAAAACTCGAAACCAGAGATTCGAGGGAACGGAAAAGGATTTAAAAAATAAAAAATAATAAAAAAATCCGCGCAGTCGCATCGATTCTCGATTCTTTCCGTACGGAGTGAAGGAGCGAGGACTCGTTGCTCGCGCGACTTTGGGATACGTGAGAAGTCAGAGAGAGATGGAGGGAGTTCGTATAAGAGTCAATATAAATAAGCGAAAAAACAAGACCCAACAAAACTTTGGAGAAGAGAAGAAAGAGAGAGAGAGAGAGAGAGAGCGAGAGAGAGAGACGAGAGAGACTCATATATCCCTCTCCTCTCCCGTTCAGTCCTCTCTCCGAGGACATCGGCGTACTCCTGAAAAGCGACCCTTTCCCCCCGCGATGCCTGCTTTCATGCGAGCCGGCCCGTTAATCCTCCACGGATCCCAGCCAGGAGAGGATCCCACGGCGATGCACCCAGGGAATTTGCATACAAGATCTCCCCGGCATCTTTCGCTCATTCTCTCGTCTCTCTCTCTCTCTCTCTCTCTCTCTCTTCTCTCTCTCGTTCCCTCATCTCATTCTACCCGTGCACGCTGGACGGTCGCTTCTCCTTTTGGCTCGTTCTTCGTCTTCAATGCCGTGACGTTCCTCTTCCGATCTTCTGCCATGTCGTCTCTTTCGCTTTTCGCGCCAGTATCTATCTATATATATATATATATATATATATATATATATATATATATATATATATATATATATATACAGCTATACCTCTATAGTTCGACTTTCAGTCGTTCGTTCGTTGTACATATCGACCAGTGAAAAAAGTCGACTGGTATACAAATGTCCGTGCGTCATTCGTCGTTGTTTCTCCCGCATATATTTTTCTTTTCGAGACGTGGGAAGACTTTTGTCGTTATAATATATATATATATATATATATATATATATATATATATGTATATGTATATGTATATATATAAATACATTTTATATCGTTCTCTTAAGCAACGTATTTATAATAAAATTTAGTCCTGTCCATATCCGAATGCTATAAATAATAATTTCAAACTTAGCATGGACACTATTATTATAATAGTACAGCAAACTACCAAAACGCTACAATTGCACTAACTCAATATACTTTTTTACCAAAACAATTTTTCACGATACTATAATTTCGACAATACATTGAACGCAAGTAATATATATCGTAGTTTCAAAAATAAATGCTGACCGTTCAAGTTCGCTCGAATATCGAAAAGCCCTCAGTTTTCCCTCCTCGCTGGTTTTTGCAACGTGAAATTTCTTTGGTCATTGCGCGTCGTGTCGGCGCGCGAGAAGTGTATGTGTGTGTGTGTGTGTGTGTGTGTGTGCTGTGTGTGTGAGAGAGAGAGAGAGAGCGATACAGAGGCGAAGAGCAGGAGGATAAGGGAAGTGAAGGTGGAGATGGTAAAAAAACATCGGACAAAAGGAGAAAAACATCGGCTATACCGTCCCGCGGGAACAATGGCAACGCACCGCAGCCAAAGCAGAAGCCGGAACTTTTAAAGCGGGTTAGTGGGAGTAGAGACAGAAGGTGGGATGGGCTCCTTACGATCCCTTTCTGTACATATATATATATATATATATATATATATATATACCAGTTTGGTTGCACTGCAACCGAGAGAAAGTGAGAGAGGAGGAGGAAATAGCGCGCGAATTCGCCCCGGACCCGGGCAATTCGCATACATTAAAACAAGGCCCACGGGAACCCTTTGGCCGTCGCATTGATTTTGAGCAAAGACAGAATGAAAGAGAGAGAGATAGAGAGAGAGAGAGGTCCTCCACCTGGGGAACCAAGATTACCGAAGCAAAAAGATTTCCCCCCTGTTTTTTTCACCGGTGAGGCTATATTCTCACGGAACGTGACATCAAACGCATCAAGGACGACTTCAGTAATTTTCGCTGGATTCACGTGAAAATTCTATTATAAATACAATGGGATTGTCACGGCAGAGGAATAATTGCTTTCCATGTAAATAGAGATCATTTATTATTTTTATTAAAGCTCTGAATTCAATCTATAAAACGTGAATCTCACTCTACTCCGAGGAGTTAATCATACTATAATCGTGTAATGATGGAAATCGCTCAAATCACGATCTCGTGTATTCGGGTGATGTGGGAAATCATATATATATATATATATATATATATATATATATATATATATATATATATATAGAAAATCAACGTTTAATTTGCGCGACATGTCCCAGAAGTCCAGTACGCCCTGCTCCCTAAGACGCAGGGACCACCGGAGAATTAATCATCCGGTGATCAGGAGCACAGAAACTATATATATATATATATATATATATATATATATATATATATATATATATATCTGACTAAAAAGTCGTTATTATCGTTATTGTTCCGATTTTTTCTATGTAAAACGTTGAAAATCTATACTCACCCGCTTATTTTGCATAATAAAGATTCATTAAAAAAAAGCAAATCAAAAATATAATATTAGTAAGGCACTTAAATTTATAAGTGCACAGCTACAAGTAATAAGTATATGTACGCGCAGATAGATTCAGGTTTAGAGCGCATAGATTAGACAGGGTGAAAGAACAAGATGAAGAGAGGATCGGGAAAGTACACTTAGCTTAACTCTCTCTCTCTCTCTCTCTCTCTCTCTCTCTCTCTCTCTCTCTTTCTCTCCCTAGTTCTCGCTCCCTTTCTCTCTCCATAGTCCATACATACCAAGCGTACTCGATATCGAGTGACGTGACCCCCAAGAATTTGACGCAAACGCTATATATATAGATAGATAGATAGATAGATATGTATAGAGTGGGAGAAAGAGAAGGATACAGGGGGAGAGAGAAAGAGAGAGAGAGAGAGAGAGAGAGAGAGCGATGGGCCACTGCTCCGGCGCGCCCAGCCGCACTCTATACACCGATGCCCCCTATGGCCCTGTGTCCCCCTAACCCCCTCCCCCCGCCCCGCGAAGTTAATCCGAGCCATATACGCGAGCAGCTATTACCGTTAATTGTATTTTCGCCGGAGAGCGCGCCGCGCGCCGAAGGGGGCAACGGGCCGCTCCTTCGCGTGCGCGGGCGCGCACGGTCAGTGGGGGTGGGGGGAGGGGTTGGCCGCCAGATCGGGACGAGCAAGAAAATCGCTCGCCTCGCCGCTACTGTGCGCGTATATATACGTACACGTGGGCGTACGTACGTGTATAACTCGCGCGTGGGAAGGGAATGCGAGGCGCACGAGCGCTCACGCACGAGCGCCCGCGGGCTCACCCCACATTCGCATATGTACACGCACACATATATATATATACGCGCGTGCACAGACGCACGCGCGCAGAGGACAGCGTCGGCTCGCTATACGTGTGTGCCACCCCCCGTCGGCCACCCCGCGCAGCGCGCTGCCACTGCGCTCGCGGCGGCTCCCTCGCCGTAGCCGACGTCGGAGCGGCGTGGTGGCGTTGGCGGTGGCGCTGGCGGTGCTGGCGGCGCGGCGCGCACCGAGTCGAGGGGCGAAGATTAAATTGGCACCAATTACCAGCAAAACACCCTGCAGCGGCTCCCTTCTTCTTCTTCTTCTTCTTCTTTTTTTTTTCTTTTTTTTTTTTTTTTCATCCGCTCTTCGTCTTCCCACCCCTGCTAGACCCTCGTGTCCCCTCGTCGACCCCCGCCCATCCTCCACTGGGCACGCCTCGTTTTTCGCCCCCTTCACGGAGCGATACGCAAGGGTGCGCTGGCGCGGGCGAGCCCGGCCGTGGTGTTTCTCCACTTTTGTAGTCGAGGTGTTTTGGCCGACGACTGTCGAAACAAAAGACGCGGTTTGGAGTGGCGTATACGTAATTTTCTGTACATATATATATGTCTGTCTATGTAAGCGTTCCAATGTTTTGATTTCCTCTTATTCACGTCCCATAGATTTTAATCTGTTTGTAATCTTTATAAACTGCGATGTATTCTACAGTGTATCTTTTTCTTTGCGGTTTTTTCCCCTTTTTTCAACGAAATTCAGACGTTTTAAATAGTTTTATAATTATTTTGAGTAAAATTTTCAACGGCTAGAATTGATCTAGTTCAAGACGAATCAGTCGAGCAGCTCGTCAAATATATAAATGAAAAAGTAAAATTAGAATTTCATTGCTTCCTACATAATCGAGCCTTACTATAGCGACTAGTTTAATATTTTCCTAATTCAAACTCCACCTGAGTTATTCACGGGAACTCTGATTCTCAGCGATAATCTCTTGGTAAATATTTGCCATCTGTTTAATTATACAAAATTGAAGATTATAATTTCATTGACATAGTACAGATATTAGTCTGTATACGATCAGGCCGATTGAATTTAAATCTATACGAATTAAATGATGAAAAAAAAGATACACTCCGCAGTATTTTAATATCAATTAAAAATTATCCGCTTGTTACAGTCGAAGTGTACTACGGGTTGTATTATTACAAAAAACCTTGATAAATAGTGTAAATCGGTGAAAAAAAATTAAAAAAAAAAAGAAGAAAATAGAGTAAAGCGGATTTCGGAAAATTGTTAATCGCTAGATCAAGGACAGAAATACAATCGATAACTCGACTGTAGCTGATAGAAAGTTAAAAATCATTTTTTATCAAAGCAGCTTAAGCAGCTTGTTATCGGATTGATATCAAACTGTAAAGTTACCTCGTGTAATCGACGATTGTAATTTTTTTTCTTTTGTTTTTTTTTTTTTTTTTTTGAACGCAGGTATGAAAGCGTTCATTGCAATAGATTAAAAATTTTCTGAATTATCCAAAAATATTAGAACTCCGGACTTATTTAACTTGATTTGGCATTATACTAATGTTCCTAGGATACTGGCAGTATTAGAAGTCGCAGACAGCATATAATATCTCCATAACAAACACTCATTATTTTACATATCGATAAATTTCATTGTGAAAAAATTCACCTTAAGATAGAAAATAGCAGTGGACTGTTATTTTATCTCACCTCGTGAAATTTAATTTAACAATTGTGCTTTTATGAATTTTTTTCTTATGTTGGTCACTTAATAAATTGTAATTTTCAGTTATTGATCGAAACGGAATATGCTGAAATTTCAGAATACGTTCTTAATGGTATACAGAACGAATTTTTACCCAAAATACCATTGTTATATTTTATCATTATCATTCGTACAAGTAGCAGTGATAGTAGTAGTATTATTAGTAGTAGCAGAAGTATTATTGTTCTTCCTGTCGTCGTCGTCGTTATTATTGTCGTTGTTGTCGTTGTGCTTAGAGGGAAGATTTTTCACGGTCGCGTCGAAGCGTAGCCCTCGTAAACGTCGGCGCATGACGCCAATAAAGCCGAAGACACTATTATCAGCTCATCAATCACATTCCAATTAAATCATTCGACACTTCGATTTGGAATCGCTGTATAAGAAGCCGGGCCACGATAAAATTATTCTATTGTTCCTCGCGTATTTGCTTAGGTGTGTATAATCGGGCGCGAGATAAGATTGAATCGTGCACAGGTAGGAGGGTACACATTCGTTTTTCGAAGATCTTTCGTGTCTGTATATATATATATATATATATATATATATATATATATATATATATATACATTCCGTGGAACGGAACGAGTGGCTTTATCAGAAGCACATGCAGAACCTATGATTTAATCGTTGCCGATTTCTTTTGAAAAATTTACACAGCGCTGACAGGTGACAAATTTCGGATCCTCCTCGCGCGCGCGCGCGCGCGACGCTCTCGGCCGGATTCGTCTACTGTTCTACGCGGAACGGCAACGCAGATCAGCCACGAGCAATGGCGCTAGACAGGAGCAGCGATCGGAACGAGGAGCGCATGCTGGACGAGTTTAAAAAAAAAAAAAAAAAACGAGAAAATTCCAATGCTAAAAAATGGCTTCGTCGTCGTACTGACGATGTCGTGTTTTGACAAGGGCTTAGAAAAATTTTCACGTCCAACTGGTCGACGCTGCGTTAAAAATACCGTTGTGGGTCGGGCAGTGAGACGGCGGTATTTACGCAAGGCAGGGCGTTTCGATTCTTACGGATGTTCGCGTACGATCTGTCCGTTCGGCATGCCTGCCTTACCAATGATGCCACGCGCACTTACAGCGCTGCCGCGTGCGCATGATTGTCGACCTATCGCGATATCATTCTCGACCGTCTGACTAATAATTTGACCGATCGATCCAGCTTGAATTCGACTGGGCGAGCTATTTGCGGTTTGATGTTGACATTTTGTCCTATTGAAAATATTATCCTAAGAATTCATTGCAGTCCGCATCGCATCGGGGGGGACTGAATTAATGAACTGGCTCACGAAGCGAACTGGCACACAGCTTCTGCTTTATTGCACTTTGTCGAATTCTTTGTTTTTCTTTCACCATGATTCAAGACCAACTAATTACGCAAGCAGGAATAAAATTTTCAAAAGCATGTACGTCTAATTAAGCGGTGACACACCCAGCTGCGTCGTTTACACATTCAACAAATGTGGCGGAAGAGGAAGGGAAAAAAAGTGATAAATCGCCGTTGGTAAATGCACGAGTTTATTTCTAGTAAAATAGGAGAGAAGGGAAAAAATAAGACACGGAAAAGCGTGGGGCGAGGAGGGGGGCGGGCAATCGCCCCGATGACAGACTGCGGGGGCGAATTCAGGGAAGACCCATTAATGTAAGTTTTCATAATGCATCGAGGATGGCGCTTGCCTGGGCGTTCATCCGTACATATACAGATATATAAATATATATATATATATATATATATATATATATATATATATATATGGCCAGCTGACGCGCGCTCCCGAGCATATATAATACGCATATATCGTAATAGCGTCGGCGGGGTATAAATATATATATAATACAGACGCGAGGATGTTACATCGCGCGCGCGCGCGCGCGCCCACGCTTATATAATATACCGTTCGGCGCAGGTAGCAATCTTGTAATACACGGGCGCCTCCCCACTAGTTGATCGCTCTTTTATCCACACGCCCCGTGTTCTTCCTGCCTTTTCCGCCCCTCCCAATCCCCACCCCCCGCCTCCATCGGCGGGCGCGCAATGTCAATAGAGCGGCGATCACGCACCTACGTATTATTTATTACACGTGCGCGAAGGAAGCTCCTTGAAATTTTCATTATTATTATTATTATTGTTGTTGTTGTTATTATTTGTTTTCTTCTTCGGTTTTTTTCCTCATCCCACCCCTGTATCCCCCGTCCCCCTCCCGCCGGATTCCTCGTAGAGCGTCCTATAATACGCGCCTACCTCCGTCTATATTTATACACTTCCCTTCCGGATCACCTCGTGGTCGTCCATCGTGCGCGGGTGTTGCGCAAAATGACTAATATAATGCCGTTTGTATATTACATGTATATATATATATATATAGATCGTCGGAATTAAGTGGTGCGTCTGTTTTTCCGGAAAACTGCGCGGTTGAACCTTTTGGGTAAGTACAGCCTGAAGTTCGTGTTATACATACAGTTCGAGTGAAGCTGATGAGTTTTGGCTTATTATTATTGTTAATACTATTATTTTGATGAAAAGCAGACACATCGTGGCTATTTTATTCGTCTTATGTAGCAAGTAATAAGCGAGAGAGATCGGGAAAATATTCGTTAAATTGCTGCAAGATTATGATTATGCGCGTATACATAGTATATAGCATGAAACAATGGATTGTCGCAAACGATAGATAGTCGAAAAAGTAATTTTATTTTGAAAAAATTTTCTTCTCGAATTAAGGCAAAAAACAGACAAAATACGCAGTTCGTCTTTTTCTAAAATAAATTAAGAATATATACATATATTTAAAACAGTGTTATATTCCACGAAAACAATGTATTTATACGCGTTATATATTCGTCTTCGAAAATAGAGACTATATGTGTATAGCATGTATAGCGTGTATAGCATCTCTCCGTCGATCTATTTCGGTATATTAGAGGAGCGACCGCGGAGTTGGAATAAAAAGAGGAAGAGAGAGTGGAAGAGAAAGACAGACAGTGAGAGAGAGAGAGAGAGAGAGAGAGAGAGAGAATAAGAGAGAGAGATGCAACGAACGAGCACGAGGGACGCGACGGAGTTTGAGAAAGAGCGGCACGGGCGCGAAGTAAGAACGAGACGTACTTACTCATACTTGCACTCGCGACTCCAGCGTCCGAAACAATATAGATATATAGAATTTTTGACGATTGAAGCATAGCGTGTAAGATTATCGAGATATCTCTGTAGCCCTCGTTCACTCATGAGAGGCAAATGCCGCATGGCATGCCGCAATTTAAGAACACGGGAAGGATTGGCGCAGAGTATCGAGGAGCGCTCGGTACAATAAGAATCTTCGATGTTCCGCGTGTCATACAGTCGATACTTTGGAACGCAACGCGTTGCGGTTGGTGTGAAACTGTATATAACTATATATATATATATATATATATATATATATATATATATATATATATATATATATACACAGAGGTCGAGAGGAGTTTACCGCAGCGCAGGCTTCAATTGGTCGTCGGTGTGTCGTTATATTACATGCACGCGCTTATCACGGCTCGCTCGAGGTTCTCGTCCGAGCTGCGAGAGGTTTTTCTACCTATGTAGATGCATAAATTTATATGTTTACATATATATATATATATAGACGCGCGTAGACGGGGTTCCCAAGACCATCGATCAACATCATTATAAGCGCATTGGAGTTGAGAAAGGAGAGTCGGATTGCTAATCGCCGTTCGTCGGTCAGCCGCGAAATTCATGCAGTACAAGTAACGGATAATGCAAAGAACGAACGGAAATTTTTCACGAAATCGGCATCTGTGCCAGATAAACATCGTTCATAAAACACATTTGTGGACCCTTCGGAAGATCGGAGGGAAAAGCTGGATCCGTATGTAAATCCATGTGTAAAAGCGCTGCTTCTATCATCCCATCCCCGGCTTATCGGTGATGCGCAAAAGTATACGATGAATTCTGCTTATATATATATATATATATATATATATATATATATATATATATATATATATATATATTACACACCAGAAACAGTGTCGAAGGGCGAGACGCACGGATGTGCAGCGCAGCATCAGAAAATGCCTCTCTTGCGCGACGCAGTCGACTAAAATCGGCCGCGGCGGGGACGATGCTTATAATACGCGCGTGGGCGAGGAAGAGCGCGCGCCCGAGACGGTGGCTCATCGTATACATATAAGTCACCCTCTCACCCCCTCGCCGTCTCTCGCTCTCACTCTCTCTCTCTCTCTCTATCTCCCTCTCTGGATATTTCTAAAAATATTTGCGTATAGCCCCGCGCAACGCGGCAGTGCCGATGCGCGCGCGGTCGAGCTCGCGCGTATCGCCAGTGAGACACGCTCGAGAGCAAAGACGCGCGAATGGTACAGGGCGTCAGGGAGTCAGTGAGAGAGTGAGGGAGGCAGAGAGAGAGAGAGAGAGAGAAGACGGTTCGTAGCTGCCTCTGTCCTCCATCTCCCCCTGCGCCTCCCACAACGCGAGACGCGAGCGGCCGATGCCTGGAGCGCGCGCGTCCCGCTTTTAAAATTTGAGGCGCGACGCGCTCGGGCACGCACGCACGCAAGCACGCACGGACGTTTATTCCGATATGGAATGGCGCGTCGATGGGCCAAAACAGATGGGGAAAAGTCGCGTAAGCGCGACTATGGCAGTTGTGTGCTACGTTCACTTTTTCAGCATTATCGACCTGCGTTAATTTTTTTGCTTCACTCGCAGTACTGTGGTACATCGATCGTCGGTATAATCATTGATTAATTCGTCCATTACGGTTAGTCGTCCCAGTACAGATTCTAAAGGAGACAGAAATCGCTTGCGAACGGTGACTTTCGCTATTTTACGAGTATGACTCGAGCAAGCGTCAACAAAGAGACAGAGGAATAGAATCCGTTCAGAGTATTAGAAATTCATTGTTCAGAAATAGTTTGGATATTATTGTAATGTATATCAGTACTTACCGTTCTCGCTTAAATCAATAATTTAATTACTCATTCTATATAATTAAAAAATTGTGAAAACTATAATTAAAAAAATCATATCTCGACTTAATTTATACATGCAATAATTCATAATATTTTACGGATAATGCGGCAGATAATTTCGGCAACCTGCGCCCATCTATGCGCGCAATAACCGTATAGCTGCAATTTCGAAGTGACATTTTGAGCGACACCTTTGCTGTCTGTCTCTCGACAGGTGTATAATAAGAGCGGCTCCTTTTACACTTGAAAAATACACACATATATATACATATATACCGGGATTGTTCCATTTATACCTGCGATTATTCGGAATTCCCATCGTCTCCGAAAAAAGTCTCTGCGCGCGCGCGCGCGCGCGCGACGATTTCGACATATCCATACGACGACAAGGAAGATATTTATCTCCTTTAAATTGATTTCGCAAACGAAAAATTTTTAATAACGAAAAATGTCGCTCAGAGCATTTCTCTTAGCTTTAGAAAATAACTCAGTATGGCACGGGGGGGGGCGGCTATATTTAAAAACTTCGGTGACTCTGGACAAATCATAAGTCATCCGAGAAATTCAATTTTGCTCGTTTGAGCCAAGCGGAAAACTAAATTATGATATATGTAAATTTATATTACGTATGCTCGATTTTGAGTCGTTCCCTCGGAATGCTATAAAATGTTTTTTAATTTCACAATAAAAACACTACGTTTGAGAACGAAATAGCTCTCCAATCACTTGAGGAAGATTCTTTAAGACGTAGGGACATGTTCTACGATCGAATTATACACCGAATTCAAACAAAGATTTTAGAATATCTCCCACACCATGTATAAAGTAATACAAAATAATATTTTTAAAATATTTCATAACGTATATCTAAAAAGTTTGTCTTTACTTGTCTTGAAATAGATTTTGTACCATTAAAATAGAAAAGAAATAATTTAAAAACGTGTTAAAAGTACTCCTAAATTCCTGATGTCGCGGTAGATTTTTGGCAGAATCTTCAAAAACTATACCGCCCCCCCCCTCCCAAGAAATCGCATTAACCTTCGTAACGACTCGCAAACTTCGACCTCGCGCACTGACATGGGAGGAGCGAAATAAGAGATATTTCTGACGGCAAACTTACCAGCGAAAAAACTTTACGAGTCCGCAGCCCTGTCTCGGCGTTTCAATGCAAATTCTATAGGCGGTAACGGCGCGCATCGATGAGGTAAAATTTCCCGGCGGCGGTGGTGGCGGCGGTGGAGGGTGAAAGCACCCGAGGAGAGAAAGAGAGCAAGGCAATATACACGAGGATGTTTCCTATAACGTATATATATATATACTTCACGTCGAATCTTGGGGATTGCTGCGTATATATATATATATATATATATATATATATAGGCACTACGCCCCCCCCCCCGCGGAGACCGAGTGTATATAGGGTGGCTTATATAACCGCGCGTGGAAGGAAAGTGGCCCCGTTACAAGTTTTACTGCAGTTTTGCGGCTCCCGGGGACTCTATGTAGACAGGGAGTGAGAGGGAGAGAGACAGAGAGAGAGAGAGAGAGAGACAGACAGACAGAGAGAGACAGAGAGCGAGTAAGAGGAGGGCTGCGAGAGGGAGGGGTCTCAACGCGGAACGCGCAATTGAATTTAAATATTCAATTATGCGATGTGTAAATGAAATAGAAGCCTTATGCAAATGGGGTACACGCTAAGAGCTGTTGCAAATTTAAAGGGTTAAATATTTATTAGCGAAGGGGGTTAACCGAGATTTATGGCAGGCAAGCGCGACCTGGCCGCTGCTATGCTCTCCCCGCCTCCTGTCACGCTGTCTCTCTCCCTCTCTCTCTCTTCCTAGCTCCCTCTATCTCTTTTCTCTCTTCGACTCCTTATTTGACGCTCCCACCCCCTTCCCACGCGATCCGCTCGCTGTTTTCGTCTTTGCGAAAAGTTTGCGCGCCGTCACCCGCCGCTGTCTCGGCGTTGCAGCCGCACCCCCTTCGACCGCCGAAAAGTCTGCCCGGGTTGCTCCTTTGTCGAATAGGCTCGCTGTCGTGTGTGTTATTATACCAACCTCTCTTCTCTATATATATACTATACATATGTATATATATGTATATATATATATATATATATATATATATATATATATATGTGTGTGTGTCTGTGTGTATGTATATATACGCGTCGATAGAATCGACGAAGACACACACACACACACAGGCACGCGCACACACAGACAGAGCATGCGTACAAACGAACCTCCAGAGACAAAGGGAAGGAACAGATATATATGTATGTATATATATGTGTGTATATAGAAAGAAAGAGTCAAGCTTGCCCAACCGCTGATACCACTGCTACTCCTGCCGCCTCCCAATCGACGAGCCTCCTGGATTCCTCCTTCATCTCCCCGCAGATTTCCGATGAAATTCTTCGCCGAATCAGCTATTTTTTTTTTAAGTCAGTCTTTGTCTTATTGTTTTTTTTTCACCAGCTATATATATATATATATATATATATATATATATATATATATATATATATATATATACATATTACATCTGGCGAACACTCTGTATTCTTTCTCGAACGAAGAGAAGTGAAAAGGAACGTGCGAAAATCGTGCTTATGCTTATTATATTATACTAAAAGGCGGGATTAAAGGATAATTTTTTTTATTATTTAATTTTGTGTATAAGAGAGTGAGAACGCATAAAATAAATAAGTACTCAGTGGATTTCGTTTTAACTCAACAAGGCTAACATTTATTTATAATGAAAATACGTTGATTGAGACAATAATTTGAACAGTATTCATTATTCGGTAATATATTATATCGTTATAATGCTAGTCGTATACAATGTGTGGGTGTTTTCTCATCCTTTTTTTTTCATTACTTTTTTTTTCGTTACCCTCTCCTTTCATTTCAGCCTTAAGACTACGTCAAAAAAATTAGTAAAATCTTTTTTCCTCTTTATTATTTATTCATTCACAGTTATTCTTCTGCTTTTCTTTATTATGATTATTTCTTTTTTTTAATATTTTTTTATTATTTTTCATTTAAAAAAAAAAGATCTTTTTACGTATATTTAGCACACATACATTGACAGCGTTCGTCGTGCGAGGACTGGTGCGTCGTTGTTTAATGTAGGCGTTATGTATAATTATATCGTTGAGAGACTGGATATTGTTTTTGCTTCTGCTGTATATTTATATATAAATTTTGTGTACATTTATATATATATATATATATATATATATATATATATATATATATAAAGTGCACTCGTTAGATGCGCGCACGGAAACTTCTAAAATTTGCGCTCGATTACGTGGCAGACTGATTCTATATACACAGACGCGAGTACTCGCGCGGATGTGCACTTTTTCTTTAAATAACTCTAATTTGGCGATAAAGTGCTACGATCAATCGACGCGTTATTGCCCTCACGCGGCCGATGATGGAATCGATATATAAAAATAATAATAATAATAATAATAATAATAAACAGGTAAGAGTGAGAGAGACAAAAAAAGAACGGATAAAACAAAAAACAATAACCGGCCGAATGCTCGCGCCTGATACATAGACGTCTGCTATTATATACATGTACATATATACAATATATGTAAAATTCGCCAAATCTGATATCTGTACAGAGATATAATTGCGTATAGAAAAAATCGTATGATATATATATAATGTAGGAACGCGATCGTGTGATAATAGTGGACTGAAGAAATTAATCGGCGTCACTTTCCTATTGTTTCCTTTCTTTCATGTATATTATATGCACCAAGTTTTAACAAATGCGAACAAACAATTACTATAAATTGCATAAACAAGGAAATATATTTAAGTATAATTATCTAATGTTTTATATATAATAATAAATTCAACACGACATCAACAAATGCATCTTCCGGCGAGTGTCTGCGCTTTCTCCAGGGATTGAAATATATTTATTATAATAATAATTCTTACATACGCGCTGGCCTATTTGTTTTTTTTATTTATTATTATATATATATATATATATATATATATATATATATATATATATACACGAACGAATTGGTATTAGAATAAAACAACTCTTTCGCCTGGAGTATGTATATATAAAAAAGAATAATTGAGAAAGATTTGAGGGAAAGTACACCGCGCGCGACGAGACGACATCTAACGCATATAGGAAGAGAGAGTATATAGAAAAAAAGTTGATAAAGAGAGAAGGAGGCACAAGAAGAGGAATAATCAAATGTGATAAATTCACTATTACAAGCGATCGTGGCTTCCTCTCCTCCCGCGGTCTCGACGCGCGCGCGCGCTCATGTATCCATGTCAATTTAATCCGACCCCGACAACGTTTTAATAATAATAATTAATTAAGTACAGTCTTTGCGCGCCGCGGTGCGCCCGCTGCAAACCTCTATGGCACTAAGTATTCACGATGATACTGCGCTAAATACATCCGTCCATCCCGTCGTGGCTCTACTCCGAATGAAAGAGGGGGGGGGGAGGTGATGAAAAAATAGAGCAAAAACAAAGACACACAAAAAAAATGGGGAACATTTATGCGCGTTTATTGCGTACAGAGACGAGAGGGCGGAAGAATAACAGAGACGGATAGAGAGAAAGAGAGAGACAGAGAGAGAGAGAGAGAGAGAGAGAGAGAGAGAGAGAGAAGTGAGGAAAGAAGAAGAAGTTAATCCTCGAAGTATTAAGAAGACGAATGAGTCTCGTTCGCGCTTACAACCTTCGGTCGCCGATGCAGTCGCGCGCGCGAGTCGTCGTCGTTCTTCTGCCTCGGCATGATATACCATCAGGAGCGAGAAAGAGAGAGAAGAGAGAGAGAGAGAGAGAGAGAGAGAGAGAGAGAGAGAGAGAGCGACACACACAGAGAGAAACGTTGCTCGTTACTCCCGATAGTATACATGTAAAAAGAAACTTAATTTTCTCGTAAATTCAAACTTAACCATTGAACTCTACATTATATATTTGTATATACATATATAATATTAAAAAATATAAAGAAAAAAAAAAGAGAAAACTCAATCGTTCTCCTATTAACCGTGTTTTTCTTTCTTGTTTTCGTTTTTGCTTCTCAGCGTCCCGGATGACCGAAAAAAAAAACATCAAATTTATTCGCGTCTACATTAATAAATTTCGTCCTACTACAATCGTTCTATAATAATCAAACAACTCCTTGCTCCATCGAGTCTATTCGCTCTCTCGCACAAACAATGCCTTATTGATTTATAATATATATATATATATATATATATATATATATATATATATATATATATGTCCACATAATAAATATATATATTTTTCATATACCTTTTCGTATAAACGTTATTCAAATAAAATTGATAAAATTAAAAAAAAAAAAAAAAACTGTTACATAAATGTATATAAGCGTCATTCGCTCTTAAGTATGTATATATGCATCTATGAAAAAAAATACGAAAGACTCCTCGGAGAGCGATTCCTCTCTCGGGTCGCTGGGCCAGGTGTGTCTCGCTTCTGCGTGCAACTCCCCCTCCCGACCCCGTCCAAAATGGCGTCGCCCTTCGACGCTCGCTGCAGCGAGGAGGGGCGGTCGGGGCGGGGGGAGGGGGCGATTCGCCGATGTCGCGAAGGCCGAGTGGAGCCCGTGAGGTGGGAGGAGGGAGGGAGGCCCGGGCCACCTCTCTCGGCCCCCTAGGCCCGGTACTCGTAACTAGGGTTCCGACCAGCAGGAGCCGCACCAGAGGGTCAACCACCCACCAAAATACCCCGTACTTAACCTTGTCCAGGATAGATATGTACGTATACCTACATATATACACATATATTTTATATATTGATAGCGAGTCCGAGCCACCCTCCGGCGGAGGTAGTCGCCCGCGCCTCGCATTACAGATATTAATAAAAATAGCCACGGATGCCAAGTTCCGCGTAACCGTCGCCGGTCTCCATTAGGTTAGTGGGGGGGGGGGCGGAGGTAGGTCTCGCTCTTGACGGGCGAGCAGCATACCCCTGCCCCCTACCCGCGCCCTTGACGACTCGCAATCCCATGCCGTCAGTCAAGAGGTCGGCACTCTCCGTGCCTCTCACTCTCTGTCCCTCGCCCTTCCCACGTGTCTCCCTCGTTCTCTGTACCTGTTTCTGTTCCGTGTAATATGCGCCGCGCGACGATCTTATCAGGCCCGCGCGGCAACGTGCGCGTAGCAACCTAACCCCATACCCTGCCCAGTGCGTCCGCTCGCCGATTCGTCGTGGAATCTTGCGTGCACCGCTCTTGGCTTTGCCCCTGTATGCACGTTCGTGTGTGTGTGTGTGTGTGTGTGTGTGTGTGTGTGTGTGTGTGTGTGTGTGTGTGCGTGAATGTGTATGCATATACGTGTATGGCTGTGTGTGAGTGTGTGTATATTTTGCGTGCGTGTTTGTCTCTGTATGTAGTCGCGCGCGCATGTAAGTCCGCGCGTGTCAAGGTGCGTTTTGATTTATCGGCAAGGGTGCGCGTCGTGCGCATATACACGAACAAATGTGTACGAGTGTGTGTTTTTGAATGCACACGCGTATTGCCCGCGCGAGAGGGGAGGAATATAGAGTATATTTCTCTCTCCGTCTCTGTCTCTCTCCCTCTCGATCGCCTCTCTTCGTCCACGACCCCGTGTATCAAGGGCGAGACAGCCCCCTTAAAGGAGAGAGTGACAGCACACACTTTGCTTGGCATCCGAGCTTATTTTCTTACTTCGTCATCGTACGTAATAATATGTAGAAATTTTATCTTATCATTCTCAATCGGAAGCAAATATAATTTTGTTATTGATTTATTGATCGCTTCCATTTGATGTGTATATATATATATATATATATGTATATATATATATATACATACATATATCTATATGTGGAAGCACAATTTGAGGGTTAATATAAGTACGGGGATTTGGGGGGTAGGGGCAGACCTCGCGCGTCCCGCCGGTCAGGACTTTGTACCTCACACAACTCCCTAGTTACGAGTACCGAGACCTAGTTTCTTTATATTTTAGATTATTACACACTATTTCGACACATTTTTGATTTTTGTTCCTTTTTACGTATTTGCATTCTTTTCTTATATTTTGTCTTTACTCCTGAAATTACAAGTCTTTTGCTTATCTTTTTTTTTTCAAATTCCTAAGTAAAAATTTTACAATCGAATGGAATTCTTTATCCACGCTGTTATATAACTCATTTAATTTGGCAGTTCTCTTTCTCTTATACATTATCATTGTTATTAATATCATATATATAGTTACAATTCTCGATGAAAGTTTTTTGTTTTTTTGTTTATTTTTTATTTTTTTTTTTTACTTTTACGCAGATTCATTTAAGACCGCGATCGTCATGTACGCCTAATACAATATGCGCACGTTCCTTTTTTCCTCTAATTCACCTGCTCGCTCATTACGCTATTCGTGAAAACATCGTAATTGTTCCTATATAATATAGATATAGCATTATGTGTTTCAATAAAGAATACAAAGCGTATATTATATTTCACGTTACACGGCAGACCGCACACAATTCCCTTATAAAAAATTATTATCCTTCAACTACACGTATATATTTATATATACGCTCTCTTGGCTACGCTAACTATTGCTCCTCGTCAAACGAACCCCGCGCACATTGCAGAGACGACGACTTTCCGCGGACGCACGGCCGCCTCGCGAGCGAGCGCGGGAGAATTTTCATTAATATATCGTTATTGATAGCAACGATGAACAATCAAAAAAAAAGAGAAAAAAATTAAAGACCATTCAAATGCCCCGCGTATTCAACGATTGCGTCGCGGTACGAATTCCTCCTCTCTCCCGCTCAAATTTATGTATATATTTATATGTATATAATTATTTACGATTATGGTAACCCTAATCTATATATATATATATATATATATATATATATATATATATATATATCTGATAATTTAAAAACTACTATAGATTTGTAAAATCTCACGCACGCTATCCTCCCTTTTATTCTTAACTTTTTTCCCAAACCCGACTTAAAACTTTTGTTATCGGAAGTCGCTTTCGCTCCCCTCGCTCTACGCACTCCTACAATAAGTCGTTTTAAAAATAGAGAAAAATTTTTGTGTTCACTTTGCGACCCTAGTAAACTTATTAATTAATTACGTATATTCATGATCACGATTAGTTTCAAATGCACGGTATATATATGTGCGATTGTTTGCGCGCGCGACCTCCCCGCGTTCGTATACATAAAATGTTTTAATTCAGCTTGCATTGTAAATCCCTTGCGACGCGACTATAAGTATATCGTATGCTCGATCCATCGTTATTTTGAGAATGACGAACGAATTTTATCCATATACACGTGTATCCATAATCGCGGCGAAGAATAAGCGGGCGGCGCGTCACCTGCGTTAGAACGGAATCCGGCGTATACTCTTTTGTTTCGACGCAACGCATTTTTTCTGTTTTTTTTTTTTTTTTTTTTTTTTTTTTTGTTGCTTCGCGGTACGTTTTTCATGCGTCCCACCGAGGCAGCTCTCCAAAGGACTGCAAGCGAATCTTTTTCAAGTCGCAGAGAGCGCTGTATTATTAAAATGCACTAGGCGACGAAACGGCATTGGCAAAAGATTCGCTTGCAGTGTCAAACGTGCCTAATCAATAACAATGAACCAATTTTTTTAAACAAAGTATACATAATTTGGAAAATTGCCTCGGAATCAAGGAGGCGCAAAATTCTCCTGACTAATTCTGCCTAACACTGTTCTACTAAATGCGCTATCGAAAAAAAAAAAAATAAAGATAAAGACAACAAATTACAAACGTACGCGCACGTAATGCCCTCGCAGTAGAGTGATATATTAATAAACAAAAAAAAAAACATAAAAAATTAGTTGGAAATTGCGATACCGAAATCCACGACGGCTGTTCTCTTCCTTCTTCGCTTCCGTCGCCTGCGACCTGTCCTTTTAAAATTTACCTTCAAGGTCACGCTACCAAAAAATCTCTTTCTTAAAATTTAAAAATTGTCTGATCAAAAAAAAAAAAAATTCTAAACCTTCATGCAAAAACATTACCGAGGCCAGACCTGACATCAGGAAGTTTTTGATCGCGGTTTATCGTTCTATTTCGTTCTAACATCGATTTGATCCAGATGTTAGAGCCTTTGTCAATTTATCTAGCATTTAAAACTTCTAGATCTTTGGTGCGTGACCTTGAAATTGACCAAAAAAAAAGCTAAGAAAAGCATCAGGTATCACACGCATGCGCTTTCGGATGAACGAAGAAGGAATCGTCTGTTGAGAAAAGCGTGCAAAACAAGGACAGAGGAGCGTTATAAGACGTTCACAATCAGATATAAGTTGCATATGCACGAAGACAAAAGAGAGAAGTGAAGAACATGAAAGCGGTAAATGCATAAATTTTTGGAAAATAGCTTACAAAAAAAAATAACAGAATGCGAAAAGAAATAAACGGCCAAGTGTGTCAATCTAGAGGTTTCAAGGTACTGGTGCAACATCATCGAGCAGTATTATATTAAGGAATATTCTGATCGAAGCTCGCGGAATGCCTCTTGACAACAACTTCAATATTAAAAGAAGAAAAAAAAATCATTGATGTCTTCAATTTGTCACACTTCTACTGATTAAACAAGTTGAGAATTTACGTGGTCGATCAGTACCTCGAGATCCGTCTATAGATCGCGAATCACAGTCGCAGACTACGTAAATTCCCAATCGGCCCACCGTGGCTCGGAACAATTGAATAGTCCGCGACGCGTTTTAAGAATCACTGACAGAAAGATAAAGACTCTAAGGAACAGGTGAAGAAGTAAAGACTGATAGAGAGCAAGAAAGTGGACAGAGACTAGAAAATTCGTCTATGTGTGTATATATATATATATATATATATATATATATATATATATATACACGCTCGCTCCGTCCGTTGCGTGTGCTTTCGCGCGCAACCCCCCCCCCTCCCGTCCGGCGTCCTATCATCGCGAAGAAACGACAAACGCTCGCCAAGGCTACCGAGACCAAGAAAAAAAGGAAAAAGAAAAAGAAAAAAAAAAAGAAAAATGAAGCCAAGGCCCCGAACGCGCCCTGTGCATTGTACGCCGTATGCGAGAACTGGTCCGTACGAGAGCGTCCGTAGGCGACCTTACGAGCACGGATAGATGGCCGAGTGATAGGCGGCGAGGGCGGCGTGCGCGTGCGCAGGGGGCGCGGACGCGGCGACCGCGGCGTGCGGCGTGCTCGCCATCGCGGCTGCCATCATCATCTGCTGGTGCGTACGCTTTAGGGAGTTGGGAGTTGTGGCGGCGCTACTCGGGGTCGTAACGGTGGTGGTGGTGTTGTTGTTGTTGTTGTTGTTGTTGCTGCTGCTGCCGCCGCTGCTGCTACTGCTGTTGCTGCCGTTGACGCTGTTGCCGTTACCGAGGCCGTTGACGCCCGTGTGATGATGCTGCGAGGAGGTGGGCGTCGCCTGATTGTTGGGCGGCTGCGGCTGGGCCGCGGCCGTGTGGCCGCTCATTTGGCTTTGGCTCTGATTATTGGCGCTGCTCAGTTGCAGGGGGCTTATTGCGGCGCTACCGCCTAGGGCGCTATTGTGATGGTGGTGGTGGTTTTGGTGGTGGTGGTGTTGGTGGTGGTGGTGGTGGTGATTGTGAAGGTGGTGGGGAGTTATCGCGTCGTGCGGATAATAAGACGATGAGGTGGGCGAGGTACTCACGACGTCCGGCGTGCTGGCTCCGTCGGTGTGGCTGGTGCTGTCGGCGGTGCTGCGGGGCCCGCCGCCGTCGAGGCCGTTGCCGAGCTCGGGCGGCTTCGAGCTCTCCCGGTCGTCGATCACCAGCTCCATCGGCATTTTGCCCTTGAGGCAGCTGATGTACCGGTGGCAGAAGTTGTCGCAGAGCTCGTGGACCTGGAGAACAAGTGAAGAAACATTAACGTTAGATTCCGAACGGAGGCGGATTACCAGCCTTCCTCTGTGTGTATATGTATGCACGTTGTAGGATATAAAAAAATGTATGAATAAAATGTATGAATGGTCGAATAAATGTTTGCGTATCTTGGAAAATAATGGAGAAATTTTTAATTTTGAAGTATTGACCGACAAATAGGATGAGAAAATGTCAACCTTGGCTGTTCATTAAATTTTATTTAACTATGTAA
This sequence comes from Sycobia sp. Sy_11, assembly GCA_018907035.1. Classification (NCBI taxonomy): domain Eukaryota; kingdom Metazoa; phylum Arthropoda; class Insecta; order Hymenoptera; family Epichrysomallidae; genus Sycobia; species Sycobia sp. Sy_11. Next base: position 386,940 of record JACCIC010000120.1, on the reverse strand, counting down.
TTAAATCAAGTGAAAACTATTTTATTTATGTAAATATTTCATCAGTTGGGTATATCTACTTATTTTGGTCGTACACTATCTGTCTAACACTACTAATATATTATGCTATAATATAATTACTACTTGGTGGGAAAAACTATTTTTTCTGCTATAGATTCAATTATCACCCAAGTTTAGCGGCTGACATTAATAATCCTTTCAATATTTGATTTTGTAAACTTTGAAGCATTTCTGGTGCATTCATTAAATGATGTGATTGAATTTTGATCAACTAAGAAACTATTTATAATAACTGTTCAGAACAGTTACTATATAACTCAACAATATAACAGTTACTATATAATTCGACTAAATTGCTGTACCGTTTGAAAGATTATAAATTTAAAAGATTATATATACCACTAATTTAAAATTTTTTTTGGATTTAGCAAAGCAGCCGGTCCACGTTAGTATTCCTTCAATGGACAAAAACTAACAGAAACGGTAAACCATTTCACTAAGCATCTTTTTATCCATCATATTATGGACCCTAAACGTCCAATAACCGATTCTATTACTGAAAATCTCAATGTCATAAACAGAGATGCCAAACAATGTTCCCTTTAGGTAGGGATCTTGACCAAGAATTATGGCCAATTTCTGGCCAGTTCTGTATGAAAGTGGTGTCGTATCGATAAAAAAAATGTTTTCAAATTCTACCAGGGAATAAAGTGTTATTTAAATTTATCCTTTGCAAATTCAACTAAAATCTGTAAATATACAGACATTTTTAGAAGTAAAAATTATATATAAATTTCGAAAATTGAGGCAGTAGCAATAACCATATTCCGTTTATCGCGTTTCAAATGCCCGAGCCCACAATAACGCATCGATCCAACATGAATAAATTGGGAGTTTAATGAGTTTCTTAGTACTATACTATGTATAGTATATATGTATGCGTGTATAGATATATATATATATATACCCTCGATGAAAGAGAGACATTCCTGAATGAAAGTTGCATGAGCACGAAATAATAATCAGTATTTATGGAGCCATTCGTTATTTGAGAGCAGCGCCTCAGTGCGAATGAATTGGCAGGATTTTTTATACCACTCCTCTTGTAACGAGTATATTCCGTCGTGTCTGTCTGCCTTTCTCCTCCCTCCCTCGACCATCTTTCTCTCTCTCTCTCTCTCTCTCTCTCTCTGTCTCTCGTTCTCCGATCAAATCGTCGCATATACGAGCGGCATCGACGACGAGAGGATTGAGAGAGAGAGAGAGAGAGAGAGAGAGAGAGAGAGAGAGAGAGAGAGAATGTTTCTTTTATCGCGTGGCCCGGCATGTCTCCCCGGGTATATAGACTGCGGAATTTTTACGAGCGAGGGACGCTTTTTGCCTCCTCCTGCCTCTTCCCAGCTTCTTGTTCCTTTCCCTCTCTCTCTCTCTCTCTCTCTCTCTCTCTCCTCTCTCTCTCTCTCTTTCTCTTTCTTTCTTTCCACTCGCGATTGTCGTTCGCTTTTTAGAGGCTGATCGTGTGCGCGCGTGTATATGTATACCTATCGATACGGCATAGGACGAGTCGGTGGCTGCCGCGTTGAGCTGCACGCGCGGTGGAAGCTTTGCGATACAAAAAATCGAGAGGAGCGCGAGAGCATAGGGAAAAAAAGAGGGAAAGAGAGACAGAGACAGAGAGAGAGAGAGAGAGAGAGAGAGAGAGAGAGATAGAGAGCGGGAGTGTGTTGCGGGGAGGGGTGGGGGGAAGGGGGGATCGAGAGCGATGCCTCAGTGCTGGTGCGCGGCGATGCTGCCGCCGCCGCGAGTCGCCGCTGCGCTGCTGCAGCGCCGCAAAGGAGGAAGAGAGGAGCGGGGAAGAGAGGTTTGACCGGTGTCCAGCCGACCAGAATGTTATGTATGCAAATGAGGCCTGACAGGCCTATAGGATAGCCTGTTACTCTCTCCCTCCGCGCGACCGCCCTTCTCTTAGACCAGTTCCTTCGTCTCTCCTTTCGTTCCTTTTTTAACTTTCTCTCTGGCTTTCTCGCTCCTTCTTTGTAACCAAGAGCGCACACAGATATGTTTATATATTGGCTCTCTTCTCTCTCTCTCTCTCTCTCTCTTATATATATATATATTATATATATATATATATATATATATATATATATATATATATATATTTATATTCTCCCATCGGTTTTAGAAAAATATATTATATAAGCAAAACCAAATAAAAATTGTTATCTTGTTATATGTAAATGGCCGAGCGAACGAGCCGGCCGGTGAGACCGGCGCTATTATGATCGGGCCCTCTCCTGTATTTTTCCTCCCATCTTTCCTGCCTCCCGGTATTCTCTCCCTCCCTCTCTCTCTCTCTCTCTCTCTCTCTCTCTCTCTCCTCTCTCTCTCTCTCTCTCTCTCTCTTTCTCTCTCGCTCTCTCACTCTATCTCTCTGACTCTTTCCTCTTTTCCGACATCGCATCGCCGGTGTCCTCCTCGCCATCATTTCGCGAACACGCAACGCGGATATATATGATGATATGCGCGCTCCCCCGCTACCGCGCCACTTGGTAAAGCTATATATATATATATATATATATATATATATATGTATATACATACACGTCCCCATTAGGTATTTACCATGGTGATAGGGAAACGGAGCCATCTTGAGGCACCGCGTGGCCAATAACGTCGATGTCTCTCTCCCTCTTTTCCCCCTCCCTCCCTCCATGCTCATCGCTCTCTCCCTATCCCACCTCTCTATCTCTCTCTCCCTCTCTCTCCCTATTAATCTATTCGTCTATCTCTCTCGGGTTCGTACCCCTCTCATTTAACTCACTATACCCTTTCTTCGTCTCCACTGTAATCTCGACTCTGTACACACGGTCAGTGGAATTTTGCGCGAGCATTAGGATTAAATAATTATTCTAAGCTATACTTGTTCGGTTCGTACTATCTAGCCGCTTTTACTTTCGCGATGAATGCGCGATAAAGCGCCATTGCGCTTGCTGGTAAGTAATCTACGTTTTATGATCCATCCCATCGACGCATGCAAAAAGAATTTTGGAAATTATCTTTCCCTTGTTGATGCAATTTTACATGAAGTTACGTATAAACTACAAATGAGACTCATGAATTAGTATATCGATTGAGTTAACGATGCATAAAGTTCGTTTACAGTATAATTCTTAGTTTGAGAAAGAAGTGGAAACTACGAATTCGCTTCCACTTTTTTACGTTCCCCTATTCAAATATTACAGATTTTTCTGCTCAAACAAAAAAGCAAATGTCTGAGCGTCATTGATCGTTCGGGAAGATTTCCGAGACGGCAGAAAACTTGACTCGTGCGACTCGTCAATCCACCTGGCTTATCGACCATAATAAAAAATAGAAAAAATGAAAAATATCGCGCTCGAAAATCGTCGTGTTCTCGATCGGATTGGGATTAGAGCGATATCAGTGACTCTCAACGTCTCGTATAAATCGATGCAATTAACGTTTTATAGGTATGAAGTACGTCGTTAGACTTGGAACAGGACCGTTTGCCAACGTATCTGATGATTTGAACATGTATTAAAGTAAATATTACTGGTTAGAAGACTTCGGTTTGGACGTTAGAAAATAATAACTATACAAATTCATTTCGAGTAGTCAAATGCCCAAAAAAAATGTCTGTCTTTTTCCGTAATTTGATGAGGCATAAGTAATAGGATTTTCCGAAGGAAATAAAATTAACCTCGCATTTTCAGGCTTCTATTGGTTGAAAGGCTAAAGGTTGTATGAATGAGCATTTATTTAAAATACATAAAAATGTTGCTTCTTTTCGCCATGGCTCAGCAACAATCTGATCAGATGATATATAAATATATATGGGAGTTGGCGATGGTCGCTGAATAAGCAACTTTTGTGCGCACGAAGCGGCTGGCTCACTCGCTCATTGTACTCTGTGAATGATATTTTTTTTTCTTGTTTTTACGAGCTGTGGCCATGTAACACGAGAACATAATGTAATCGTTCGAACGGCGGCGATTACACCTGTGCGCCGCAAGCGCGCCTCGAACTTCCTGAAGTACAGAGGTCTCGAGGCAATGGGATTTCACTGGGATAGAGCGGAAACGTATATAAGGCTCTGGAGAGAAATTTCATCCCAGAATACCGGAATACTCGAATTAATTCACAGTAAATCGTATCCTCTGGATTACAGGAGAAATTGATACAATGAATTTTCGAAATTAAGCGAAGAGTCTTTGCCGCGTTGTTAGTGCCGCGATCGTCGAAAATCCAGATGGAGAGAGAGAGAAAGAGAGAGAGAGAGAGAGAGAGAGAGAGAGAGAGAGAGAGAGAGAGTCAGACAGAGCGTAATTCGTGGATATATATTTAAATGCCTGGGATTCGACGCGCTCGTTACCTCCGCTCGAGCGAAGCGAAGGAGCTGGCACAGGCGGCGCGGTGGCGCGCGGTCACGGTTGTTCCTTTTTTTTCGTGTTTTTTTTTTCGCGTTTTTTCTTTTTTTTTTTTTGCAACCGGGGAGCCCGGGCCCTTTGCGATCGCGCGCCGTTTCTCCCCGCTGCGATGCCGAGAGAGAAAGGGCCTGCGAGAGGGATTTCCTTGGGTTCAGAGACGGCTACGGCAGCAGTCGCCGCCGCCGCCGCCGCCGCCGCGGTTAACACAATGCAACGAGAATGACTAGACGCTCCTTTGCGTCTCGCGGGCGAGGGCTGTGAGGGGCAGAGAAGGGGGCAGGAGCCGCAGAAAGAGCAATAGAAGAGCTGAAGGACAACGGCTATAATGCAGGACTGGTTAGAATTTGAGCTGCTGGAGGGGAGAGAGAGAGAGAGAGAGAGAAGCAGTAGGGGGCGGCAAGGGTTTACCATGCTGGCCAGTCGACAAAGCTCCCTCAAAAAACGATTATACATATATACATGTATATAAAAATATTTGGCCGTAGTAATCGATTTGCCGATCGCTATTTGGTTTACACGTATAATGGCGAATTTCATAAATTTTTGACATCTCTTGAAGAGTGTATCTGGTTCTACAGATTAATAATCTTTTTCCTTCTCTGACGTTTTTTCGTTATCTGTGACTAATTGTCACCTGACCCTATAGTCATTTGATGAATATGTAAGCGCTTTGCATACAGATTTACGCAAAAGTCATGAGTTTTCGAGATGATTTATCATCGTAGCTTATTTTACGATTAATTTTAAAATGTTAGAAATATAAAAGCCAATGTATTTGGAGCAGTTGCTCATTGTATCACTGATACGTGTCCAAACTTGTTAAACAATGATAGAAAACAGAGGACTGTGCGACAGACCGAATGGAGTACTGATACAAGATACTGTCTTGTAGCCAAATATCGGAGAGCATCGGTTCTAGTCGATAGTTAATGATGCAATCGCGCATCCCCTGAAAATCTTCCCTTATCTTCTGATTAAACGCGCTGAAAAATCCACGATTCACCGACAGCCACTGACTGATTATTGCACCCCGTTGATTAGCAATATATATCGAGCCTTTCCAAATCAATCCTATCGCGCCACCACCGCGTAGATAAAACGCCCCCCGTAAAAGCCCGCGATGCATATCGCGCGCGCCGGAACCGACGCAATCGAAATTCCAAATCGCGCAGCACGGCGGAGAACTCGAACCCGGCCATTCCGAGGGCCGGGCTACCGAGAGTCTCGCGATTATGTGCCGGACCATTAAAACGTAAATCGCGCGGCTCGCACGCAAATCTCCGGGCGATCGACCGATCGCGACGCGACGCACGCCCCAAAAAAGCGCCACATCGCCGCAGGCAGCGTGTGTATTGTTGAATATCGACGACAGGCCGTCCGTGGTGGGGTTGAGCTTGATTCCGACGCGAGACCTCGAAGGAGAGATACGTAGAGATAGCGGTAGAGGGATAGGAAGTCATTGATCAACCACGCGTATACACCCCGAGGGATCGGTTTCGCTTCCGGGAATTCGATCGACTTTTTACCCTCCCCCGCTCCCTCCGTCGTCTCACCCCCCCTCACTCTCTCTCTCTTTCTCTGCCTCCCTCCCCGTATCGCGTTCCGCTGAGCAAGCTCGCGTTGCAGTAAACGCGCGCGGCGTCGGAGGGAGGAAGAAGAAGTCTTCGTCGGTGTATCTTCATCTCGTTCACCCTCTCTCACTCTCCTTCTTCCCCATAACTATAGCTCCTTCTTATTCTACTTCTTCTTCTTCTTCTTCTTCTTCTTCTTCTTCTCTGCTTCTTCTTGGCAGAAAACAAAAAATCATTTCGCGCGTGTATATAGACATATAAATCGCAAAACATCTCTCCTCTTCTGATGACGAGCGCGCGGAAGAAATATGAAGACTTTACGGGTAGAGGATCATAGACCCGTATAGGCCTTATACGATGGGTTATTCAACACCTTCTTGCCATCCTCCCCCGTATATATATATATATATATATATATATATATATATATATATATATATATATATATTCTACTGCTCCTCTATCTCGCCCTTCTCTTTTCTACCTTTGCCGCTGTGTACACATCAGTCTCTCGACACGTGATCCGGATCGCTCTGCGCTATATATATATATATATATATGCCTGCACATCGGTGACCCTCGACCTATTATGCACCGTTGACCCGGATCGCGCTTCGTATTCTTTTGAGCGTGGTATATCGGTATTGGCGAGGTATAATATTGGCTTGTGTATATATATCTATGGGTTTATGTACATATACATATAGACACAGCAGGCAGGGAGAGAAAGAGACAGAAAGAGAGAGAGAGAGAGAACATTATTATACCATATAGCGACCTTTTCGGCTGGCACGAGCCTGAGAGTGAAGGAATAAGAAGAATAGGAGAATAATGAAAGTTCCGTCTCCTCGGGAGGGAATCGTGAAGAAAAAGGATTCGTGTACCCCCCCCCCCCTCGCCCCGCCGCGCCGTTCGCCCCGTCTTTGTGGCTCTGTTTGTTTCGAATGGATATGGGATACGTTGCAAGAGGAAGGGTACGCCATGAGAAAAAACGAATTCGGGATCCGGAGCAAACATTGCTCAGTACGTATGTAATTCGATAGCATGAATCAAAGTAGGTTTGAGTTTATAGTCTGCTCCGTTCTATATTTAATAAGCTGGGTGGGGAGGTGGGGAGCATTGGGCAATCCTTGGCCGACGAAGAAACATTCGATCTAACGCATCCGTATGTGATTCACTCCAACTTATATATTTTTATATTCCGGTGGCTTTCATGAAAATGCGCCATTGATGGTGGCATGTTTGCGCGACGTTTGAAAATTTTTTTAGCCATCCCTGATATTCATTCATCACTGAGCGTACTACGTAAACTTTTCACACGGCTGAATTATTTCATATGTTGAACTGGTAAACTATCGAGGCCTGTCGTTTAAAACATTAAAAGGTATACAGATTACGATGTAAAAGAGGAGGGGAGTTAACCTGAAAATTTACTTGAACATTCGCAAAAGTATTGCGCAAGAGTCCGTGCGAAGATGAGCGAAAAATTTCTTTGAGTTCGCCGACATAAAAGATGCTTTTTAGAAGATTAAAAAAGAAAAAAAAGAGCCAAGGAGAAGGGAGAGGACCGAGCGACACTTTCCGAACCAGTGTCGCGTGTAACTCGAGATTATTCCTATTTTATGGCCGATTTAACAAGCAAGAGGGTAACGTCACCCGAGCGTTTTCTTTATGAGTATTAAATATATATATATATATATTGCGCCTGTATCAGCGCGACGGTGTACCAATATCGCGTCATATTCGAGCGCAGCCAAGTTGAATCCATTTCGGAGCGCGAGAGGGTCCTTCCATTATGTAAGAAAGAGCAGCGCGGGCAAAATTTGAAGATGAGCGAGAAGGAAGGAAGAGATCGTCGCAGGAGAATGAACGTGCGGGCTCGCCGCAGGAAAAATCCAAACGGTTACTCCGTAAAAATAATCCAGCGCCCGAATTCTTATTTCTTCTGCGTCTTCTGCTTTCCTGCCTCGGTGCCCGCGCCGCCGCATCAGCAGCGTCGACAGAAAAGTTCCGCCCCGTCATTATCAGGATGTACGCAGAGCGAGCCAGGGATTTTACAGAATGGGACGCGCGAGTTCAGACCCGCCAAGGGAGTCGGTTTTTGGAAAGCCAGCGCTTCGCAATTTCGTCCTCGCTCGATATCCCTCTGTTTCTCTCTCTCTCTCTCTCTCTCTCTCTCCCTACGGTGCCCGTGCATTCTTTCGAAGTGGGCACCCCTATGGTTCGCGAGAATATCGTCGAGTAGAGGAATGAGGGATCGGGGGGAGAGAAGTGTTTTCCACTTGCGGCCGAAGACCGCCTGTGCCTGTGCTAACCCTCCTCCCCGTATTTATACCACTGCGATTCGAGGCTCCGCAATTGACCTGAAATTTTCGCGAGAGAAACGAACAGAGACGAAGAAGAAACGATCAGGCGGAGGGACACCCGACAAACGTTGGCATTTCCCGCGCAAATGTTCTCCCTTTTATCTCTCCCCCTGTCGGGTTCCCCCGCTCCCTCCCTCCCTCTCTCGCTGTCTCTCTCTCTCTCTCACTCTCTCTCTCTCTCTCTCTCTCGCCATCTTCCATTCTCCTCGTACCGCCTGTAGTCGTATGAATTTGGTCCCGAGACCAAACGCACCGAGCAATCCCGATGCCGAGGAAGAATAAGAAAAGAAGGAACGCGAGCGCGGCACCCCATTTTACGGCACAATAGGTCTCGTTCTCGTTCCCTCCCTCTCTCTCTCTCTCTCTCTCTCTCTCTCTCTCTCTCTCTCTCTCTCTCTCTCTCTCTTGCTCCATCCTCTTTTCAACTCAGAAGTAATGAAGGTATATATATATATATATATATATATATATATATATATATATATATATAGTTATATACATATATATGTGCGTGTGTGCGTGTACGCAAGCGATTTTCCCTCTTCATCTCCCGTGGCGTCGGTCGTCGCGTCGTCGAGGCGGCCGTTTGCTCTCTTCGCATCATCCCTCGCTTATTATTACGTTCCTCGAAACGATTTCTGATGCGAGCTTTGGCTCGTGCGTATGCACACACAGCCGGCGGGGAGTGGATGACGAACGGCTAAAATTATTACATCACTCTTTTAGATACATATATATATATATAGAAAGAGATCGACAGAGCGGCCAAATTTTCAGAGCATTAAGTCGAGGCTCGAAAATTTTACATCTACGGCTAAAGATGTATACAATTTTATTAACGAACGCAATTTATATCGTAAATTGACGTTTCGATCTTATCGATCACCACGGCGGCATGATCTTTTTTCTTTCTTCTTGACGTCGTAATACACATGGCGGTGTCGCGACAAATTGCAGTCAGCTACAACGAGAGGATTTATAATAGGCGGATCGATCGGAAATCGACGCTGACTACGAACATTTTCACATAAGCAGCGAGCGCATGTGTCTCCCGACAGTATTAATTGTCGCACCGCGGCTAATGAAATATAACGCTCGACGATGTATGGACGTATGGATGGCGCTCATTAAACGGCAGAATTAAGAGCGCGGCAATCAAGACGTCAGGCGGCAGGTATCGCTGTACATATACACACACATATACATTTACACGAAAAAGGACGGCGATTCAGCGATCTCGCTTTCCGAATCCGTGCGGCAAAATGGGATTTTACGCAATTGGACAAGTATACGTGTACGTAATATTGACGCGGAGACGGTAAAGGCGCGCGCGACGGGACTTTTTTCTTTCTTTTTGTTCTTTCTTTGTTGGTTTTTCTTGTCTTTTTTCAAACTCCGCGTATAAATAAACGTAAGTGCGAAGTAGATGCAAGTAACAAACAGCCGGCTCGTAACAGACATCAGAAGAGCCTCTCGTTCCGCGCGGAAAAAGAGAAGGAGACAGCGATGGAGAAAAATAACGAGACTGACGAGAGAGTGAGAGAGATAAAGAGAGAGAGAGAGAGAGAGAGAGCGGAGATAGGGAGAGTTTAGAGAACCAGTTTGTTACACATTGCGCGTGCGCGCGTTGCGAGGCGCGGTGCGGCTCGACGCGCGGACGCAAGAAAAGAGGATATACACGTACGCAGAAGGGGAGCACGCAGCCTGGAGGGAGAGGGACAGTGAGAGAGTGAGAGAGAGAGAGAGAGAGAGAGAGAGAGAGAGAGAGATAGCGTCGTTGGCATGCGTCGCGGCCATAATACCTCGTAAGAAATTTACCGCTCGACAGTCGGTGTGGCGAGGACGGCGTTTCGTTCGTCGCTCTCTCTCTCTCTCTCTCTTCTCTCTCATCCACCAACCGAAGTCGCTCTCCTCTCGTCGATGTCGCCGCGTCAACAATAACGAGTTTTGCGCGTACGGATAGGAGAATAGAATGAGAGACAGGGAGAGATAGGATGAAAAAAAGAGACTCCCCCGAAAAGAGAGGAGTCGCGCAATTATGCTAATGCGCGTGCGATCGCCGTATGTGTATATCTAGATATATGTATACTATATCGTACACGAAGAGAGCTCGGCCCCACCTCTCCATCCGCGCTCTGCCATGCTCTTCCTCCTCGTGTCTGGTAGTGATATATATATATATATATATATATATATATATATATATATATATATATACATATATAATAGCTACAGAGCGTTGCGGCCAATCACGAACGGAAATCCAGGACTCACGGCCAGGTATTCCTGGAATCCGCCGCGGCGACCCGTCGTCCAGCGCGTCGCCGTAATTGCGCGACCGAGGCGAGACGCGATGCCGTTGCGTCGCGCTTATCTTTTCCCTGGCTCCCTGTATCGACGTGATAACGAGGTGCGTAATAATTGAAACGAGCGCGGAGTTATACCGAGCGAACGAATGTGATTCTGCTATTTTTGCCATTCCGTTCTAAATATATATATATATATATATATATATATATATATATATATATATATATATCTGTTCTATGTGTGTGTTCGGTCGACATATATTATTCTAAATCGAGTGCGCGACGAGTGGCTCGAAAAGCCGCTTGGTCCAGTTCTCGAATCGACCGATGCGCGCGACTTCTAAAACCAGCTGATGCGCGCGGAATTTCAAAAATTATAACAGCACGCGTACGTATAACTCGAAGTTTTAAGGGAAGTAATAAAAACGTAAAGTTGTCGCCACGCGTATGCGCTGTAAGGTGTGAAACGTCCAGGGGCCGTGTGCGAAAGGGAGGCGTAGACAGAGAGAGAGAGAGAGAGAGAGACACGACCGGCTCGTAAATCAAAGCAGCGAGTCGGATATTTTCTCCCCCGCCCCCCGTCATCCGCCGGCTCCCTCAACCCCGATGGTCCCTCCTGTCGGTCATCTACGATGACGAATCGGCATAACTCTTTCTCGCTCGCGCGTTTTAGGGTCAGTGGAGCCGCTTGCGTCCTGGCTTCTGTATAATATGGACTCAACGGTCAACTGTTGCACGCTCGCCGGGAATAGAAAAGGCGCGCGCGGACTCACCGTTCGGAATGTATCTATATATATATATATATATATATATATATATATATATATATATATATATATATATAGTGGTATATGTCTATAGTGGTATATGGTCCGGAGCGTCCCCAAAAAAATCACAGCCGCGACCCGATTATTATTCAGAGGTATTCGAACGCGATAGTTTTTACGATCGAGGAGCGCGACGTCGGAGACGAGAAAGATACGCGTTCGCGGTGCTCTTTATCTCGTAATATTTTTACTATTAGCGATCGGGCGCGCCGGAAGGCGGATGGAAATGGTGCAGTCCTGATTCGGAAAATTGCAGCCGCGACAGTCACGACGAGGAATGCCAAGCGGCGGTAGGAGGAAGTACTGCGGACAGCAGATGTCTCATTGTTGTATTCGCCGAATCGCCAGTCAGACTATATCTCAGATTTATCGGGTGACAGCTCGAAGGGAGCATTAATGCCCAAATAATTACACCTCGACACTTCTTTATCTATAAATAAATAACTATATATATATATATATATATATATATATATATATATATATGCGAAACTCAAATTTTCAAAACAGCCCAATTTCGTTCTTCCGAGGAATTTTCTTAAGATTTTGCATGTATTTATAATATGCTCATTATGGACAGATTTGAAAGACATAAATTTTGTTCATCTCAAAAGTTATAAAAAGCAATTTTCTAATTGGTACTCATTGGTTCTATTAGATTTTCTATTGCATCCCCCTTATGAAATTCCTTTAACCAAACTTTTTTCGACAGCCTGTCACATATAAGGCGCAAAACGAATCGCTCGCAGTTTAACATAAAAGTCGCCGAAAAAGATGAGTTGGTCTCGATATCTATCGTGAAATTTCATTATAATATGAAGAAGTACAAAAGTAGCGTTGTTCGTATGTGGACCGATAATTGCGCATCTGCATAAACTTTTACCATATTATTGATAATTGATACGTACGACGTACGATTGATGTAAAAGCATTTATCATTGTCCATATATGGCTTTAATTGAAAATTTAACTCTTTCTGCGATTGCGGGAGCAACCTTTAGTCGACAAAAAAGGTTCTTCATTAATTAGAGAGGGAGAGACCCGAGAGCGAACTTTCGTTTTTCAAATTTTAGTTGTCGAGAAAAGTCGTTAAATCCGCCGACACGACGCGCGCGTGTATACCGCCTTTGGTATTATATCCAAATGAGAAAAATTCACCGGATGGAGAGAGGGAGAAGAGAGAGAGGGAACATGCGAGTATAAGAAGCAAAATAAGACCGGGAGAAAAAAAGAAGCGCGAACTCGGTACGACAGCAGAGGCCTGAGGCTGACCGTGTGCGATTGCTCGCAGAGCGAACCAGTAGAGCCCGCGCGTGGCTAGAAAAGGAGGCGATTTCCCTGCTTGGTCATATATATATCTATCTATATATATATATATATATATATATATATATATATATATATATATATATATATATACACCGTCACGGCCATCGGATCGGACAGCTAAATCGCTCGGCGCTGAAAACGCGCGGGCGGCCCCAAGTATGGGCCTGCGCTCGCGGGCCTCTCTCGCGTCCGCGAGACTCGCCCGCCGACGATGATGGTGTAGTGAGGAGGGGGGGGGGGCGACGAGGTGGAGAGCCGACGCCAAGCTTTCACTACAATTACGGGAAAATTGCCACCGAGTCGTAACCACCCGTTTCCCAGGTGTAAAGTTTCCTCCTCCTCCTCCTCCTCTCTTCACCCTCCTTCCCCGCTCCACCCCCGGCGCCGCGTCCACGCGCCCGTCTACTCGCTTCCGTAACCGATGCCGTAGGCTTGGTCCACATAGGAATGACCTCTTCCATTTCCCTCCTTCATCCTCGCCCACCAACGAGGATCTACTCCCCCCCCTCCACGCTTCCCCGTGGGGCATTGGCGCGCCGCGCGCGATTACAGTCCCCGTTTATACGATTATCAACGAGGAAACGGAATTCGCTGCTTAAACTGGGCTGCATTTTATGCGGTACGCGTGAAGAGCGCGCTCGGGTGCGCTCCCACGACGCTGAACTCCCCAGGTTTATTATTTTGATATATATTTGCGATGTGTGTACGAATGTATGTGTGTATGTGAATAAGTGAGGAAGTATATCTACATAGCTATATATATATACATTTGACGCTTACCTTTTCAAGCTCGAGGAGGTGAAACCGGAGAACTTGGATCGCTTGAACCATCTGGAAAAAAAAGAAAATTACGATTATAAATTTCATCAGTTTAAAATTGTAATAAATTATTATTTGATTATTACAGGGAAGGGTTGCGATTGAACGTTTTCTTATACTAAAATTTCAATATATGGAATCGTTTATGTACGAAGGTAAATAAATATAAATGAAAATTTATCGATAGAAATTTCGATAATAATGCTTTAACTTTGGGTTAAGAAAGAAAAACCTATTCTATAATAACGAAACTATATTAACTAAAAAAATTCACATTAGGATAAATTTTAATAATATGTCAATTACATTGAATGGAAACATAGTAAAACAAATTTGTTGCAGTGATGAAATCGTTTCGCAAGTCGAGATCCAAAGACTCGCATCGTATATAAATAAAAAATTCCATAGACATAGAGGATAAGCAAGTCATAACACACAACTAGATATTCAAGACTTTCTATTAGAAAAAAAAACAATTTAGTCACATTTGAAATAAAACAAAGGCCATCGCTCATCATCCTGGAATATATGTATATATATATATATATAACAGGACAACACACCATAACTTTCCGCTAGGTATATAATATACATATATGACATTATACATAATAAATAAATATATATTATATATATATATATATATATAGTATATTTATTTACTTATTTATTTATTATACGTGGCCTACTGCAAGTTCTTAGTCGTTATATATATACGTGTATATTTTAATTAGTAAGAGTTGCAGACTTCGAGCGCCCAACGCAATGATTAATGATACGGAACGAGCTGTATATACAGGATGAGAAGAAGAGGAGAAGGAGAGTGAGAGAGGCGACAACTTGTTAGCGCCTAATGCGCTAAGTATGTATAGATTATATATATATATATATATATATATATATATATATATATATATATATATATATGAAGAAAAGCGCAGAATCTATCGATCATGTTCATTCTTTTCATTTCCAGTGCGCACGCTTGTACCGCTATGCACGTACAAAGGACGGCTTCGTTCCCCAAGCAAAGTTCATTGAAATTCAGCACAAAGTCATTGCAATATATATATATATATGCATAAATCTCAGTCGACCAATAAGTTATGAATTTCTCGGCACTCGACCGGCATTACGAATCGCAGCTAGTTGTATCGCGCGACCGTTCATTTTGCCGAGCCGTCGGAATTTTGCTCTTCGACGAACTAGTAGAGCAGCAGTAAATCCACAGCATGTAAGAATGACCGCTTCAAGTTGGGCATTTTATAATGTACAAACTGATTAATTCGTTTTTAAGAAACGAACGATACTTTTTTTCATTATAAATTTGTCGTACATTTATTGAGTTCGTATTCTATCCGTATAATTAATAATAATGCTTTTGTTTTTGAATTACAGACTGTATTACTTCGTTTAATTCTGACATAACTAATCATTTGTTATTACATAATGAAGCTAAAAGAATTGGATGATATAAGATTGACATTGAATTTTTACTCTTCTTACGTTTGACGCTATATCGCATTCCTCAATATCTAGATTTCGTTGGCAATAACGGAAGCTCTTAAAGTCCCATAGGATAAAATATGAAATTGCCAAATAATTAGACGAGTTGCTATACATATGTATACAAGTTTTTTCTACCAACCTCAATTATGGTCGTTCGCGGATCAATAAGTTATATCGAGCATATGATTGCAGAAAGACACCGAACGCCAAATACGGTCGCGAAATATGTGAAATACGGAATCTTCATTCGAAATCCAATCGCGATATATACAAAGCATAATTTTCAAATCACCCCCTTCCTCTCGCCAACGCGTTGCGCGCGAAAATTAATGCGGCCTCGCCCGTAGCCGCGGCGCCTCTCATCCCTACCTGACGCACGGTATGCGCGGAGGATGCGTCTGAAGCATGCCCCCCCCCCCAAAGTGCCGATTCAATTAGGCGCACCAGGCGCGCGCGGCGCGCGCGGGCGCCACAATCTTAATTATGTTAATTAACATTGTATTTATGCAATTATGGCCCATTATGATTGCGCGGCCTCGATAAGCCGGCGCGGCTGCGGCGTTATTTCCATGAGATAAAGCTCCCTCTCTGTCCCTCTCTCTCCCTCTCTCTCTCTCTCTCTGTCTCGCTGTCTCCGTCCTCTTGCCCCCTGCCGCCGGCGTACACATCGAGCCGCGATCGGCGCGGACGACTCGACGTCGTCAAAGTGCGCGGCGCGCAACACCGGCCGAAAACGGCTCGCGGCCCCTCCGCCGCATCGTCCCCTTAATTAGACCGCGCCGCCGCCTCACGGCGGCCGAAATCGATCCGGCGAGATCGGATTGGCGGGATATGAAGCGGCGAGGCCGGGGCTTCTTTATATTTGTTCCTGTCATGTGTGTGTGTGTGTGTGTGTGTGTTTATGTGTGTGTGTGCGCGCGCGCGCGTGTATACAAGTACAAGTATACAACTCGAAATGCACTCGATCTATCTCTTTTTCTTTCTTTCTTTCTTTCTTTCTTTCTTTCTCTCTTTTTTGATGCAAATGGAATCTTAATTAAAGGAAAACCGAGTCCAAGTGAAAGAGAGAGAGAGAGAGAGAGAGAGAGCACCGCGAATATCTCTGCAAAGAAGCCGTGCAGATCGGATTTAGTCTTCTTTTTGGGACAGAAATCCTCGTGTGGGCGATCGTTTCACGAGAAACCGAGGATATGTACAAGCGATCGTTATGGACTATGTTACCTTCGATCGTGGTAAAAGTGCCGGGAAGACGAGGCGCAAAGGTTTCTCTCTCTCTCTCTCTCTCTCTCTCTCTCTCTCCCTCCCTCCCTCCGAGTTTCTCCCGAGTGGCTCGACCGACTGATTCGCGCGTTCGATCACACATGATAGCCGCCAGCGAGGCGGGCAGGCGCTCGTGAAGCATCCGAGGCTCAAGAGGGGCCAGCTCTACCCTCGTATAATCGAATCCGAGACGAGAGTTGTTGCCAATTCAACACGTGGCTTTTGTCGGGAATTTCCGAGCGAAATGTCTCGCCTATCGCCGAATACGTAAGAATGGTTAATTAATAATGGAGCGGGCATATTGCATTATAGATAATGGGGTATTAAAGGCGCGATCTGAGATTGAAAAATCTGGTTTGCTTATACCTCCTTTGCCCGATCTAGAACTATACACGACCTCCATTGCTTTAGCGGACGATGAGATTCTAGTTGAGATCTACCATCGTTAAATGTCTAAGTTTACAAACACTCCACAGTGTAAATGTATTAGCACCTCGCTGGTCCGGCTATCCTACAACGTTACTGCCTATTTGATATACAGTCTACTCCTCCTTAACAAACAATTTATCGCGCTATCTTTATTCAAAGTATCTGTCAAATGCCTGACCATTATCGGAGCCCGTATTCTCAAATTTTCATCTTCAGTGCAAAAATATCCTATATTCCCAGTTCTAATCAGGTCTGTATTATCTCACCATTACTATTTTCGAAATTGCATTCAACGGCTTTGTCATTGTCACGATAAAAACTTCCAAACTCTAATACTATACTAATTGATCCATCCGCTCAGACGGGGATACACTTATCTAATATACAGCTTCCAAACGATTGTCAGCCATGCTGCTCTCGGATCTCTCGCGTGAAAGTCATTTCGAAGATCGATAACTCGACAGATA
The DNA here is from genome assembly GCA_018907035.1 of Sycobia sp. Sy_11. Taxonomy (NCBI): domain Eukaryota; kingdom Metazoa; phylum Arthropoda; class Insecta; order Hymenoptera; family Epichrysomallidae; genus Sycobia; species Sycobia sp. Sy_11. The sequence goes on along the minus strand of JACCIC010000120.1, from coordinate 369,606 downwards.
GGCATTTTTCAAATCATCCAGGCATCGCGGCGTTCATAGCCACATCATTATCATACGTCTCGTTTACATTTTCACTTGTCTGATTTGCATGAATATACGCGACGCGATTCATAATGGAAACTAAACCGATTTGAATTTACTTATCCAATGGCTTAAAATATGGCTTACAATTTGATCCTTCAACGACAGTAGGATAAATTATTCGTCTCAGAATCTCCGTTGTACACGCAGATGATCTAATCCTTGTTATGCAAAAATAAAAATAAGTACAGAGTGACAGAGAAGTACCAACAAATTTGATATATCAGACCTGACGCTGCAAGTAATTGATGATCTAATGATCTATTCGAATAATGAGCCGTCTGATTAAAACACATTCTTATCCATAAATGATTGTGCACGATATTTTGAAGAATCTCTTATTCAATGGCCAACGAACCTTACATTTCACCCTTGATGATAATATCAATCACTCGTATAACTATCCGAGAAAGAAAAAAAAAAAAAAAGAAGCAGTGATCTCTCCGGGCCCCCGTGTGTGCTTCGCGCACACTTGTGTCCAATTCAATTACCAGCACGCAAAGAAATTCGCATCCACTGTGCCCGAACTTCAGAAAAACTAGACCATCTGAGAGTGTATGGAGCCCGCAAAAAAAAAAAATAACGAAGAGGCGAGCGTCCGGGACACAGGAAGGAGGCTGCAAACGAGAACACGGGCAAGAGAACGAAAAAGCAAGAGAGACCCGCCGCGCCGAGAGACGGCTCGTACAGCTCTCGCACGCAGGGAGAGAAAAGAGAGAGAGAGAGAGAGAGAGAGAGAGAGAGAGGGAGAGCGCAAAGAGGCGTCGCAGATGCGCGAAAAAATAAGAGATCGGACGCGAGAGGCCAACACTCGCACAATGTCTCCTCTATATTATGCCCGAGAGGCCCTCGCGCCCTCCTCTCTCTCCCTCTCTCTCCCTCTCGGACTGCCGGCCCTGCTCCACATACCGTATATCAGTCAACGCGCTCGCACGCACGTGCGACGCGTATTTCGCCCGTCTCCCGCCCGCTCGAAAGCGCGCGATATTAATTAAGCGCGTCGGCGGGCGGCGCGGGCGCGCGAAGAAAAGATGCTTAAGAAGCGGGCGAAGAATAAGACTAAGAGGACGGGGACGGAGGCGAGGCTCGCGCCAGCGCTGATTGCGGGAGGAGAGCTCGGGCTCGGTGGGTCACATAGGAGAGCGGGAGAAAAAGAGGTAGACGAGGGAGGCGGCCTGTCGTGGACGAGGAGGTGGACGGAGACGGGCAACAAAACGAATGAAAACAGAAGGAAGGAAAAAAAAAACAGGCCACGGAAGAGGGCCAGAGGGTGCGGGGATCGGCGATGCGCGCCGAGGAGATGGTGTCGCTTATAAGGGCGACGGGCCAGACGGGAGTTCGCGCTTATACGTTATATGCGATCCATGCGCGAGATATTGCGCGGGCTTAAAGAGAGTGAGAGAGAGAGAGAGAGAGAGAGAGAGAGAGAGAGTGTCGAGCAAGATTAACATCATCACTTCCTCAGCTCTCTCCCTCCTATATAGACATATCGACGCCTCGGCCTCTCGTTGCGTGTATATATATATATATATATATATATATATATGGGCAAACTTTTTTCCCCAACCGCGCCAGGGGCAGAGGCCCAGAGGCGCGGCTCCCTGTCATGTGCGAATGAGCGCTGCAGAAATTGCGCTTTTTATTGCGCGGCCTTTTTCCCCCACGGTACGGTAGCGAGGCGGTACCGGATGGCCGACGATCTCCGTCTCCATCCATCTATATATATATATATATATATATATATATATATATATATGCTTTTTGCGCGAAATTAGAAACCCATCGTGGTATCGTGCGCGATAAATTGTACAGACAAGATCCCGCCCCGCGTAGAGGCGAGCAAATCGTTCTTGTAAATTCTGCCCCCCCCCCCCATACATAATAATCGCAAATCGGCGGACGGCCGAGCTTGCCTCGTCGGACCACTGCGCATGCTTGTCAAAGTTGACGTTACGTCGAGACAGAGTGTAAAAGAGAGATAGAGAGAGGCGGGGAGGCAGAAGGAGAGAGAAATGCATTCAATCCAGCATACACGTCCAAGGGAGCGAGATGAAAGCGGCACTGTCTTATCGAGCCTCGAGATAGAAACGCGCGTTCGGGATCGGTCGATGAGCGAGCGAGGAAAGTAAAAAAGTTTCGCGCGCGGTGGACGGATCGTCCCGCGCGTATCAGCTGCTCCTCGTCAAGAACGAACCAGCACGTGTGCGGATGTATATACGTATACGTATATAGAAAGAAGCGAAAATGCAGATTCGACTCAGTAGGAAGGCGTCGGCACATCCGTTCGCCGATTTTTTTTTCTCCCCGCCGCGGTGCTCGCGTGCCTATGTATATATATATATATATATATATATATATATATATATATATATATATACACGTACGTTACGATAATCGCTACTGCCAAACGCTTTCATGAATGACAAAAGCGCGCATAATCGTCCAAGCGAGGCACGCGTCGCCGCTTAATGAAGTCGTCGTTGTGAATAGGCCGGTCGATTTGTCGAATTTATATATGTGTGAGTGAGACACACGTCACGCATGAACGAAATGAAAACAGATCAAGTCGCGCTTCATCTATAGAGAGGCACGAGCTTGCAGAAGTCATAAATAACCAGACGACGATAAGAGTCGATGCATTGAGCGAGTGTGTCGCCGTTTACTTAATAACTGATTTTATAATTATAATGTACATTGATTAAAAGTGAGGATGGCTTTGCGTGTATATATAAACACGTTTAAAACGTTAAATATATTCCTTCTTTCCCTCTCTCCCTTTCTTTCTCTCTCTCCCCTCTCTCTCACCCCTCTCTCACTCCCTCTCTCTCTCTCTCTCTCTCTCTCTTCTCTCTCTTTCTCTCTCTCTGTCTCTCTCTTCTCTCTCTCTCTCTCTCTGTCCTCTCTCTGTGTCCCAGCAAGAACAAAAAGCTTTTTGATATTTCTATTTTTTGTGGTATCTTTTAAAAACTTTTTTAAGCATATTATACAGGAAGTATTGTAGTTAAAATCTGTGTCTGCTTGTTCTTGTCCGGTATTTTTGGATGGATACAATCAGACAGACGTGTAAATCAGATATAATGGTAACCATTGATTGATTTTTCGCGTTAGGAAAAACAGGACAAAAATCGAAGACTCTACGAAAATGATTTGTATTTATACAGTTGTATAACAAATTATAATCTAGAAAGCCTTAATTTATCTGCGAATTATCCATAAAATGTATGCGATATCCCGAATTTAAATAAAAAATGTTGCCCTTTCATTTTCTATTCAAAAAATGCGATACTAAAAAATACGTCTCAAAATTGTCCAATTTGATTTTGTTCTGATTTTTTTTTCTAGTGATTTATAACTATAGTTGTGTAAATGTTGTTATAGATAAAAAATGGGTTGAAATTATTTAACAATTGAACTGCATCCTGGTCCCTGACAAATCGAGGCGTAAATTAATATAAAGCTAAAAATAGAACTGCTAAAAGTATCCCCTCGCAGGCAATATCATTCAATTAGTATAAAAGTTACGCACACCATAATTCAACGATGGCTACAACGTTATAAATCTTATTTCCTGCTTTCGGCACTTTTCCAACTTCACCCCATGTCGTATTGCTCTCCACTAAAGGAACGGGATTGCCGACGCAAGATTTCGATCTCTCGCCTCGCGTTCCTCCAAATCGATAATTGCGACGAGGCCCTCTCCCCGATCAGCCGCATATTTACATAAGGAATCGAATTTTCATAAATCCCTCGGATTTCAAGGTGGACGTACGGGGCGAGCAAGGGCGATGAAAGAACGACAGACCCAAGAGTTATTTACGGGTGCACGCGAAACAATAAATTTGATATTATCGAGAAAATTTCTTTCGCCCCCGTCCCGGTCCTAGGGGGGAGTGGCAATAGGGGGGGGGAGTTTTACTCTCGAAATCCGCGCGCCCACGCAGGCGAAACTTCACACAAACACACACGCACGCGCGCGCGCGTACGTGTGTATGAGACCTGACAGCGGCTCACCTAAGCAGCGAAGGATAGACGTATATGTAACGCGTAAAGGTCTGTGTATAAGTAAACGGCTGTTTCAACCACGACCCTCCGTCTGGGCTGGGGGAGGGGGCGCGACGCGCGCTCCGATTCCGACCCTCGACACGCCGACGACAATATTTAAATATTGTTAAGCGCCGCCCGCTCGCGGGGAGCCGTTCGAGGCGCTCGCCCTCTCTCCTTATTTCGCCTCCGTTTCTTCATCTACCGATCCCCCCCCCCCGCGTCACCGCCCATTACCCTCCACCGTTGCTGGTACGGCAGTCTTCAAAGGCGCGACGGCGCGACGCTCGCTTCTTACCTACTTATTTAATTCGACCGACTCCTCCGCGTGCACGCGCGTATGGCGACAAGGCGGACCCTCGATACTCTGCGCGGTGGGTGAGGACCGGAAAGGGGGGCTGACTTTTTCAATGAAAATCAGAACAGTCGGATTCAATTTGAAAAGTGAAATGGAAATCGTAATGGTGGCCGAAATGAATCGCGG
>JACCIC010000120.1:110000-360000 GCA_018907035.1 Sycobia sp. Sy_11 | reverse complement strand
GCAAGGCTAGTAAAGAATATATATATACATATATATATAATCTCTGTAACATTTCGCGCGTCTCGCCTGCTTGCTTTGCTCTCTTGCGGAGCAGTTCCTCTCGGTTGCCGGGGGGCTCCCCGCGCGCGCTGTACTCCTTGAATATCCGCCCACCTAGCGTCGTCTCGAGTGCCCTTCAACCGTCGAGTGTACCTAACCCCCTTCCAAGTCCCATTCCCTACGCGCATACACACGCACACGGAACGCGATACTCTCTCTCTCTCTCTCTCTCTCTCTCTCTCTCTCTCTCTCTCTCTCTCTCTGACCTCTTCGCCATCAGTGCCAATTCTATATACACAAACACGCGGTTATACGCACACCTTTTTATATTTGCCCTCTGAAAACTCTTGTAAAACGCCCTTACATGCTTCCATTGTGCAAATTCAGGTGGCGAGGGTTCCGTCAAACATTGCGTTTTTGCTTCTTCGCACCGTTTTATTTTTTTCGCCTCCTTTATTCCTGTCGTTCTTTTGTTTGTTTTTTTTTTTTTTTTTTTTTTTGTTACACAGGGAAGAAGGATTCTTGGGCGCTGGGTAGGCCGTTTCGAGAGTGTTTTCAGTATATAAACGGGGATTTCGTGCGGCGCGCTACCGGTAAAACGATATTCATTGTGCATCTAATCGAACGTAATTGATAAAACACGTCCCATTGAGTTTCGACACCTTTGCCGAGAGTTGCGCCCGTCGGTAAGAAATAATGCCGCCTCGTCTTTATGACGTGCGTACCACGAGTGTACTTCACCATTTTTCTTGGCCATGTATGTACGCACTTATACGAAAATTCGACGATCGCGTAATATATCGCGGGAAAGGAATTCGAGCGAGCGGGACGAGGAGAGGCACGATGGAGATTTAATCGAGGGTTACTCGAGTGATTGGTATATGGGATCCCACTGTGTTCGGGAGCCAGCTGGCGAGTACAGCCCAAGACTTAGCCCTTAGCCAATGGGCCCACATTTATAGGTGCACGGGGCCCCATTGACTACGGTATTGCGTGCGCTTTATATATATATATATATATATATATATATATATATATATATATATATATATATAAACGCAATCGATCGTTACGTGACGAATGCTGTACATAAGCACACATATACAGATGTATCATGGGACCAGCGTCAAACTGTCTTCTCAATGCGGCCGATGATTTTAAAATAATATACGAAATTCTGATCGATCGATTCGTATCGACGCCTATGTATGTGAGACATAACCCCCTTTTCTTTCGAAAAAAAAAACAAAAAAAAAAAAAACGATGACAGATGTTCACGATTCGAATTCCAGATCTCGAGCTTTATTCGTGTTCTTCAGTAGCTCTGAATTTGAAGATCTGTTTAATACGATACTTTGATGTAATACGTAACGCAATCATAATTTCGCTAACGCGCGCAAACTTTTTTAAACGATTCGCGGTCTCCGCCAATTCCCCGTTTTTTATACGTGTATAAAAAATTTATAACTCTTATAATTGAGTGCTGCGATCGTTGGAGAAGGAGAAAAAAAAATGGAATAACGTCCGTTCGAGTAATATAAGCTGTATACAAGCACCTGAGAAAACTTTGACCAAGAAACTCTGGAATAACGATTCTCATAGAACCGCGATATAATGCACGAAACGAGCGATCGGCCGGTTTTTTCGCCAGTGACTTGAAAAAAAAAAAAAAAAAACAACAACAACAAAAAAGCGCACGAGTAACATTTATCATAAGGGCATCCCGCCGTTTTTATTCCTCTACATATTACTCCGTACTTCTTGGACGCCCCGGCCGTAGCACCGCGACCGCTTTTACTGTCGTGCCTTCATTTACTCTCGTGGCCGTATTACGTACGTTCATTTACTTATATGTATACGGCAATTCCACGGGGGAGGGGGGGGACTTTTCCGTTCTGTAAAATTATCCGCAAAAAAACGGGGGAGTCGCTCTATAGGCCAGCGAGGTCGGTTTATATATATATATATACACAGATATAGGGTTCACGGCGTAAAGCTATAAGGACCCGGTGTGATGCATCTGCGAAACGCGCGCCGAAGAACAAAGGCTCGCGCATGGGAGAGCCGGCAATACAAGGGGGTGACGGGCCGCGCCGCGTTATGAGAGTCCGCGAGTGAGAAAGGGGCGGAGGGGCGCGGAGGGGCGCGGAGAAGATGAAGCAAAAACTGGGAGCGCGTTACGTGCGCCCGCGCGCCCCGTCTCTCTCCTTTACGATAGGAGCTCAATGCTCGTAGATTGCGATTAGCCACGGCGTAATGAAGCCGCACGGCGCGCGGGCTTTCTTCCCTCTTGCCCTCCGTCTCCCCCCCACCCTCCCCCCTCGCGTGTCCCTCTTATTATCCATTTTACTCTTGCACCCAGCGTTTGTCTCGCTCTCGCTATTTTGCTCGGTCCCCCCTCGCCCCGCTCCTGCCCCCCCTCCCTACCCCACCCCACCCTTCTCCCACTCTCTCTCTCTCTCTCTCTCTCGTTCACTCCTTGCAAGGATGCACCGGAAGCTGCGAACGAACTTACCGCTCGCTTAAAAGGCTCCCGGTGCACCTATGATTACCTCGGCGCGTGTATGAGCAAAGGTGATAAAAAGCGGCGGGAAACGGTTGGAAGAGTGAACGAGAGACAGAGAAAGAGAGAGAGAGAGAGAGGAAGGGAGAGAGAGAGGGAGCTTGGCAGGCAGACAGAAAGATACGAGCTATAGAGTTTCTTGCTTCTGGTGTACGCGAGAATGGAGAAAATTCGATGACGATAAAAGCCCGGTAAAGAGCGTGCGGCCGAGGTCGGGAATAATGCAGGTTCAATTTGCTACGCCCGAGGTACGCGTTAATTCCGAGCTCTGTCACGAATGTTTCCATCTAATTGTATATGTATTTGCGCATACTGACGCACGGGACCACACCCGCGCGACATTATTATATTTCGCACGCTCCTATATACGCGGAATAATTGACAATTAGCATTGAATAGAATTTCGAGTTCACGCAGTTCAATTCGTCGATTAATTGCTGTACTGGTGACGGGCTACAATGAACGATTGTAACTCGCTGGGAATGTGTAATAACAAAAACACGCGAGCTTTTTACGAATGAAGAAAAAACGCCTGAATTATCGTACGGCGGTGTCGTAACCATTGTCTTCTGGTCGCACCATTGTCGTCTTCCTATATTTACAACGTTTGTGTCCACGATGTTTAACGAATCAGATATTTCCGACCTTTCAGCCGGGGGACCACTCTCTAAATTTTCCATAGGCGATAATTAATGCGCTCGTGAAATTTACGATAAACTGATAGAGGGAATGACTAATGTGTATAATCGCTGATAATACACAGGACAATTAACCACCACGGGAAAATTAACGATGCATTTTTCAAAGATAATCGTGGGCTTAATTTCTATCGAGTGCCAGATTCAAATCGATTCGACATTGATTTATTATGTAGTTATGGTACATCGTGATTTTTCTGTACTTACAAACAAAGAATGGCATTTTTTCATCCGAAGGGATAAATTTGTGATTCGTGGACTTTTTGGAATTCGATATCGAACGGTTAAGCTTCGCATATAGATTTAGGACTAGCGATGGTTGAACTACCGTATTCATGTGGTGCGTTCTGAAAACTGCCGATGTACTAAAACAATATTCTTAACGGAATTCAATGTAGCATCCCAAAAAGCCCACCGACGACGCTCAGATGGCCTGCGCAAGCTTTTTAATGATCGGGAAATCCTCTCGAATTCGTCGATGATTGAATTCATGCACGATTCCATAATATCGTGCATCAATTCTAAAGAAGTCGGTAATAGACACATTTGACACGCAATAAATAAACTCCAATTTCTCTTACTAAATCTGCTTTCACGTCAGACGCGACGCTGGAAATAAAGTCCGATACACGCGTGTACTACACAACACACATCCGCGCTAGGTTCTGTTATTATTACGACCTCGCTGCGTCACCTCCACGAAAGCCCGGAATTAGCATAAGCAAATTGTTCCAGTATTTGTGTATAGTATACATATATATATATATATATATATATATATATATATATATATATACATACGATACAGGTATAACGAACCCAGGAGCGACGTGCTCGACTTCAAACATACTGCAACCACCTGCGACTTTTTCTCAAACATAGAACACGACGCAGTGTATATATATATATATATATATATATATATATGTATGTGTGTCTGTATGTATATGTATATAAAGGCTTGTCGGGCTGCCTCTCATAGGCGAGTATATACACTTATATGGCTGATAAGGCCATTGTTCCTATATAGCGGAAAATTTATTCGGAACAATGATTACACATACGTGGAATTACGTAGACATATATATATATATATATATATATATATATATAGATATATATAAAATTGATTATAGCCTCATTGTATCGCAATGTTTACCAGCACCAGCCGCGGCGCGGCGCGGCGGAGCATTTAATTAAACATTCCGCAACATCGCGCGAGGATCAATAAATTACGAGTACTCCCGAGAAACGACTATATATACAATATACCTACATACATAACTCCGACGAACTATATATATATATATATATATATATATATATATATATATATGTATATTTTTTGTCTTTTTGATAAACTGCGCTTTACTACAATACATACATATATACCGTTCAAGCGCCACGGATCTTAAGGCCACCGCGTATGTAGTATATATATATATATATATATATATATATATATATATATATATATATATGCGTTTACCACGCACTATCACTGCCGAGAGGAATTAATTGGAGCAAGCCGCGCCGCGCGGAGCCAACAAAGCCCTCCGCACGGCGGCGGCGAGCCGGCAAAAAAAATTCCTCGCTTGCTGCACCGCGCCCGTCAAATATATATATATATATATATATATATATATATATATATAAGGGGGGCGGGCAGAGAAAAAAAGGAGCACAACAAAGAGGTACGCGGGTCCCTCCTACTCCCCCCCCCCTCATTCGCACTCACCTCTGCGCTTACGCGAGGCGCATTCCCTCCCATTAGTGCTCCTTCGTGCGCCTTCACGCATGGCTTGGACGCATGTATACACGCGTGTGTATGCATATATGCGTATAGAATTGCAGTTTGTATCGCGCGTTCGTGTACGAAGACATTATGCACTACCGCGGATAGGCCGGTTTACGCGCGCGCGAGCGCGGGTATTGTACGCGCGTGGATCGTGGATGCGCTCCCGGACCGAGGTCGAGGATGCGCATAATCTATCTAAATATATATCTATCTAAATATAAAAAAGACGGTAGAAATGTACGGAGGAGGTCGCGCCGCGGCCTGCGCGATCGGGGACAGAAGGCTCGCAGCTTAGGAATAAGTAACGGCTCGCACATATGTGTACGTGCGCGTATACTTGATGCGTGTACTTACCAGCGAGTCCACCTCCGGGTCGGCAATGTAGTAAGGCTTCTCCTGTCTGATCTGCAACAGATAAACGAGAATAAAGATAAGTACGATCGTTAGAAAATCGTGGCATCGGTGGAATAATTGGCTGACTACATGTGTATTAATATAGATACTTCGGATCTCGGATGAACGCGACTGTGTCTCTCAAGGCGTCGGCTGTAGCGGAGCGGGGCGGGGGGGGATGGGGCTCTTTCGAAAGATGGACTGGCATCGTCCGCTTTCTGACAATCCGGGGCCAGCGAGATGTCTCGATCATCTCTACCTCTAGCCTATAATCGCAACCGCTACACCTGTTCCCGCGCGACGTGGTTCTACTTTTAGCATATTTATATATATATATATATATATATATATATATATATAGATATATATATATATATATATATATATATATATAGATAAATAGATATATAGGTAGATAGATAGATGGATAGGTAGATAGATAGATATTAGTCGTTCGGCATCTACAATACATGCAAAAATATCGGCTGCTTGGTCCCAGCTCGTGGCGCGACGCCGCGGCATCGGCAGCTCGTTCGACGCGCTGATTTATTTACTCGACGCGCTATTACTGGGCGTGTCTCGCGCGTGGTGTATAGTCCATGAGAGAGAGAGAGAGAGAGGAAGACAGAGAGAAAGCACGGTAGCCGAAGGATGGCCTATCGATCGTGAATATCCCCCATATTATACCTTCTTACGGATATGACTTGTCGTTTTTACCTTCTATATATATATACAGTGCACGCGCTGAGAGGCAAGCGGGGAGCGCGGCAGAACTAATTATTGCTGAACACATAGTCCAGCCCCAATTCTTCTATATTATATGTATATAGTTATATATGTAAATGTACGATGAAAAAAGATCGCTTCTCTTTAGCACAATTTTTCTTGGGAAATCGTAATAGTATAGTAGTAGTAGTGAAAATATATATTTATTTTTATTTATCTAGACACGGTATTATCGGTCTAAACGTTACCCAAAGCAATATCGTAGAATTTCTGTGGGAATTGAGCAGAGAACCAATTTATTTGTGGAATCCTTCTTGAAAAATCAAGAAATATATATATATATATATATATATATATATATATATATATATATATACCGTAAACAGTAGTCAAGTTAAAAGCAAAGAAACCTTGATAGGTTTAGGGAACGAATCAAAATCGTAATCGACCGGAATGAGCTCCTCGCGTTTCCGCCTAGCCATAAGAAAGAACACGGGTTTTCTTCGTTCCCTCTTTCTCTCTCTCTCTCTCTCTCTCTCTCTCTCTCTCTCTCTCTCTCTCTCTCTCTCTCTCTCTCTCTTTCCCTCTTTCTCTTCTTCGTCTAGCTGTCTAAAGCGCTGCGGCCGCTAATTAATTTCCGCCTTTCGTTTTATATCGCTGAAACCGCGCATCTCGGTTTATTATACACCCCCCTCCCCTTGAGATATATATATAGCTAGAGATATATAATATAGCTGTGCCGGATGTTTTTAGCAGTTTTTAGTACATATCGCTTGGCATTCGCACCAATGGGTCGTGTTTTCAGCTATGAAATTTTTTTTTTCAATACTACGGTAGAAAATCTAAAGATTGACATTCACTCTTCGGTGGAGAAGGGGGGGGGGGAATGATTCATTCGTATCCATCAAAAAACAGCTGAATACAACGCTTCGGGAAGAAAATGCCAATATAATCTCGAGGGAATCGTCCAATTTTCGCACAGTTAAGATAATTACAGAAGACCGTGGAAATTAACTATCCAGCAGCAATTCCGCCTCATTGGGGTTTACGGAGTGTAAAGACCGCTTTATACCCACTCGTCTCGCCCTTCTTCGTAACGCGATCACCATGCGCGATACACACACACACACACACATTATACGGCAAACGCGAAAATGCGCGAGGGTTGAAAATCGCGAGTGCTGAGGAATGGACGCGGCATTGGCCGATGGCCGAGAGCCGCGAGCCGCAAGGACCCCGCGCTGCAGTTCGGAGAATGCACACGAGGACGAGAAGGCAGCTGATGGAGGTGTGTATCCCTCCTCCTTCTCCTCCTCCTCCTCCTCCTCGTCGTCAACGCTCGGTGCGCCTTATATTCATGAGCCTGAATTCCGTATGGGCGCGAGTTCCTGTTAAAACGCATGGGTGTATGGATGTGTGTGTGTGTGTACCGCACCCCGTGCAGGACGAGCCGCGGTATAGTAATGAAGGTGTCCCGTGGTAAGATGGCAGTGCAGCGGCACCCGGGACAAAAATACTGTCAGAACTGAGTCTTCTCGCGCCGAGCTAAGTTTCTTGCGCGCGCGCACCACGCATAGCGCTTGGCAGCGTGCGCACGAGCCTGCCTCCTTCTCTCTCTCTCTCTCTCTCTCTCTCTCTCTCTCTCACGCTCTCTCCTTCTCTTTCTCTGACCGTTCGTTCCCCGCTGCCGGCTCGCGATGCTCGTATATATATATACTCTCGCTCTCGTTTTTTCCCCCGGTTTTTTCCCTTCTGTTTATTTTTTTCCCCTTTTTCATCCATACGCATCGTGGCAGGAGAGGAGGGGGGGGGGTTCTTCGATCGTTTCCTCTCTCTTTTCCAATCTTCCTCCGACGGCCGGAGAGAATGCCTCGGACGAGGAGAGGCGCAGGGGGCAGCGAGGAAGACGCGGATTACAATTTGTAAGCATCCAGTATACTCCCACGGCGCGTGTCTCGATTCTGCGGGAATTTTTTGTATTTTATATATATATATATATATATATATATATATATATATAGGCTATATATTTTTTGTTGCTGTTTTTTTTATACTCCGACGTCTCTTGGCTAACCAGGTGCGCGTCAGCGTAGGTCCCTGGTATACGGTACCTTCAGCTCGTACCTTTTCGAAGCGACGAGGGGAGGAGGATAACGAAAAAAAAAGCCATGGAAAAAATTTCACTCCAAGTTCGGGGGAAATTCAATTATTTCATTTTTATTTGTATCGATGTGCGTTGAAAAGCCAAAATACCGTCTGCAAGGCGCGCGCGCGCGAAGGGGAATGAAGACGCCCGAATGCGTTAACTTCGTCGCGGACACGTACAAAGGCGTCTTAAATTCGGGATTTGCGGGCCGTCGTGATCGCATCAAAAACCCACTGACGGCGTATATGCCGATCGGTTACGATCGGCTAAAATACGTTCCGCCGTCTTTCGGCCTCGTTCCCATTAATCGGATCTATGCGCGATTGAATATTATTATTGCAACGAATTTCTCATGCAGTTTCTTATATATATATATATATATATATATATGTGTGTGTGTGTGTGTGTGTGTGTGTGTGTGTGTGTGTGTGTGTGTGTGTGTGTGTGCGAGCGCGCGCGCGTGTGTGTATAGAACTACCGTAGTCGTACCAGTGCGTTACCGCTGCATCCGCAGTGCCGATGGATCCACAGGGGCCAGGCGCGTATTACAAATGCGTGCGGGAGAGTGCAGAGGTTACGCGAGTCCGGCGGGTGTAGGGGAGCAGACGAGTCACTTTCTCCGAGGAGCGTTGTATGCTGGGGCATTGTAAAACAATACGCCGAGAGGTATATATATATATATATATATATATATATATATATATATATGCCGGAACCCTGGCATTGGAGATTTTTCAAGGCGTCCGCGCGCGGGCGCGTCGTAAAACCCCGGAGACCGCGACGGGCCTCTCTCCCCCTCCCCTTACAGGCTGCTTTTGACTTTCTCTCTCCCACGCGACCCTGACGGGGAACTGCGCAAACGAGGAGACAGCGCGACTGGGCTCACGCCTCCTCTTGACCTTGCTACCATATAATGTATATATATATATATATATATATATATATATATATATATATATATATATGCATACACCCCGAAATCCGAGTCGGAACGGCAGAAGGTGCGGCGAGGGCGATATGGAAGGGAGGAAGGTCTTTATACCTAGTCCGGTGGGAAAGAGAGGTCGTTTCCCTATGCATGCTGCCGCCGGACCGAGGCGAACGATCTCGCGCGCGTGGGGGTGCGTGCGCATAAAATTATAACGGGAGGGGAGCGATGGGCATTCTCTTTCTCTTTCTTTCCCTCGCTCCAGTCCGACTTCCTGGTGCGCGTTAGCCGCAAGGCCGCGTTATAAGGGCCACAGTAGACGGGTAGTGTAATCTGGGTATAGATAGATGGTCGGTCGGTGTGTAAAAGTCAAACCGAAGGGGCACGGAGCAGGATGAAATTTTTCTTCAGTTGCTCAATATATACACACACACATATATATATATATATATATATATATATATATATATATATATATGTCACAAGCCGTTTATCAATTTAAAGCGACCATGTCGATGCAGAGATTCGACAGATTTCTGCAAATGCCGTCGTTAGGATAGAAAGGTGTTTCCTGGTATAAAATTGCTCGGGTGCGTGCGTGCGTGCGTGTGCGCGCGCGCGTGTGTGTGTGTGTGTGTGTGTAAGGTAAAAGTGTTTCGAAAGTTCTAAATCTGGGCTGGTTCACGTAAGAAATCTCGTTATTCGTTTCTCAGCAGCGGTAGCACCAGCAGTGATCAAGGCTCGATATATATATATATATATATATATATATACCGGTAAGGAATCTTGTACTTTTTGCCCAGCTATTTTGCCGTAACTATCTCGTTTTTTCTCCAGTCATGGCTGGTAAAAGAGTGGAACGGGAGAAGAAAAAGAAAAGAGAGAGAGAGAGAGAGAGAGAGAGAGAGAGAGAGAGAGAGAGAGAAACAGACACTCAACGAACCGAGACAAACTAATCTTTAAAGACGTCCGGTGCACACTTTGGGTTTTTTGGTATATAACGATCTCCATGCGACGCTCGATAAATCAAGCATTAATCGGCCTTTGATTAATTGATTAGATCGACCATTACGCGAACCGCGATAAAGCGATCGTTTATAAATCTTTATATATATATACGTGTGTAGTGTATAGACCACGATTCCTACCTACGAGTTGAACAGCACATTTAAAAAACGATAATGAGAACGAAAAGTAGATCAAACGTACTTTAAGTCGTACTTGGCTCTTCTCTTTCTCTATTACTCAATCCATTAAAATCTATATATACATATATATATATATATATATATATATATATATATATATATATATATATATAATACCACCTCACAGCCTCGGTTCGCGTACATTTCGCCAAGGAAGCGCATCGGCGTCGATGCGGGAAAAGAGGCATTACGAACGAGAGCCAATGAGCCGACGTTTAAGAAGAGAAGGAAGAGAAAAAAAAAGCACAGAACAAGAAAGCAAGAAAGGAAAAACTCGGCCGTGAGAAGCGCGCGCGATGCAAAGTCGCGCCGCTTCTGTAATACAAGCTCTCTTCCTTCTCGCATGGTATGTGTTGTATATATGTGCTTGCGCGGGCAGCCGCGCGCACCTATACACATACGGACGTTGTACGGCTTAACGCGGGTTATATACGCGCGGGGAGAAAAACCGGGAACTATTATCAGGCGATTCAGTCGATATATATATATATAAATTGATTTTCGAGACACTACGCTTCCTCGCGGAAACGTCTCCGGCTCGTCGATATGTGGCTGTGTATATGATATACGAAGTCTATGGAATCCATTGGCAACAGGCGTACCGAGGCCCAACAAATCGGAGAGTTTCGGCCAGCTCGCTCGACGCTGCAGAGACGGTAGAGCATCGAAGAGCGGAAGAAGAAGAAGAAGAAGAGAGAGGGAGAGAGAGAGAGAGTATGTCCGTAGATACGTTAAACGGTAACTTTGCACGCTTCAAGGTTGGTTGGATGATAATATAGATCTTGGCGATCAACGTGTGTTTTTATATATATTACATTATAATATATAAAAGAGGAGTCTTTCTTTCATTTGGAAATTGTTTGATAACTATCGCGAAAAACTTTTTTTTATTACTGAATTATGCTGTAAGGAAGGTTTCAAATAGTCATAATATATACACAACTGTATAGGTGGACAGATCTATGTACATTTCTGTGTTTATGTTTGGTTACGAGAAAAAGCATACTAAATCGCGCCTGGTGAAAATTTTCAAGTCTCGGCAGTCGGTCCCGCACAATTGTGCCGGTAGTTTTTTCCTCTCTTACTTTATAGAGCTCTATAAAGAGCTGCTTTCTTTCACACTACCAGTTCCATAATTAAACTGAACTGATAAGTTTGTAATTAAAGAATGATAATAATAATCATAATAATAATCATAATAAAGAGTAATTATCGCAATTTCAATTGCATGACATTGCATAACTCTCATTTGTATAAACCTATATGTACGGGGAAAGGAATCGATGAATTTTTTTCCATCGATCGACGTTCATTCGATTTTTATTTATAGGTATACATATATATATATATATATATATATATGTGTACATATAAAAGATAAGCGTCCTAGAGCTATTAGTCCATGTAATACATATATGCGTCAGGCCGATAAAAGCGATTCTATAATACAGACCTGTCATAACTCCGCGCGGGAGTTTCGCCGTCGCGCGCTCGCTATCGAGATTATAATAATCCGGGCCTTTCACAATAGACCGGCTACTTTGTAAAACGCTCCCGCGACTTGTCCGACGTGCCCTTTGCGCACGCTTCTCTCTCCTCGGGCCCTTTTTTTTTATTTGAGTTTTCTTTTTTTGTCGTCCGTTTGTAAATAAATATCCATTGCGCGCATTATCGATCGGCCGTAGATCTTTCCGATTTGACGAAATTTCTAATTGTACTATTATTATTGCACTCTCGTTCTGCTCTCGTCGTAGGTATTTAGAAGCAATTCACGGTAATAGGAAGACTCGTGTTCATAGGCATTTCGGGGCGAAATAATGTATTTCGTTCGTATTACTGACGAACTTAGAGAATCCGTAATATCGTACCGATATCGTTTACTTGTTTCCGTAAAGTAGAATCAATTCGGCAATCGAGATTGTGAAGACTTTCAAGTATATATATATATATATATATATATATATATATATATATATATATTAAAGCGAAAATATACTTGTATAAAATGACTTCTGAAGGCAGCACGTCGGAAATGCAGTTTCTGCGTTCCCCGGAATAACGAGAGGCTTATATTATACATTTATATACAGGCTGGCGTCCGAGAAAAGGCTAAGCATCTCTCGGGACTCCATAATTGGGGAAAGGCGTGTAAAGGCGGGCTTGGCGAGCGAAAGAGAGAGAGAGAGAGAGAGAGCGAGCGAACGAGGGAGGTAGGAGGAGAGGAAGAGTGCGGATGGGAGGGAGAACTGTACGAGGCAAGGCGAGGCGCGAATTCTGTATAAACACGCTGCTGGTCTTCTCCTCCTTATAGCGACGAGGTAAGAGAAGAGAAAGAGCAGCAGGTAGCACTATAGTTGCTCTCGCTCTCTATCTCTCTCTCTCTCTCTCTCTCTCTCTCTCTCTCTCTCGCTCCCAGCACATCCCTCCCTCGCTCTCGCTCGTGCGCTCGGACGCTGGCCCGCTCCGGTCTCGGTCTTATGTCCCGCCGAACATTAGTCAGGCCGTCAGTGCGGTCCAACGTTTTACGAGGGTTTAATGCCCCCGAGGTGCATTCTAATTGCGCCAATAAATCCCAACGGGGCATCGCGGGGTTAATACTGTATGGCGAACCGAGCGGCGGAGAAAGCGAGAGGGCAGCGCGGGAGGGGGTGGATGGGGAGGTAGCGGGATAGATAGAGGAGATAATATTTAATACGCGACTCTTCGCACACGCCGCCGCCCGCCACCGTGAAATAAGGACGGATGTACGTGCAAGGGCTCCACCTCCGCCGAGGCGCGCTCTCATCTGCTCGCCCGAGCGCGTCGCTGTATTATACACCGCGGAATCGTCAGCATCTCTCTCCCTCCCTCCCTCTCTCTCTCTCTCTCTCTCTCTCTCTCTCTCTCTCTCGTCCGGAGCTGGCACACTTTTATAATAAACGTCAGAATAAAATGAGAGAAAGATTTCGGGACCCCCTGTCGGTTTTAGACGAGGCCCTTATCCGTATGCGGGATCGCGGGATGCCGGGCGCCGTATGTATACGACCGGACCACCAACCAACGCGACCGCGCGCGAGTCACTAGGATATTAAGGAGCTTTCGGGATACTGATGCGCATATTATATATACACATATATACACACATTATATGTATATATATATATATATATATATATATATATATATATATGCGACTCATTGACGACGGAGACGCTCGGAGAAGATAACACGTGCGTGTTTGTACGTACAGTCGGACCGATCGGGTTATTTCGAAGTTAAAAATTTTTGTTAGATAAAGCTCGTGCGTATCTGGCTATATATATTTATATATATATATATATATATATATATATATATATATATATATTTATGTATTTATGTATGTGCATATACATATAGATGGATCTGTGTTGAATGCGTAAGTATCTTATGCAATGGGACGATAAAATCAGTTCAGTGCTGCGTAGCTGCTTTGATTTTATAGTAGCAGTGCACGTTCTCTTTTCTCTCTATTACACTGCTGTAGAGGTGAACGAGACACCGGAAAAAAAAGAATCTTTTCTTATATCCTTTCTGATAGATCGTGAAATTGTTCGAGGGGACGGTAGTCGTCTTACTACTAGCGGGTAAATTAAAATTTTATTAAAAAATAAGCAGCCTTCTTTATTTTTCCTATATATAATTTATAGCTTTCATAACGATAATAGGGCTTCCATTAAGAAAGAATAGTATTCTTTGCTAACCGAATTATCATTGATTCCTTGCAGAGGCTGAAGTCTCAGTCGTCTGGAACGCTTCTTCCATCTCTACCTGATTAACAGTGTATATACGCAGTGAATGACGAATAGATAACGATCTCGAAAATGTAATAAGCCACTGGCCATATCGATTTATAAAGTTGATGATAGCGTAATCAAGATGTTGGATGGTCAATTCCTTTGGTTATTGTAACTCGTTGGTTAAGTACATTTACATAACTCAGTGAGTAGTAATAGTTCGCTCGATAAACAATTGAAAGCATTCTTATAATAAGTGAAGAATTTTCACTTAAAAGCGCTGAGGAAAATTCACGTAGTTGAGTGCGTGAAAAACAGAAATAATTAATAAAGGCGCTTGAACTACTGCAGATATTAAACAGGTACAATCAACGCCGAATAAACAGAAAAAATATCTTCGACGATATTATACTTGACGAATGGATGTGTCAATGAAAATCGTCGTCCGGTTTAATTATATAGGATGGTGAATTTGTGATAATATTCAAAAAATACATACAACCATCTGGTATTCAATGTTATCGAATCCAAAATCCGGAAATTATTATCGCCTAGAACGGGGAAAAAAATTCACATTTAGAACGGTTGCACAATGCTACCGCGTTAGAAGATCGGGCATTACAGCTATACACACGTGTACTGGCAAGTTTCATCATGTTAATTCAGTCAATGAATAAAAATTTCACGTATCGCGTTTTAATGAGCTGTAGTAAAAAAAAAAATTCATAACTGAGGAAAAAAGGCGAATTCGTTCATGCTGTGCATGCCGCGTCCAATTGAGCAACGTACGCCCTGCACCAGCGCCGCGCGCACTCAGATTAGATAAAACGCGAAACGTCGAGCCTCCGTGGATATTATGTATGTATGTGTAGATATATATGTATATATATATATGTGGTGTGTGTATATATATGTATATATATATGTGTGTGTGTGTGTGTGTGTGTGTGTGTGTGTGTGTGTGTGTGTGTATATATGTATATATATGTGTGTATATATAACACACAACGAATAACAAAAAAAGAAGAAGAAAATGAAAATACCGAACACGCGAAAGCGACGAGCATCCATCAGAAATCCGTCGAAAGGCCGGCTTTCGTTGGTCCGGTCGGATTTTGACGAAAAGAGAAGATAGAAAGAGAGAAACAGCGAGAAGAGAGAGAGAGAGAGAGAGAGAAAAGGTGCACGGCGCGCGCCTCTCCCTCCTCTTTTTTCTACTTCCATCGTGCTCTTTTGCCAGTTGAAGGCCGTACAGTCATTGTTCGATTGCGCCCGTTGAGCGGGCGCGCGTGGACCTCGTCGACGCGCATCAGTTCGCTCGCGCGCAGCGGGATAAGAAAAGTGGGGCGACTATATACGCGCGAGCGCTTCACTTCTACCACATAGTGAATATATATATATATATATATATATATATATATATATATATCCTGCATGCTCCCTTTTGGGGCACCGCTGCAATGTTATATAAGGGGGCGAGCGAGCGAGCGTGCCACACGTACACACACACTCACGCTTGCGTATGTGTGCCTCGGTATATCCACGTGTGTATTAGGTAAAAAAAAAGAAAAAAAAATGGCGCAACAATAATGCTGGCCCAGCACCAGACTATATACATACATATATATACGCGCAGCGGGATACCGTCACGTGTATACTGCTCGCATTATAAAGCGGTCGCTGATGCTTCTCCTCTCGTTCTCTCCCTCCCCCCTCTCTCTCCCTCTCTCTCTCACTCTCGCTGTATCTCTTTCTCTCGTACGACCACGGTGTGGCTATAGCGGCGTGCCCGCAACTTCAGAGCGCCCTCTCTCTCTCTCTTTATCGCTCTCTCTCTCTCTCTCTCTCTCTCTCTCTCTCTCTCTCTCTCACACTCTCTCTCACTCTCTCTGTCTCCCTATCTATCTTCTTCTCCCACGGGCCGCCTTATATGCGCACAAGAATCATCACCCATATAGCGGCATATGACGGCACAGCATGGGCACAGCACAGCACGCGCGCGCGCGCGCGCGCAGTCGAGCTCGCAGAATGAGAAAAGAGCGAGAGATCGTGAACGAATGCGAGCGCGCGGTGCAAGAGGGTATTTTAGGCACACACACACACACACACACACACACACACACATATATACACATATATATATATATATAATACAATATGGTTGACCCGCTCCTGAATAGATCAATTTACAATGGATTGAAATGAGCAGCAGCGTAATATAAGGCAGTCGTTTTGCTTGGTGGCGCTTGTGCTCATGAAAGAGAGAGAGAGAAGAGAGAGAGAGAGAGAGAGAGAGAGAGAGAAATGGCGCGGAATACATGAAGGGTAAAGGGGGAAGTCCGTGCCACACCGAGCGTAGATTATAGGATAGAATAGCATAGTACATAGGTCGGTGTAGTTCTTTATTAGGTATATATTGTACATACATACGCAAATTATACAAGGCTACTAATCTTGTTCTTACGAAATTTTAGGAAATTATATTTTTTTACAAATATTTAATAAAAATAGCTCAGCGTGCGCTGGCAGCGGTCACAACAATAGTTTATGGGATTATTAAAAAAAAAATATATACCTACTGCAGGGAATCATATATACAATTGTGATGAACTGCTATAAGAATAACATAATACGAATCAAATATCCTTACAATTTTTGAAAGCCTATTCTCCGATTAAACGGATAAAAAGGTGTTATTGATTTAAATCTACCTCCTCAGGGATGAGAATCCGAGAGCTGATTTAAATTTTATCGCTGTTTCAGTTGACTACTCGAAAACAATTATTTGGATACAACGACGCGTCAAAACTAGCGATTTTCCCACCCAAAGACGAACGTACATCCATTTTGTTGTTTTTTTTTTTTGCATCAATGACAAAACTGATTTCAATAGAGTAACATTGGACGACTACAATTTGCGAATCATGGAGAAAAGCGCATTTCAACCTCAGTGTACACTCGCGGGGCGTCGTTCACTTCGTTTTTCGCAGTCACCTTCTTAAGGAGCTCATCTCTGTTCGTTGCAGGGTTGAAAATTGTTTGTTTTCATTCGACGTTCATTATATGCGCAGTGCGCCAAAAACAATCTTTTGATCGACTAGCGTTTAGGAGACGAAAAAAAAAACCAAACAAAGAACACGAGCACTTAAATTATAAAAATCAAAGTTGCACTTGATAGCTTGGATGCCCGCGGGGTTTATACACGCATGAAATATCGCCGACGAAGAGCCGACGTTCAATGAATAATTACATACGTCTCTCTCTCTTTCTCTCTCTCTCTCTCTATATATATATATATACGGGCCGCGAGAAACAAGGGGGCACGGACAATTAAATTCCAAGAAGCAAAACACAACACTCCAGAGCTCGCCCCGCGGGTTCTCGCGAGCTGTATAACAAATATCTATGGCTGCATAGAAAGGACATTGTCCCACTGAGCGGTCTTTTTTTTTGCGCGTGTGTGCCGCCGCCGCCGCGGGCTGCGAATGCACATGCGCGCTCGCTCCCCTGCATGTATGTATACATAATAGCGAGTGGAAAGGACACGCATGTGTGCCCGCGCGCATGCGCAGTCACGCAGGCGTGTACAATGCGAAATAATGCGGAATAATCCTGGGCGCAGCATGCGGCCTCTTCCCCCCCCCCCTTCTATCAAAGCTTTTGTTACCGCGCCGTCGACATAAACGGGGGCTATGGGTATATTGGCGGCAGAAGAGGCGGCGGGGGGTGAGGAGGAGGGGGGGGGACTATCGCGCTCCTATCGTACGGGGCTTAGCGCCTCTAAAACGTCCGCAAGAGGATTGTCACCTGCTTATCTAAATTCTGGCGCGCAACCCCTTTCGTGCTCACAGCGGGAGAGCGCGAACGTCACCGAGCGCCCTGCTTTTTTCAGCCATCGGATAGAGAGTAGAGAAAGAGAGAGAGAGAGAGAGAGAGAGAGAGAGGAGGGCCTCGGTGTTGGGCGATGTGTCCAATTTATCGTACACTTTCTTAAGCTACCGCCTGAGAGAATACGCGAAAAAGCACGGAAGATAATTCTTGTCAATATAGATATATATATATTGAACTGATATCTTTTTGAGCGTGGTGTATATATATATATATATATATATATATATATATATATATATATACCAGTATAGTATACACATCTTTAGCTAATTCTCCTTCGGCGACTTGATACCGACATGAATGGTATTATATGATATAAATGAAATTTTACAGCTGCAGTGACGTAATAATCCGTGCTTAAGCTGCGACGAACGTGATAAAGATATAAAGATGATTGTTTTGGCAGATACTGCAGAAAAAAAAACGGCAGCTGACGTTTCGCAACAGAAGACCGGCCCGATTTTTCACATTACACAGATCTTATCATGATTTTTTTGAAGCCTATGCCCTATTAAGCAGCCTCGACCCGCCACAGAAATTATTCCAATGAATAGAATTATATATATAAGTATGTATACACGCGCATTTAATTATACATAAAAGTTGAATGCTTGTGCTTTATTGAGTTATTTTCATGTATTAGATATTTGAAAACGTGCCACAAGTTCACTAATTATATACGTATTAAAATAACGTCAAAGTCAACGAGATTATAAGAATTATATAGTATATTTAGTAGATACATCAATATATATATATATATATATATATATATATATATATATATATATATATAAAAGATCCATACGCAATTAAAGCGTGCGTCATTCCGTTCCGCGCGTACCGTGTGACAATAATTAGTTTCCCAGCCAAATATAATACAACGAAGCGCGACGGGCAACTTTTACAACTCTCATACGCGCGAGACCGAAAATGGATCATCAGCCTTCTCCCCTCCCCCCTTCCAGTCCCACCGGAATTCTCGCACGAGTATTCTCCGCACTATTAAAGTAAATCACGGCGATCGGCTGCCGCTGTCGAGCCGTCGTCGTCAATGTTTGCCATCTCGCGGGCGCCGCACGCACGCGTTGTACGCCCGCCACGAAGAAGGTGGGCTACATGGAGACAGGAATCCGTCTCTTATCATGATATCCGTTCGTCTAAGCAGCAGCAGCAGCAGCAGCAGCAGAAGCAGTCGCCCGCACCGCGGAGAGCATCTTATCGCTATCTCAGACGAGCCGCGCCCCGCGTCGCACGGAGCCATTACTATATATGTGTATATGTACTCGCGCGCTGCTACTCGTGTTACCTGCGCGCGGGCTTATTAAAGCTCTTTGCAATTATATATACATCATCATTGATAGCGCGCAGCGTTCGAAGCGAGAGAAGAAAAAATTTCCGAGAGGTATGAGTTGTTGATATATATATATCAACAATGAGATATGTCCTCTAAATCTTGGACATACCTATTATATCTGCGATATTATGTTATGCAGAAACATGCGCTATTCATGAAAATATAAAAGAAAACTTCAATTTGTCTATTCAACTTGGATTATGAACGGGTACGGGATTATGCCATTTTGAATATATTTTTAAGAAAAAAAAATTCTACTTCGAATTTATGAACGACGATGGTTTCATCTAAAACTTTCCTGGCATTGCAAAAGAAAAATACTAAAAGTTAGATATTTTCGTCCGAAATCCTCTTTCCTGAAAATCGTGTTTAGAAACTGTTTCGTTTAAAAAACAAAAAAACAAAAAAAAAATTGTAGCCGATGCAAATCCGAAATGCAAATCTGGATCGTTAGAAAATTCAATGGAATGAAATTTCGTAGAATTTGCTAATACGCAAAGCTGACAAAAACCAGAAAGTTGTATCTAGAAATCTCTCAATATTTACGTATATCATCATCCGGCAATTAATAGAAAATTATAGTATAAACTGTTTGAAAAAATTCTGTTGCCTCCATAACGATGCAAACCTCGGCCTCGTAATTCCCTCGACTCGATTCTATGGAAAATCCAAGTTGAGCGGGCCCTGCCTTATACTTTACGTGATTTTTCGGAAAAGCCCTCGCGCCCGGTGCACTCGCGATTATACATATGTCGCTGCTCGCGCGATTAAGCGAACGGGGCCATCGACGGTGAAAGGCTTCGGTGACACGCGGGAACGCACAAATGGAGAACGAAGGAAATGTAGAAATATCAGCGAGCGCGTATTATATGAATATGGATGAGGGCCGCAGTGTGGAAGATACTAAGACTGTGCGTATGCGTATGTAGCTCGGAGCGCAACCGATTGGCGAATGCTATATATTGTACGTGTAACTCAACGGGAGGGCTTGTTTTTTTTTTTTACTCCTGCGTCGTTGCACCTTATCGAATTAGCGTTAGAGTCACTGCGGTTTCAAAGAATAGATATATATATATATATATATATATATATATATATATATATATATTATATCTAATACGGATGTTATTTTTTCTTGTATCGTCGTTGTTGGAAGCTTTTTCCTTACAGATGAAAGAACATATTTCTATATTCATGTTATATATGTACCGATTTTTCACGGCTAAATCGACAACATGAATACGGTCCATATGCAATATAAAAATCTGAGAGAAAACAGCGCATGTGCGAGTGAAACGTATTTTCCGAGATTTCCGTATACAGTACGCATATACTATATACTATTCTCTCTGGGATAACAATAAAAAAAGAATAATAATACTAAAGAAACGCTCACTTCTAGAGTCGATAAATTTTTTATGAATCCTTTTTTGACAGATATAGTTGCATATATATATATATATATAGATTCAGAACCTTGCGCGCGTGAATTTCTCAACTTTCCCCGCGTCTAACGTGCGCGCATTGCACCGGGCGCATTGCGCGCCAAACGGAGAGAAGTCCGGGCGAGGAGAGAACACGCATAGTTTTTCAAATTGCAAAGTAAACTAGAGCTTTCCCGAGAGAGAGAGAGAGAGAGAGAGAGACAGAGAGAGACAGAGGCCAACTTTCACAACTCCTCGTGTGCGCGCGCGCGCGCTCAAAGGTAACTTAGACACTTTATCACCGGTAAGTCTTGAAATTCTATAGTATATAAAATAACTAAAGCCTATATAGGCGCGTTGCACTGACGCGGCACGGCGCGGCACACGGCGCAGCGACGTCAGACACAAGTCATAAAAAGTACGCTTTATTAACATTATTATCTTTTTAGGTTAAATATAATATAAAGCCAGTTGGGCTTTCGCGCGCGCGTGCGCAGCCCATGCCTACCGTATATATAATATAATAAGCGCGACGGCAATGTGTATATATATATATATATGTATATATATATATATATATACCAGCATATACTATACGCGTATGCGTTAATTTAGGCTACTTCTAATATAACAACTTTCCAGGTCGCCTTCGCTCCAAAGGCCTATATAGGGATGTGTCCTCCGATGCCGCGCGATTCGGCCGACCGAATTACGAAACAATCCGTTTTATATATATATATATATATATATATATATATATATATATATATATATATATATAATAATCACGCCTGCACGTGGCGAATAAATCCACTACATCATCCTACATGTAATATGTACTCGCGTTTTCGTATATCAAATATGCGATCGAGCGATTCTAAACTCGATTCTCCGAATAATAAAAGAAGGAAAAGCTGCCGATTACATTTGTAACACCGGCGCGAGTGCGTTGATTAGTTTATAATTATTTCCTCCCCTCCCCCCTCTCACTCTTTCGCCTCGCAAGAGTTCGGTCCGCCGCGCCGGACGAATGTGTCGAAAGATCGATTAAGCCGCCTCTGCCCAAAAGTCACGTTTCGGCCGGTCGCCAGTCCGAGAACATATATATATATATATATATATATATATATATATATATATACATTTGTCCCTTCCCCCACCGCCGCCGCCCCCTCTCTTCCCCACACTCCCTAGCGCGCTAACAAAAAAATGAACCTCCGCAAGTATTTCTTTTGTTTTCTGTTCCTCTTTTTTTCTGCTCGTTTTCGCTTGCGTACGCGTATGGGGCTCTCGTTTTTTAAAAGGTCCTCGCCCCCTCCCCCCTCCCGAAAACGTTTTACGCGCTCGCGTATAGGAACGGGTCCCAGGAGGCCGCGGTGCGTTCGTACGCCTGTGCGCGGGCGCTCGGATTACCGTCCAGTGTCCTTGGGACGCACAAAGTCCCTCAGCAGAGGTATTCGCTCGGTCATCGAGGTGGACGCGAACGTACCTCCGCGAAGTGTATCTAATATATATATATATATGTATGTATGTAGGTGAGCGCGCGGGCCGCCCGTGCCGGCCCTCCTCTTCCACGGAAAGAGGAATACGGCGGACTCTCGCTCTCATTCGCCCGCGCGCGCGCCGAAAGATGTATTTATATTATGGGCGCGAGCCGCGAGAGTCTTCTTCGGCCTCGCTGAGCATTCCGGCGGCATCATCGAGCGATCGGTGAACCGTCTCCGATTCTCCGATGTGGGCTTTCGTCGCCCGTCTACTTACTCGTTGATTATTTTTATTATTATTATTAGTAGTAGTAATAGTAGTAGTAGTAGTATTATTTTATTTTTTCTTTATGATTCCTATAACGCAAATACTGCATTCCTGAGGATTCTCGTGGTGTCTAGTGTAATTATTCTAAATGCGTATGGGCGCGCTGTGCCCTGAGACTCTGGCCTGAATAAAGATCCGCGAAGACTCGATCTTTGTGCTACTCGTCGTTACGGGCCTGTCCGGCTCGCGCACACCTGACCGAAGTGGGCACGATCATACGCTTATCGCTTGGTAGAGGAAGTTACGCTCCTTCGTCGCATGCACGGCTCGGAATTTCGTATACATGTATATTTGTTTTATATTCTTTTTCATCGGTGAAATTTTTATTTAAGTAAAAAACTGTAAACGTATGTTATTAAAAAGGAAAAAATTTTAATAACGAATTAATATTAATAATTGTTAATTTTATATAAAATCCGCTTGTTAACCATCTTTTTGGAACGGAGAATTAATAAACGACATATTTTCGCGGCATTTACAAATATTAAATTATTTATACATATATATTAAACAACACCTAAAGCAAAGCTCGTATAATGTTATATATAAGTGCATGTTCTTTTTCCCCTTTAATGAACATATATATATATATATATATATATATATATATATATATATATATATATATATATAATGAAAAAGAACCCGCACGGTCGTCGGAACGGCCATTTACATTTTATTAGATTGTGTTTCTCGGATTGTCGTTAAACCGGGTTTTACGATTTTGCAAAGTATATACTGTGTCATTGGACGCGATTCTCTCTCTCTCTCTCTCTCTCTCTCTCTCTCTCTCTCTCTCTCTCACTCACTCTTTCTGAGGATACGAGTGCGCGCCTCAATTACAATCAGTCGGCGTTGACGACCTGAATAAAGTGAGCAAATGAGTGGCCCCAACCGAGAGGGAGAGAGAGGAAGAGAGATCCAAAAATTATATCCGCGCAAACAGCCAGGAAAAAAATTGTCTGACGTTTTTCTCACTTGAAATCTTCGAATTTCGTAACGAACCAGACTGTATGTCTTTAAAGAATAATGTCAAAATTGTGCATTACGGCAACACCGGAATATTAATCGATATATAGGTACATCAACACTGGAGCAAGGATGATTTTCCAAAAAAAAGAAAAGCTTTTTGTCGTTGCTTTCCGCATAGAACACTGTACGCGTATGCGAGCAACGGTAAGCGATTTTAATTCAATGATTAATAGAAGGGCAAATATCGTTCCAACTTTATTTTTTTATTTAAAATGTCATCATAATTAATGGTTTCGCCTTATAATAACGATTTTTACCGTGTAAAATATCTGCAAGTAATAAATTATAGAAATCCCATTACCGATATTAAATCACATTCTTTGTAAAAGAAACGATTTTTGGGATATCCTCGGAGTAATTTTCACTAGTTCAGCAGTTCTTCGTCCAATTGAAGAAAAAAAATATAATATATCGGCACGCCTATGTGAGATTCCATCTAATTCCGTAATTCCAAAAACTTCGATAGTATATATATATATATATATATATATATATATATATATATATATATGCGCGTGCGTGTGTATATATATATGCACATATTTGACAGCCTTAAACATTTCCCCGCGATCCAGAAAAATCGAATTCATTTTGGCAACGCGGCACTTTTATAACGCACCAATGATTTCGTTCCTCGTCTTTTGATTTTTCATCGTTCCCCGCCCGAGCCATAATTTCGCAAAAGCATCCGTATTATTAATATGCAAGCTTGTGATCCCGCCGCGCATAAGCGCGCGCGTGCATCGTACTTCGAACAGCGTCAACGGCGCACGTGCCCGCTGATGCTACTGCATTGTCGATATATATATATATATATATATAATCTACATTATCTCGCATTTTGTACCGACGTACATACAAATATATGTGCGTACACAGCGCGGGAAGCAGCCGTATGATAATTATAAGATAAGCTGGTCTCGCTCGTCGTCGCTTATGCAGCATCAATGCATGTGTATATATGTATATATATATATATATATATATATATATATATATATATATATATATATATATCATAATGATTATTATCACCGAATCGCTGGCTAAGCGAGCGCGTCGCGCGATTTTGACGATATGTATTTTATATATAGAGTATATTTATATATAGATCGATAGAAAGTTGTATTGCAGGGACGGATCGTAATAGCCGTGTATGCTACAGTCTCTTTTCGAACGTAACACGCCCGCGCAGGTGAATAACTCCGAGACGCCATCCACAGGGTGATGGACGAGCTCGCCCGGCGTCAATGTCTATACGAACATAAACATATAATCGACGCGGAGCTGTAATCTTACCTGTTTCGAGAAGACGGCGATGTCCTCGTTGAAGCTCTCGGACGAGCAGACGTCGCCGCCCGCGACGCCGGGCTCGCGGGGCGTGCAGGTCGCCAGCTCGCACTTTTCGAATATGAGGGCGAGCAGCGGGAACAGCGGATGCCTGTAACAGATAAACGAACGAACAGATTTTAGTTTTATTAATATTGCGTGCGCGCGCGCTTATGCGCCGATTCGATGAGAATCTCGTTGCGCGCGCAGAATTGAAGATGTAAAATTATAAATAAACTCAATAGAGTGTTGCAATAATTTGCATAATAATATTATTATTATTATTATTTTTTATTCGAATGTCTTGGCATATTTGTTCAACTGTCTATGAAGTACACTTGTGAATGTGCATTTAAGAAATTAAAATCATAAATGAAATCTAAAAAATGATAAAACTTAGCAACTATAATTTTTTAAATTATTTTCCTATTTTACCTTTTTATTTACTTATGGCCCGTAGTTAAAGATAAAAAAGATATGATTTGTAATCATATATTATTCTTTGTATGTGCTAATGATTTTATTATTATTATGATTAAATTTAAGTTGTCATTTCGCACCTGATAGAGAAACCTATGCTCGAAAGATATAATTCTTACTATATACATCTATATACAAAAATGCAATCAACTTTTATATGTAGTTACCAAATAATTCTTCCATTCAACTAGTCGAATCTGTAAATTTGTAAAATATGTAATTTGTCTGAATAGAACAAAAAAAATCTCGCAAACTAGGTACGTTTAAATGGCGCCGTGATTAAATGGGTTTTTAAATCATCCTTTAAATGGACATGCACCCATCCACCCACACGCGCGCACACACACACACACACACTACTTAATCCATTTAATTTTCCATTTACTTACGCGTACGTCTCGTACCGGGACGCGGATAAAAATTCAAAGTCTCTCGGCCGTCGGACGACTCTACCGCTCGCGAGAGGGAATCACCCTGCGCCGAAAGTAAGTCACTCGTTTAACAATTATAGGTTTTACGCGGCGGGCCAGCGGTAGCAGCGGCAGCGGCTCGTGTATATATATATGGGAGGCGTGTGGGAGTCTCCCTCGAGCCTCCTTCGTGTATTAATTTTTTGCCCCGGGCTGGTCTGCCGGGCGGGATGCGACGGCGAACGGGGACGGGGGGAGAGGGGGTGGAGAAGATGGCGAGAATTTGCATTTTAAGAGCCCTGTCGACGGATTTTTTCCGCGAGCTGCCGCTCCTCCTCCGTCGTGCCCCCGCGCATTATCTACGCGCGCGCGCGTATACATATAATTTCGAGGGCTGGTTAGTGTGCTCGTATATACGACAGAGGGGGTAGGGGGCGAGAGAGGGAAAGCGAGAGAGAGAGAGAGAGAGAGGAGTTACCGATAAGAAGCCAAATTCGGCGTGAAGGTTCGAGGCGAAAAGAGAACGGTCCAGGGAATATATAATATATATATATATATATATATATATATATATATATATAGTGCTCTTCCAGTTCTTCAGGGTCCAGAGCCTGCGAATGAGGAGCTGCGTGCTCTCTCCGCCGTGGCTGCATCATCACATCGCGTCGAGCGCGTGCGCGTGCGCAATAGGTCGTTGAGCCTGCCGCCGTCGGTCGTTGGTATAGAAGCCTGCGCACGCGGTCCAAGGTAATAAAATCTAACTCGCCCGGACGCGACGGAGTCTGCGGGTATTATATATATATATATATATATATATATATATATATATATATATATATATATGCACGCGTGAAGGTAGTGTAGTGCATGTCAGGGTCCGATTGGCCCAGGTGATTCCGTACACTACGCTTGTTGCTCTTCTTTTCCCTCTATTCATTCTCTAACCGAAAAATGGGATTCGAAACGAATTTTTGTTTTACAAAATTCTAAATAGACTTTCTTTTCAAGCGCTTTTTTTTTTTTTTAAATTAACAATTACGAATTAATAAGAAGACGTATAACGCGCGGTAAATGCCCTCGGTGCTTCGCTTGCACGATTCCCGCGGGCTGCGCGCGGGCGTCGGTTTCACAACAGGCGCATCATCAACCATCAGTAGAGTCAAAGGATAAGATAAGATTAACATAACTATGCAGAGCTCACCTCTAACGTTCTCGCGCTCCGTTGCGCCGGCGCGCCGGGCCCATTCAGTATGCTCTCGTGTTATGGAGAGGGAGAGAGGAGAGAGAGAGAGAGAGAGAGAGAGAGAGAGAGAGAGAGAGAGAGCGAGTATGAGAAAGATTCATTTCAGAACCGTGCCGTTTCGCATGTCTGTCTTCAGGAGAATGCCCTGTACGTATTATACAAATTGTCTTACATCGATGCTCGCGCATTATAGTGTGTAGTACAGGAGGCGGGAGATAGCTTACAAAGCAATAAATATATATATATATATATATATATATATATATATATATATATATATATAAAGAGAGAAAAGAGAGAGAGAGAGAGAGAGAGAGAGAAAGAGAGAGAGGGAGAGAGAGAGAGGTAGATTCGTAAATGTTTGTGCAGATATGCGGACATCATATAAAGTATACTTGAAAAACTCATCGAAAGACGCTTAATTGCGATACGCTAATCCACGATCTTGTTACGTATGTCAGATGTACAAAGCTCCCTTAATCGGGCGCGCGCGCCCAGATACAAACCGATCTTCGCCGATCTCGTCGGCAGCGTAAATCTGTTGCCAGCATAGAACGTATTGAGCTCAACAATTTCAATGAGCGTAAGCTCAACGTGGAAGTTGAGAGAAAAAAGAAGCCAAAAACAATTCAAATGAAAAATTAATATACACCGCACTAACCTCAAAAACCGCGACTTTTTTTTTGCAGCGGCTCTTATGTAATTTATAAATTAAAGCTCGACGCTAATGTGAAAGTTGATTTTATTCGTTGAATTACGAAATTCTAATGTATCTGTTATGAGAAATATGGGAGGGGGGGGGAGGAATATTTTTTTTAGCAATTATAAATACCCGCACTGTTAAAAGGATTTTTGTGCAATCGCCTCAACTTTACTTATTGAAAGGAATATTATTTTACTGGAATGTTCTGTAAATATAATTATATATTACACTCTGTTGAAAAAACAATTTCGATACTGCTATTTTTACAACTAGGGACATATCAGACAAAATGTTCATCCTCGGGAAGAATGCTTCTTCCAAAGACGAAAATAAGAAACTGTCACCGCGTCGAAAAGTCGGGCGAACTAATTTCGCGCCGCGCACGACGGTGGCGACATAAATTTTCGTCGAAATCTCGGAGAGGCCCGACGATCGTGCGAGAAGCATAAAGTTAAAGCACACGGTGTGCATGATACAGATGGGGAAAAGAAAGAGCGCGACAGCCAGAGAGCGAGCACGCGTTGCTTTCTTCAAGCATCACATATATATATTACGAGACTCATCTCACGCAAGAGAAGTCCTCAGACAGCAGGAGAGAGAGAGAGAGAGAGAGAGAAAGAGACATAGAGGGGGAAAGGAAAAGAGAAAGAGGGAGTATTAGGTCGAAAGAGTTCGTTCAGTAGCCAGGGACGGAGGTCGAAGGTATATTATGTGTATCGGTGACCGGGAGAAGAGGGTTAGTCCGATGCTGCTGTTGCTGCTGCTCCTGCTGCCGGTGCCGTGACTTCTCTTTACAGCTGCGCTATTCCGTCTATATATATATATATATATATATATATATATATATATATATACACCCGTCTCGTCTCGCTTTTTCGCGCGCGCGCGTATAGTAGCTCTGCTGCCGTGCTGCCCTCAGGTATATATATATATATATATATATATATATATATATATATATATAGGAAGCTACGAGCATAAAACGATTCGGAACGAATTTCGACAAATTGACGTTGCAACGCGCGGTGGCAGCAGAGCTGCGAGGCTATCGCTCTTTTCTCCTCCCATCCCCCATCCCTCTTTCGCCGAGCAAAAAACCCTCTCTCTCTCTCTCTCTCTCTCTCTATCTCGCGTCGTTTTTACGTCCGGAGGCTGCGATGATGCGCATCTCGCTATATATAGCTTGCCTCCGCGTGTGCACTTTTTCAATCGCCCTCCTCGAGTCTTATATATATATATATATATATATATATATATATATATATATATATATATATATATATACAACTCTCTTCGTAGCGATAGTATATAGACGCGAGTCTAATCCACGATCATGTACCCGCGATATAATGCGAGGCTTTTATAACAAGAGTGCAATATATATAAAAGTACGGAACGATCGCGGAATTCCCACCTCTTGCCCACTGCCTATGTACAACCGATTGTCCCGCTACTAGTGGAGTCGGAAGAGTTGCTGGCTCTGAGTATATATAAGTGTATGTGTATATATATGTGTGTGTGTGCGCGCGCGCGCACATATATAGGATGTTAGGTTCGAGGTTAATTTATGCTTTTTTGCCTTTTTCACCTCGACGGTAGAGCTGTTGTGGGAACGGGTATAGTATTGGTCTTAAAAGAATTTTATGCCCGGAACGACTATATAATGAAATCGTAATCTATTATGCGAATAAATGAGTTTAGTGTGTGTGTGTGTGTGTGTGTGTGTGTGTGTGTGTGTGTGTGTGTGTGTGTGTGTGTGTGTGTGTGTGTGCGCGCGCGTATGTATATAGAAGAAGTTTCCTTTTTTTCGCCCGATGCTGCTTCTTATAATCGAGAGCGATTAGATTTTATAATACCGACTACATTTTAAATATATTAGGTACCTCGGTAGCTTGGTAATTATCAGCTGTATATATATAGTAAGCTCAGACGTGAGACGCGAGGAATTTTACTATATAGTCTCGTTTTTTATCTTATCAATTTGGCGTATAGAATCCATCTTTAAAACGATCAATATATACATATATATATATATATATATACATATATATATATATATATATATATATATATTTTTTTTTTTGAAAGAAGAGAAAAAATGTTTGAAATAATACCACCACTAATTAGAATTGTTAATTTTTATGTCTTTCAATATAAAACTTCAATTAATGTAACTTTCTTTTAATAAACATAAGGCGAGTTTATCTATATATGGTATATATAGTTATCAATTGTACATAATGAACGGATAATGATAAATTTCGATTATTTTCACTAAACACAACTATATTAAATTAAAACGTATTTACGTCAATCGAATTCTGTCTTCATTATATTATGTATATATTCTGTCTGTTAATTCTACAGTCAAGCAAAACTACATTACAATGTTTAATTAGTCCGATAAAGAAATTCCGAGCTTGACACGTTAAAAAAAAAGACCGAGAAAAGTACACCTGTCGCAAAAAGAGTCGAAAGAATTACTGGTAGCAAATTTGTGCTTTTACTCGATTATATATATATATATATATATATATATATATATATATATATATATATATACACTCGTTCAAATTTCTACCATATATAACATTTCATCCAATTAAAGAGTCGGTCAGTTATAAGCGTCTGCACTCGACACACGCCACTATCAATTATGCTCGTTTTTTCGCGCACTTGCACGATCGAAAAATTAATTCTCCATTCCTCGACCCCACGACAAAATATAAATCAAAACATAAACAGTCCGAATCTCGAAATAACTCAAATTCAAAGGGCCCACCAAAAATAATGCAATTCTTTCTTTCTCTCTCCCTTTCTCTGTCTTTTCTGTCTTGTAAGTGTCTGCCTCCATTAGAGAATCGAACTCTACCCACCTGCAGTGTCTGCGCGCGCACCATCGTGCCCAATTCCGTCGTTTCTTTAATTTTCCTTGGCCTTCGTCCTATTCTCGATCATTATGCTTCTTCCCATCCCCCCGTACGTTGTATTCTGCCTCTTTTTAAAGAATTAATATAGACTTAGGCGCCTCGGGGCTTATTTTCTGGCTAGCCGCTGCACGCGATCCAGCTTAGCTTCTTTTCTACGTGTCGGTGGTGTGTGTGTGTGTGTGTGTGTGTGTGTGTGTGTGTGTGTGTGTGTGTGTGTGTGTGTGTGTGTGTGTGTGTGTGTGTGTGTGCGTGTGTGTGTGCGCGCGCACGTATGTATATGTGTGTGTGCATGCGTGCATGTATATACAGACGCGTAATACTCAATTGAAGATCAGTCTCCAATTCGGACGAGTATATATAATCTCTATAAAAAAAATTGGAACATGCGCGACAGTTTGACAAATGAATGACTGATAGGGTGCGGCGAGTGACCTAAATATATATATATATATATATATATATATATATATATATATATATATATATATGCAAGGTGTCACTAAGACGACGGGGTACCGAGCGACCAAGCGACTATACACGGTGTATAATGATATTGATATACGATTTTGTGCCTCTCGCTGAAAATTGTTCGGGGTATCTGCGGTTTTGCGGTTTCCGTCCGCGACCGCACCGCGCTTGCGACGTCGCGCGCCCATCGCGCCGCTGATAGTTCGATTCCACGTGTATCTACACACACACACACACACACACACACACACATATATTATGCACTCGCTCCACGAGCGCGGGAGCGCGTATAATGAGCGCGTGCGAGCATCCCAACGTGGCCATGTGCTTTTTGTATTTTCACGTACAGAATACATTGTACGCTGACAACATGCCGAGTATGCGGACGAATGTTTCCCTAATTAATTTTCGTAAATCCATGGCTCTTCTTGGACAGTGCACAGAGAAAATCCATAGGCGATTCATTGCTTATAATGCTTATGTTTTTACACTTTGATGCGCGATAAGAAATTTTTTATGAACATTCTAGTCTTCTCTTTAAAACTTTAAATGCGCTAAATATCGAAAATTATTCGAAATATCAATTGGTCCGCTGCGATTGAATCAACTTAGAAATCAAACAAAACAAAAAGAAATAATAAGAATAGAAGAAACGGTACAGAACAAATCTCAGAATACCAATAAATGTGTAAGCTACGCACGAATATCATGTACCTGGGGGAAAAAGTTTTTTTATTACTTACATATTCGAGTTTATTGTTTTTTGTTTTTTTTTGTTTTTCTTTCACTTCGTTTACTAATTAATAGTCAATTTATTTAATCGCCATAGTAGTCCTAATTCATTTTATTTACAAATTTTCTTACTCTTATAAAGCCATCTTCTCAATTATGACGTCACGACCGCCAGCGAGACCGTCAACGAAGATGGTACTCCGACACTCTGCGTATTATATATTTTTTTCTGCTTCTTATAATACGTCAAGAGTATATAGCGTGTTTCGCGGACACAAATATATATATATATATATATATATATATATATATATATATATATATATATATAACGTCGGAAATCGGTGACAGCTGCTGTGGCGCGAAATCAGCAATTAAAAAGACGAAATAATTAAGCATCGGGGAGAGAGAAGTGCGGTAAGCGGGGTCTTACAAAAAAAAAAGAAGGAGTGCACAGCTTACACGAGACGCCTGGATGTGTACGTATACTTTATTTTTAAAGCTACGATAATGATTTTCGAGCGCTAAATATGGAAGAGGCTCGGCACGTGAGCTGCTCACTTTCTGCTTCCCTCCTCCCCCCTCTCACTCTCTATCTATATATCTATCTTACTATTACGCGCTTCAAAAACTCCGTCTCCATGCGTATAATACTATTCTCCTTAGATATATATATATATATATATATATATATATATATATATATATATCTACATTTCTAACCTAACAAATAAAGGAAAAGGTGAACCTGTCCCGATCTCGGCGCCAATGTAGAGGATAAATCGGGATAAATTACGCGGTGGCCGTCGCCGTCGGGCTTATCAGTTATCCGTCTATCTCAGTATCTCTCTATCTATATATATCGAGCCCACGGTGAAAGTACTGGCGCGGGCTGCGCGAAAAACTCGACTTCATCGTGTCTCGCGATTGCGCGCTCGACTCGTTGCCGCTTTTTTTCTCGTTTTCCCGATACGCGTGGTACCGCAAAGGTTCAGAAGATTCTTAAAGTAATTGTAATTGAAATAGATACATAAATAAATAAGTAAAAGACGAAAAAAAAACGAAACAAAAGGCTAAAAATTCAGTGATTGTCCTCCGAAGCGTCATCGCGACTTCCAACGCAGACAGCCGTAGGATAATCCCATATCTACTATTATTTTTTCGCCCCCCCCCCTTCCGAATAAAGAGCGTTCGTTCGCACGAGTCTATTGAAGCGGACCGGCGCACCTGCCAACGAGATCCTGTAGCTCCTGTCGTGCATCGACGTCGGAGCTCCTGAACGATGTACTCAGCGGACTCCCGTTGCCGATGAGGCGCGCGCGTCGCGACGACAAAACCTCGGGGACGATTTGCAATAGACGCTCGATTGCGTAAGCCCGCGAGCGCATACGCGCGCACAAAGATACATATCCAACACAAGTAGCTCGCGTCGCAGTCTCCTCGAGGAGAGAGCGAAAGAGAGAGAGAGAGAGAGAGAGAGAGAGAGAGAGAGAGAGAGAGAGAGAGAGAACCTCTGCGATGCGTATATATATTACGTAAAAATCGCACTGTGGTATATATATATATATATATATATATATATATATATATATATGCATAGAACAGTATAATATACGTATGGATCTTCTTTGCGTTCTGATGCGCGGGCCGAAGGATGATCGTAAACTAACTAACGCTCTCGTGTATATTATATACCTCTCTCCCTTGCATGAACGAAGCAACTTCGTACGAGGAATAGCGAACGTTATTTTTCTTTTTTTTATTCTTTCACTTATTCTTTTTTTATCATTCGAAGATATTGCGATATATATATATATATATATATATATATATATATATATATATATATATATGTAATTGGCAGAAACCCGCGGGAGGCGATAAATTATATATATATATATATATATATATATATATATATATATATATAAATTTATACAAATACACGGAGCGCGCGAAAAATTATTTGTATTTATTTTAATTGTGGAAATAAAAAAAAGGTTCAACCAAGCTTTAACGGCCCGAATGATTTATGCGAGTAACTTTGACGATAATTATCGGGCGATAAATATTTCAGGACTGCCGCACTTGTTGAAAATTGAATATATCGCGCGCGAATTAATGCGTTTTAAAACATTATTATTATATTTATCTGGTCTGTGTGTGTGTGTGTGTGTGTGTGTGTGTGTGTGTGTGTGTGTGTGTGTGTGTATGTGTGTAATATACAATTATTCTTTTTGTTTTATTTATTGATTTATAATTCTCACGCCTTGTCTGATGATCGACGGATACATGCCAATAGCTATATATTTTCCGAGATAACGTATATTTAACGTTAATTAGAATAAATCTAATGCATATATCGATATATATTCATAGCCGACAAAATGATCGTTTTAATTGGTAATTTGCATCGTTATACTATATCTCCCATTAGTGACCGCGTCACATCCTCATCAAGCGCAATTTTCACCGGTTTATCTCAATGTAGATTTAATAAGCCTGATGGTCGCAAATATCCAACATTTGGATTCGCGAAATTATTATATATATATATATATATATATATATATATATATATATATATATATATATAAAATACATGTTCCTTAAAAAGTCTTGAAAGTACGCATATTATTCGCACTCTATATATCCACTACATGTTGCACCTAAGAAATCAAGCAGCCAAGACTCAGGCCCGAGATGTAAATATTCCGGCGAGAGGGCCGACGCGAGGCATCGGAGAAGGTCATAATATAGCGTGGGAGGAGGACTCGCGCAAGACAGAGGGCCGCCTAAATATCCGGGCGCGTTCCAGGAAAGTTCCGAATCCTCCGCCCGGCGGGCTGAGCGTGCGCGCGCACGCATACACACACACACGAGCACAGGCCACGTGTACGACACGAGCGTGTGCATCTGCATATACATATATATATATATATATATATATATATATATATTATAGTGGACAAATTACAGGGTACAGATCCCCGCGAGAAATAACAAGCCTCCCGCCGCGTTTCGGGACGCGCGAGATTCCCGCGACGGGAGAGGGGGAGGACAGCGCGACCGATAAATCACCGCGCGGCGTCAGCGGCGGCTGCGGAGGGGGCGCGATGCCGACGACCGGGCGGATCCTCCCGACGATGCCGTTCGCGGCTTCCCAAAAGCCCCGAGGATGACGTTGGCGCGCAGTCGAACTCCTCATCCGGCCGGCCAGCATCATCGGGGGCATAAATCAAAGCCGCGCACGTTATACGCGCCTCCTATATATATATACACATACGTACATGTATCATTATACAGGAATACGATGTTCTCCAACGCCTCCCGTGCAATGTATTATTAACTAATCAATATCATGCGCAGGCTCAATTTCATTTTCCTCGGTTCGCGATGGGATTTTATGATTTCGATGCGTAAATATCGCGTACGAAACTTCACAAGAGAACAAGTACATTGTATTTTCTCATCAGCCTGGCTTACGACTGATAGGAAGACGGATCGAAGCATTTTCTTACAATTATATTCCTGCGCAAGAGTGAACGATATTTTTTAGTGGCAAAATCTGAGAAAATTTTTAAACGAGAAATGTAGCGGCTGGTTGTAAAACTACAATCTGATCTAATTTAATCGATATCCCTGTAAAACATTATAAGTGTTAATATTGTTATCGTACGCACATAACGACCAAAATCGCTGTTGTATGATGCTCAATGATATCATATGCTTTAAATGTGAATCGAGATAATTAAATGTCATTGTCTGTAAGTCACGTTTTGACGAATGAATATAATTCACTTTATTAAAAACCATCTATTTTTATCAAATAAAAAGAGGCAATATCGTTGATCAAACAATATATATTTTGAAATAATACAATTTTGTAGCTTTTCTAAAATAATTTTAGTATTTATAGCCGCGTATATATATATATATATATATATATATATATATATATATATATATATACATATATATATACTAATATCTTACTGTTTTGATTCTTTTTCTTACATTAGAAACAATTCACGAATTTCATTTAAATATAATAAATAAATTGAAAAAGAAATCATAGGCACAATTTTTTTGTGACAGATGTTAGTCATTCATTGCGAAAATCGTCCTATTCGCTGAGCGAAGGTCACGCTTAGGGTTATCCCGAAAGATATCGAAGATACGTAAACTTTACGGGTACATAAAGAATGGAATAAAATTGAGAAAAAAAACC
Source organism: Sycobia sp. Sy_11 (assembly GCA_018907035.1). Taxonomy (NCBI): domain Eukaryota; kingdom Metazoa; phylum Arthropoda; class Insecta; order Hymenoptera; family Epichrysomallidae; genus Sycobia; species Sycobia sp. Sy_11. The sequence continues at coordinate 323,704 of JACCIC010000120.1, read as the reverse complement.
ATTGCGTTGGAGACGAAAGTAGAAAATCTAAGTCAACTTAGTATAAGAAACGATTCTCCTTTATTAATTCTCCGAACAGTATGCCGAAATTTAGATAAATAATAATAAAGAAACTCGACTTTGTAATAAATTTTCACGACTGTCCATTTATATTAAATTTTATAAATCACAAGTTAAAATTGCCCCGTACCATCGCTGCAGCAGTTCACGCTACAACGATTTTCTAAATCACACGCCCAATTCTCACCCATTTCACGCGCGCGCGCGCGCGCGCAATGACACGCAAATGCGGCGCGCAACGCTCGCATAATGCCGAAAATGACTTACCCGTAAATGGCGTCCTTGTCGCGCTTCACGTGGGCCTCCGGTACTGCGGCCGCCGCCGCCGCCGCCGCGAGCACGTGCTGCGGCTGAGGCGGTGGCGGCGGATACTGGGGGTGGCCCGGGCCCATGGCGCCGAGGTGGGGACTGTGATGCAGGCCCGGCACGCTGCGGGTGCTCCCGTGTGGATCGTAGAGGCCGGCGCCCCCGCCGCCCTCGAGGTAGCCGCCGTGCAGCCCGCCATCCTCGTACTGGAAGTAATTTTGCGTATATTTATATATGTTTATGATTATGTATATAAGTATTATGTATAATTATGCGCAATTATTGTTTACGATGCAGGCGGAAAATCGGTATTTCTCTTAATTGAATGTATAATATCCATTGGTTGGTCGAGCCAAGGTGTATTTATAGATTTACCATGTGAACAAAAAAAAAAAACGTCAATCATTTATTTGTTGTTTTTTCAACAATGACATAAAGCATGTCAGTGGATAAGTTTTTCGAATTCGATAAAAGCCTCTGATTATTATCATTTTTATTTTATTATAGCTAAAACTTATCCTTATAATTCTGATGAAACGTCAGTGGATATATCGATCATGAGTTATTTGTTTCAAAATTAAGATATTCCAAAATAATCTATACATTCTTGCCTACACATGTATTTTCATACCTATAAAATACATTTATGTAACTTCACTATTTTAATTATAGTATGAACTATAGAAATTCATTACAAAGCAATTTTTAGCGCAATTAATCTTCATAATTTCAGCGCCGGATTTTCGAATAAAGAATTTCGATATCTTCGTGTAACAAAATACTAACCTATGCTTTTGAGGTAGAAAGAGAAATGAACAATTGAAATCTATGCTTCCGAATCGAGCTTCTGTATATGACATACAAATTATACACACTATATATATATATATATATATATATATATATATATATATTATACATACATATATTTTATATCGAACAAATAAGAAGAGATTCGCACAAAATCCGGTTTCTCGGTTCAATTCGGTGTAATAATATATATATATATATATATATATATATAATCAGATCAACAGATCATCTGTTACGAGCAGGCACAGAAAACATTACAATCGAGCTAAGGTCAAGGTAAAACAAGGATACGCGCGATCGAATTCTACACATAAATTACCCTGCGTGCGTGTACATCGCCAGGTCCAAAAGATCGATCCTCGCACGTCTCCGAGGAGTTGCGCGCGTACCCGGCCCGCGAAAGTCCGGTCCTGCGCGCCAGCGATCCCAACTGGGATAGGGCACGACACAGGTATATATAGGTTCGCTATAGGTAGAAACGCGCGCGGCTCTCCACGGGCGAGCGTCCCAGCGCCTCGTCCCGTCCCTGCCGCGCGCCCCGATTGCGCGATCGGGCCGGCGCTTCTGCAGCTGCCGCGGCTGCGGTAATGGAGCGCGGGGAGTTCGCTGGCGCGAGGACTATATATATATTATATCATCGATAAAGATAGTGCCCCCGTACAGGCGCACTGTCGTGTGCTGTGCAATATGTCGTGTTGGTACACGCATGTATTTGCGCTGGAATCAAGTCTACTATATATATATATATATATATATATATATATATATATATATATATATATGTAGGTATATATATACATACACACACATACATACTCCTATTTTGTCCACGTCAGCTGTATGATTTAGGCGATAATTCACGAAGTACGTCTTTTCCCCGTCATGGTGAAAAATCCTCATGTTATATTGATGCATATATATATATATATATATATATATATATATATATATATATACATAATTATTATACTATATATTTTCATGTGCATTTCCCGTCCTTTCAAAAGTCATTATGCATATATATTTTAATACATAAGACAGTCGGCGCTTTTCACCTCAACGTATTATGTATATATAATTAGACTTAATTTCGCTATAATTTCCCGTCAATTATTTTTGCGTAAAAATAAATCGTGATTATTCGTTTTGCCAATTTCTGCCGGTAAGCGGCGTTACCTATATATACACATCTATATATATATATATATATATATATATATATATATATATGTATATATGCTGTATGTCCGGGTCCCCCCCCCCTAGTCGCTAATAAACGACGCGTTTCCCAGCCGCAAAAATACTAATTGGGCAAAAGTTCCCTCAGCTATATATGTAAGTAATATAACATTATCATATATAGGAGAAATCGCGCGGCGTTAATTAACATCCGTCATATGTACGATCAAATCGATCGATCGGCATCTCGTACTCGCTTCGAGCAAAAAATAAATAATAATATTGCGAGTTTCGAGCAATATTTGCTATTCTAATTAGTTGAAAAAGAAAAAATCAGCATCTAATTCCCAGAACAGCGGATTGCTTGCTCGTTTCTCCGCTCGTATAATTCATTAATCATTCAAAATGGTAGGGAGAGAGAGAGAGAGAGAGAGAGAGAGAGAGAGGGTGGGGGCAGAGGAAATATCTAAGAAAAGATCGACATAAATAATACACATATCAAACGAACGGACGGATGGGCGAGAAAAGCCTAGATAGGTGTGCGTACATATATGCATTTGCATATATATATATATATATATATATATATATATATATATATATATATATATTTCGCCGACGAGTTCGGCATCGTCGACGCTATTGCATATTACGCGTGTGTTGTGCGCTCGCTCGTGTGTGCATAGAATTATCAATTTAATGCATATAATTTTCCGACCAACGATCGTACTACATAATACTCGCGCGTGCGCAAAATTTATGGACTCGAGGCGCGCGCGTGTCCAAATTGACACACTGTCACCGGCAATTATAACGCCGGTGAATTTAACGCGCTTCGCGGGCCCCTCTCTCTCTCTCTCTCTCTCTCGCTCTCTCGCTCTCTATCTCTTGCTCGCTCTCCCACCTCCCGATAATTGCGATACGAAAACAAGTATTGCGCGATAATGTTATTATTCATTACCTACGCCAGCTAACTATTTATAAAGCCTTATTATATATATATATATATATATATATATATATATATATATATATATATAAAGTTATAGGGCTGACTCGCTCGCTGAATTGAACTTCGAGCGAGAGCTCGGCTGTGCGGGTGTGCCAGCGACGTTCTTTTGTAATAATTATCGCCAAAATGTAGCGCCCGATGCCGACCGAACTAATTTTTGCACTCACGTACGCACTCATACGCTCGCGAGCGCGCGCATATCGCAGCTCTGTAGCGGAAAATGGGAGCAAAATGCGGTAGAAGGCTTTGTGAACCCGTATTATAGATATATAATATATATATATATATATATATATATATATATATATATATATATATATATGGGAAAGAAGTTACGCGGGTTTTCGAACGATAACGCGCGTTCACGCAGAACTCGTAATGTGTACAGGGTGTTTAATTTTATCTAGTATATACTCGAATACTTTCGTATGACAAATATAAGTATTAAAAAAAAAAAAAAATACATTCTCAAAACATAATTTTTTCAGGAAATCAAAGATGTTGCGAGACTAATTTATCCATTATTGGGCTCAGGGCCATTTTTTGTTTAAATTTTCACCATATCTCCAGATCGATTCGAATTTTATTCGGTTCCCGTGCCTAAAACTGCGTTATAGTTGATTTAGATACGCTGTTAAAAGAGACGTTAATATGAATGCACATATTATACAATGTTGTTTCCAGCTAATGTACATTAAAAATTTATTATATTGCATTAAATCATAAGAATAAACTTTGAGATCGGTAATTTATTACAAGTTAAATAAATCATTCAATGGTTAAATTAATTTCATTTTTGATTATCAAAAGTTGATAATCATAAATCTTCGTTTTATAATATATATATAGAACTGTAAATATTAATGTGAAAGTAATCAAATTTAATATGAATATAATACAAGTAAATTTCGGAAACTGTAGTTCCATTAATGTTTTTGTTAACAGTTGATTTTTCGTGACCTTTGATTTTCTGAATACTTTGAGTCTTTTTTTTTTAATGAAGCCGTATCAGTTTTCGAGATACTCTCCTGTGTACTCGTTAAATTTGAATTATTGACAATCTATGTGACATGCAAATCGAGATCACGCTAAACAATACTGGAATATTCGCCGTATCATTTTGTCAGAAGATTTTATTGATTTTTTGCTGTGAGTTGATTGGGAGCTTTACTGAATTCAAATTTCAGCCGTAACTTAACTACGTTTTCTGCGTGTGTTTGTGTATGTACGTCTTCAATCTTACTTAAAGTACAAATTGTGCATTTTTTATAGATCGGTATTCAAAAATTGCTGTAGTAATATAAAGACACTTCCGTACCGTTCATCAAATAACCATTTTTTTCCATAAATTGCAGACATATATATTTATAGAGAATATCAAGCATTAAATCGCTATAATACCATATAAGTTCATAACAGCGCAATATCGGTAATATTATTGGCATTATACGAATAAATCTTGTGCAATTCACTGGTAAGATCGACCACAAGGCACCTCCTCTATATATATATTTCCGCGCAAAAACCGGCTCAACGAGGCCCGCGTCGGAAATCGGCCGTCGCACTGCCTTGGAAAGGGAGGGGGGAGGGTAGCGGCGGCGGCGGCGGCGGCAGAGAAAATCGCCGATATTAATCATCGGATCTCTACCGCGCCGCGCCGCCCCGAGGATCCTTCTCGCGACGCGGCGCGACCGACCCGCAAAAAAAGCGCAGTGAGCCGCGCGGGACGATCGATATAATAATTTTGCTCGGTGGCGCCCGCGATAGCGACAAGCGGAGCGTTCACCCCCTCCATCCGCCCCGCCCGCTCCGCGCGTTACTCGTTCCCCCCGCGCTTTATATATCGATATATATATATATATATCGATATATAAGGGAGGCGCGCGAGGGCATCGATGCGAAAGAAGACGGATCCCGGGCGCGATTACGCTCCCGTGTTACCCGGGATGTGGGACGGGGTGGCTATTATAACGATGAATTCCGACCTAGGCATCGGGACGCGACAAGCGCGACAAACCGATCTCGCGCTCTCGTGCATTATGGGACGTTATATCTACGTACGCATGTGTAGAGGCGGGGCGTACACAGACCGGGCAAGAAAGGGGGATTAAAGATTTTCTCTCCCCCTTCTCTTATATATATAATGTATAAAACCTGAGATTCTCACATCTATAAACCTATTTCACCGGGCAGCGGCGACTATACGGCGCGCGCAGCGGCCGCGTGCCGCGGATGTTGATGAACCCGACGCGACGCGTCGCCCGCGTCGCACGGTGCGTACCGTAGCGGGCACTCAAGGGGCCCCCGCGTGTGATCGATCGATTACGATCGATCGCTCTCCTTCTCATTCTCTCTCTCTCTCTCTCTCTCTCACTCTCTCTGATTCCCTTTGAGGAGAGAATGCAATGGAGGACTATAAAAAAAAACTACTCGATCGATGCCCGTGTATTAAATATATATATATATATTTTATGAAGGCAGGACAAGCATGTATATATATGAAGATATCATATAAGTTCCCGTGCAACGATTGGCAATCAGCGTGGGAGGCAATTTCGACCTCATAGCAATCGAGCAAATAAAGCGTACTACCATCGAGGCCTAATTATACGGAGTACTTTATATAGTCTTAGCCTAGCGGTAAATACCTTATAAACGATATAACGTAGCGTGATTTATCGCTTTATGAATTGGTCTCCCCCCCCCTCTCTCTTCGCCACCCTTTTGCCAAATAGGCGAATTGAAGATCGAGTGACTTCATTTTATTCATTTATTTATAGTTTGCGAAAGGCTCTATTATACATTTGTATAATATTATTATATAGAATTTCTGTTTGAATTTACAAGAGTTAGAGGCTAAAACACGTACGAGAGACAGATTTCATCCAGAAACGTGATGTAATTATTGTACATAATATAGTTATAAAATTATAGTTCGCCGTCACAGTCGTCCAACAAAAATTCGCGACTGATGATGAAATCGAACGATGCGGGTCTGATAATTTCAGAAAACGCTGCTCGTAAAAGAACAGAGATTTGCCGATGTACTGTTAATGTTTTTACCGGCCATGTACGGTGCCATGGATAAAAAATACGGAGCATGGAAAAATTACAAAGCGAAAGCTGCGACGGCGCGGGAGGGGGAGAGGAGAGGGTACGGTAGGACAGTCGTCATGCCAAGTCCGGAATACCACTACTAATGCCGAATTTAACCAAAAATGAGGTTATGCCTATATACATGTTTTTGAAGGCACTTACACAAACAGTAAACAAGTCGACAGAATTCTAAGAAACACAGGTGTAATACAAAGTTTCAACAGGTAAATTTTGCGCAAGTTTACTTAATTGGGTAAGGTACGTTACTCTGGAATTCCACTAACGATCTTAAAAAAAAAAATGGTAAATTCTATGTTAAATATATTCTGCCTATATCATTTGTATAGCTCATGGAACGTTGCATAAAATATTAAAAATTGAAAATTAAAATTTTAGTTATTTCCTAATCGAATCGAATAAATGCATGACCTATCGATTAAGTGGCTAAATTGTTTGTTTACATTCAGGTGTGGAATAATTTAATGCTGACATTACGATTAATAAAGAAGATTCCTCTTTTTATCCCATGTATTGTTTTGTTGTATAAGTCGTAGAACAATTGTAATCAGCTGTGTAAAATGAGGAGTTTTTTTCAGAGTTCTTAAAACTGCTTTTTTTATATTTAAAATTTATTTGAAAAATGAAAAATAATTTCAATCCAAAGTTATTTACTTCGTTAAGGCATTTGAGTTAATAATTTAATTTTAATACATGTATTAAAGATCATTTAGTGCGGGTATAAAAATGTTTTAATAAATTTTTTAGTTAAGCTTGGCTAATACTTTTGATCTTGTATACTTAATATTTAATATCAGAATATTAAATCCATATTAAAGACTAGTTAAAAATTGCTAGAATGTAAAAAATAGTTTTCAATAAACATACTTCCCGAGAATATTAATATGTATCGATTGATTTAACTATTTATAAATTTATAATAAAAAGATGGTTTTGGTGATGTTCCAACAAAGTTCTACTTAATAGCTTCAAACATTTAATTAGCCAGAAGTCAAAATTATTTTTATTAAAATTTAAATTATAATTGTAAAAGCAAGTTCCTCGAAATTCAGAGAAAGGTTTTGTTAGTTTAAATAGATAATTTTATTGAATCAGCAAAACATTATATATATATATATATATATATATATATATATATATATCGACCTACTTTTTGCCAATAATTGCCTATAACATATATTTATTGTAATTATATTTAGAAGTTGAAAAATACAAGTTTATACATTCAAGCAATTAATTATTAATTCATAATTTATTATTGTGGATGAAATTTTATTATTACTTATTTATATGAATATTAAATAAATGATTTTTGAAATACAAATTCATCTATTCCGTTTTATTTCGAGTATTAAAGAGGTTCTTTTCAGTGCAGTCGGAGCCAAACTTTATTAATAAATATATAGAAAATTTCGGATGTTTATGCATATACTTAAGCTTGTAAATTAAAAAAATAATTTTAATTTATCGTGGATTATTAATTTAATTGCAATAAGCGATATTAATGCTCGTTATATGTTTTGACTTAAATTTACAACGATTTCGTAATAATTATATATTTCAAGTGTTCCGGCAGTGTTAATTTTCTGTCCAACCAGATGAGATTCTATTCGAACCATCTGTATATTGTTCACAACGTAGCTCGTCATTCTGTATATTAAATAGTATTACCCGCATATACATTCGCATTGTTTCTAATCTAACCGATAAATGTTAACATCGCAGTGAATAAATTAAAAACATTGCATAATTCCGAGAAAATTCAGTGCTATAAGCGAAATATAAAAAGTACCAATTCTGCTGCAGTCGATTTTATAATTTTGTTGTCGAGCTTAATTAAGAAATTCATTAAAGAAGCTTAAAAATATTCTAATGTTCTTACAGTACAATTGTTAATTAATTCAAATATGTATGTGTGTGTGTGTGTGTGTGTGTGTGTGTGTATATATGTATGCAGGTATGTATGTATGTATGTATGTATTTAAATCAAATAAATTATAATTTATTAATATAAAGAACGATTTCTCATCATTGTATTAAATAGATTTTGATTAAAGTGGATTTATGTTAAATTTAAAGTCTATATTTTTAAGAGATTATTTTATTATCATTTTATCACCGGCTATCAGTTATTTTTTCCATTGTACGTCTTAATTGAGCTTACACATCAAAACTAATTTAATTAACGTTTGAAAGAACAGGTTTGAAATCAAACAGCTGTCATTACAATTATATGAAGACAGTTTGAATTACTGTATTATAGATATATATATATATATATATATATATATATATATATATGTGTGTGTGTGTATATATACACATTATAGTCAAACATATTAAAATATAATTGATTAATGTTTAACCTGTAAAATATGTACACAATGTATATTGTTTTTTATTTGTCAAAAATTCTCATTTTCCCTATATAAGTCTGGAAGTCCCTATAGAGTCCCTATGAAAGTCTTTTCCCTATATAAGAGTGGAAAGGAGTTTTGTTAAATTTTTTGAATTTTATGAAAAACAAGAAGAATTTTTCAGCTTGTCGTGCGTGTCCCAATACGGATAATTTTAAGACTTTACAATTTTTTGAAATGTGCACACTATAACATATTCGTATCTTGAACTAAAGCGCTTAATTTTGTAACGGGAAAGAGGATGAACATACACACTCACACACACACACACGCACGCACACACACAAAAGTCCATAATTACTTGGCGCAGCTTATATAAGTTAAAAAAAAAGACAAGAGTTTAACTGCAGTAGCAACGCGCGTAAGACGGTCGAAAAGGTGCCTCGATCCTCGAACCTCGAGACGAGCAGCGGCAGCAGCAGCAGCAGCAGCAGCAGCAACAGCAGCTCCGCGCGCGGGGAGATCGTCGACCTTGCGCCACCGCTCCGCGCGGTGATGCGACGGGGCGAGTTATCGAGAGTCGTATTCGCGCGCGCACGAGAGCCTGCCGAGCGGATAGGGACGGCGTAGAGGGGCGGGAGGTAGGGCAGCGCGAGCGAGTGAATATTATGCAGCCGCGGCTGGTTCGAGTTCCCTTCTCTCTCTCTCTCCCGCTCAGGTCGATGGACGATGATGGCCAGGTGAGAGAGAGAGAGAGAGAGAGAGAGACAGACAGACAGAGAGGGGCGGGAGGAGAGGGAGCAACTAGGCCGCTGCACAGGGGCACGCGAGAGCCCCGCTCTTTCGGAATATCGGGAATTTCGCCAGGTAGATGCACGCACGCGCGATGTTATGCAGCAATTTTGCGACTCTGCGGTCGAGACAGAGAGAGAGAGAGAGAGAGAGAGAGAGAGAGAGAGAGAGAGAGAGAGAGAGAGAGAGGAGTAATACGGCGAAAACGAAAAATACGAGCGCAGGAGCCGATGTATATGTATATATAAAGGTAGAGAGATCGCGGTACTTTTTGGTGCAAAACGCTCACTTCCGGCCGATGAGATTCTTGCCCTCTCGGTATATCCAGGATCGGCCGAATTCGGTGAAAAGAAAAATAAGAATGGTAGAAAATGCGCTTCGATTCTCGATTTATCGAATTTTCGAATCATATTAACATTATTTAAGATCTACTCTAATTCATTTCGGAGCATATTCGACATCGTGAAAGAAATGCAATTATGCCTTAATAGGTGTATTTGAAATAGATTTTACGCATTTTCAAATTAATAAATATTTTTATCGATCTTATGGTCTTTATACAAGAATCTATTATAATAATACAATGACGGTCAGACTGTCCTTGCTTATCATCATACCCGACCAATATGAAAATGATTAAAAATTGCGCTCATCTTTCCCTTGATAATGTTAAGAAAATTATAAGTGATTGAAATTTATCGTCGGAATGATCATGAAATATATTATTTTGGTAAGAAACGGTATGTGTGTACTGTGATAGTAAATAGGGAAAAAAATTCGGTATGAACGCACGCGCGCGCACACACACACACACACACACACACACTTAATTTATATATATATATATATATATATATATATATATATATATATATATATTTAATTAATATATACGTATATAGAGTGGCCTGGATTGGACAAAAATAAAGTAAATACTGAATGTAATTGCCACGATATTGTGTATTACGCTGTATATGTGCTCTATTTGTAAGCAGATGTATTAAAATTATTATCCGACAATTTCGAAAAATAATTCCCGTACGACTATTTGCAATCGACACCTCATGATTACAAGCTTGACTTTTTTCAAATGTTAAATTATGTTATAATATCACATATTAAAAGAAAAATATTGATTTTTAATTATACAGTTATATATATATTGTTCCATGTACAAGTATATGATTATATATCCATCTTTGTTACCAAGCTAATGCTTTCAGTTACTTTTATTATTAAGGCAAAATTTCAAATGGTCATCGAGTACTGGCAGTCATTGTAAATATTGCCTACAGTGGAAGATATATTGCTGACTAGAAGATGTTCCGTTACAATTGTTGTCCTATAAGAATAACGTTAAATATTATTCCGAAAGATTTATATTTATTTACAAGTTGGCTCGAGTGCCAGTTGCAAGACAATCAAGATGCAATCATAATAAACATAAAAATTGACGCGACATCGTTTTATAATAATTTACAATAACGCTCGATTATTTGCATTCCTTATGAATATTATTTTTATTTCCAATAACTGTCAGATTTAACCTCAAATAATAATAATATATTACAATTATTATCAAGGATAATTAAGTATCTTTTGGAAATAATCAAGATTGTGCGTAACATTGAAACTATCGATTAAAAGGTTTATATATTTCCTTTTAATGCATCTTTTGTTACTTAGAATCTACAATTTCTGTACAAAACAGAAGTATGAGAATATTTTTTTTGTCGCGAATCTATATATATATATATATATATATATATATATATATATATATATATATATATATATATAGATATCGTTGCTTTATATATTACTACAGTCCTATGAAGAAGGGACTATATAATAGTTTCGCTTTTAAAAAAATATTAAAGACTATCATTATGTAGCATGAAATTTTCCACTAATTTAAGTCGCACTCGAACCATCTTATAATGTGATTAATAATGTGTACTTCGACTCTTTTATACTTTTTTTACATATCATCTACTGGGCAATGCAGAGATTATAGTACAGACGATCATCGGGGCGAGTATGAACCAATTCGCGATAATAAAAAATTGAACTCGTGGCTGATGGATGAATATATTATATACTCGACACGTTATTTGCAATAATAATCGACCGAGCTTTTTTATGAAAAGTTCACGCTCTAAAATATAAGTATATATTATAAGTGTTCATATATATATATATATATATATATATATATATATATATATATATATATATATATACTGGGAGTTTTTTCTCTCGTTACAATAATCTAAAAATTGTTTTTGCCCACATATACACGGCGAATGTTCAAAGTTCCATTGATCTCTCCCTCTCGGTCAGTCTCGACGAATGTCGCAATGATAAACTTTATCATATATACACAAATACACACGCGCGCACAACGGGTTCACATATATAGAGTTCTATAATATGTTCATTCGAGTTCGGAGGAGTGTCATTGATCGGTGTTTACGTTAATGTCCGATGGACGGTGCGGGGCGAATGTATACGTGTGCGTGCATGGGCTCGCGCGCGCGCGCGCGCGTGTGTGTGCATGTGTGTTATTGTGTAAACATAATTTATATTAAGGACTGTTCATTACTTCATATATAGATCATCTCTGTTAACAAGGAGAAAAATTATTGGGCTCCTAATTTTAGATTTAATTCCCTCTTCATTTAAAACCTAAAGAGTATAAATCACTTGCAATGCTCCGTTTATATATACATATGTTTGTGGTGAGTTCAGCTGTACCGTCGACGCTGACGTCTCGTTTTGTTTTTTCTTTTCTTTTTCACTCTTTCTTTTGAGAAATATATATATATATATATATATATATATATATATATATATATATATATATATCACAAGGAACAATCGCGCCATATCGTTCAAGAAAGCGACAGCTCAAAAGCGAAGCATTAAAATCATCCGTCCCACCCATATACGTCTCCGTTAAGTGAAGTAACGAAGCTGCCCTACCGTCGGACGATCGCCATACTAAATAAATTCGCTAAAAGTGCAGGCCAAGCGCGTCGCAAGATAAAGGGAACGCAGAGCGTGAAATTGGCCGCGGGCCTTTGCGGTAATAAGCAGACGTACGAAATCCTTAATGAGGCCGAGCGCGATTCTTCGCCTGGTGAAAAACGAGAGCGAACCGCGAAACGAGACTGGGACAGACAGACGGAGAGGGTGAGAGAGAGAGAGAGAGAGAGAGAGAGAGAGAGAGACAGGATAGAGGGAGAAATATGACGGAGACAGCGAGAAAAATAGATAAATCTCTTATTTTTTTTTTTTCGAAAACACCGGGGACCGAGCGACATACGTGCGGCTATATACACGCGCAGCGCGACGACTCAGACGCCGCGTTTAACCCATCGCCTGACGTGCGCTGCGCGTCGCTATATACTTGCCAGCGTCCCTGTCTCTCTCTCTCTCTCTCTCTCCCCCGAACGCTTCGCGGAACGGAACACATCTCTCCCGATAGGCCGCGCGTTATTTCTCGCACGCGATCCAGAGCGCGGGTTGCGGCGATGGGTGAGGGGGCGGAGAGGGGGGGGTGACAAGAATTTCAAGAATCATTTATAACGTCTCTCGCTCGCCTACTTATGTATATATAGAAGCTGCGGCGCCAGGTTAGAGAGAGAGAGAGAGAGAGAGAGGGAGTGAGAGAGAGAGAGAGAGAGAGAGAGAGAGAGAGAGAGTCAGTCGCCTATATATACCTATATATTTGAAGCTTGTTTCGGGATAACGCCCCAGCCTCATCCACACGCCCTTGATCATTTCTATTCTTTCGCGCCAGCGAAGTGAGATCTTTCTTTTACGCATTACGCGCGACGACGAACTATGCGGAATATCTCTCTCTCTCTCTCTCTCTCTCTCTCTCTCTCTCTCTCTCTCTCTCGCTCTTCCTCTGTCTTATATATATATATATATATATATATATATATATATATATATATATATAGCGAACTCGTTCCCCGAACTGACGGAATGAATCCATGGTGCGCTATGAAAAAGAAATTATTTTTTTAGGACACAGTGAGTGAGCGAGCATCGGGCGCTCGCTCTCGCGCTCCCCTCTTTAATTTTTGGCTCTTTCTTGCATCGAGGAATGAGAAAATACGCGTTTGCACAAAGTGTATATATATATATATATATATATATATATATATATATATACATATATATACATAAACATATGCGCGCGCGCACACACATATAATAAAAGGAGGACGAACGCCGTTCCCTTATATATATCGCTTTACTCGGAAGCTACGCGCTGCTGCCGTTATACCGCCGCCGCTTCTGCAGCTCGATTCTCCGCCGACGCGATTCTATTTTTGACAAGAGATGCGCACGTCCTCGCGCAGCGCGTCGCGGGGGAAGGAAAGGAGCAAAACGAGACGATATATACGCTCGGCTCTGAAGCACCCCGGCGGGTAAATCGTAGGAAACTGTTTTGAGTGTATGGGTGTGTACGCGCGCGCGCGCGCACGTGTATATAATTATAGGTTTTTCATTGCGATAAGAACTTCAATCTTCGATATAACATTTCACACTTTCGCATTAAGAATGATATATAATTCCTGCGGTATATATATATATAACAATAAAGTTTGCAATAGTGTCTAGCAGTTTCAAGTTATAAAGTAAGATGTCAAAGTTGTATATGTATATATAAGATATATACTGCACGCACTTAAAAGGACCTAAATCTCCATCAGAATCTATGATATATCGTAGAAAATACATTGTCTTACACACGTATATGGATCTCAGTAGAAAATTTTTAATCTCAGCCATACATTTATAAATCTCATTGAAAATAAGCCATATCAACTATCATTGTAATTTTCATCTATTAATATCATGCCCAGACGCGTGTATATATATATATATATATATATATATATATATATATATATAGAATATTAAAGTATATATTCTATAGAAGGGAATTAATTCGTTAGATTTATGCACTGCTTATTCAGATTTAGCACGGACATATTATAACGCATAGCTCCAGTGTATGAAAAGTATGTACATTATGCTATATATATATTCTTTCGTACTACATTCATATTACTAAAAGGCATTCTTCATTATGCCCATAAATAACGAACTCCAGCGCGCTCAATAATTCAAGCGGACCTCCTATATTACAACATCTATAACCCGACCGATATTATACGCGTGAATCGCGTCTTACACAAATTAATAAATCGATAGACCTCGTATCAGTGCCGAGCAGCCGAGCTGTCAAACTAAACTATATGCGCTGCAGCGCCCCCTACGCTATAATTGCCTCCGCGAAATATGGCGCTACACTTTGCGCTCTTATATGTTTATGTACACGTACGTGCGCGGCGTCCGCTGCAAATGCATATACCGATGGTATTTATAGTATATAAATAGATTATTTTATTGCACACTTGCAAAATTAGAGAATGAACCGCACTACTAAGTAAAAATGAAAAAAAGAACGCATTAAAACATAATTTAAATCGAACGGCGCAACTACAACATGTATCATAACGATGAGATACCAAATAAACACGCATATTACGTTATATAGTTATGTATAGGCGCTACAACCGGCGATATACGTATCTCTGTCTTTTTTCTCCAAATTACGTTTCTTAATTTCGATAATATATATATATATATATATATAGAGAGAGAGAGAGAGAGAGAGAGAGAGAGAGTATTATGTCAATGTATCTAGCGTGACACACACACACACACACACACACACACACACACACACCCGTCGACGTCGGCGGGCGCGAGACTCTGGCTCATGCACGATAATATTACATTTTACTTATGTAAAAAGGGAATTTTTGAATAAAATTGCTTTATCTGCGCGATGTCTGATAAGGCTGGCGGCAACGGTGGCTCCGGCCTAAAGCCGCGCATTTCGAATAGATATACGTACATATATATATATATATATATATATATATATATATATATATATATACATTATTATTATAGCCGCTATAACGGCAGCTCTCGCCCGCCGCCTCGATGCCTGTCGCGTGTGCTTATAAAGTATATTCCTTCTTCTTCATCTGCTGTCTCTGCTTTTTTTGTCTATCTCGGAATGGATATGTACGCGCGTATGTGCCTTTTCTGTTCGACAGCTCGCTTCCGCCTCGCCGACGGAATGTGTGTTTAACGAGCGACGTAAATTAGCAACGAAAAAGAAAAAACAACAGAGGAACAGAAAAAAAAAGACTAAGAAAAGGAAACGGAAAAAAGAATCGCGAACACGAATATATCGTAGATTCTTTTTTCCCCTCAGATTTTTGCTTAGAACGCAACAAGTTTTGTGAATATCGTGTTTATTAATTGCGTGGATATAGTGTATGTATATATATATATAGTTCCTAGTTTGTGCTTTGTAACGCAACGCACGGGCGAATATTCTAAGCGCTCCGATGCGACGTTCATAGATGTCTTTCCATTACCGACATTCCAATTGCATCGATTTTTCCAAAATGTCGTTTAAGGTCGCGCGTATCACAATACATTCGAATCTATATAATTTATATATACGTACGTCTATATATATATATATATATATATATATATATATATATATATATATATAATTATAGAAATTGTAAAAAATAATTTTTATGCTCTATTCGAGAGAGAAACTCTTGCATTGCATATGTAGCTTGATATATTGCACTATAAATTTTCTGGCTTTGAAATTTATAATTTTTTGTTACGCACGAGTTTAAAAAATTGTAGATTTGGCATGTATTTTTATACGCACATTATTGTTAATTTTTTTTATTTTAGCGTTTTACTTGTAATTTTATTTTTATTACTTTTATACACACACAATATAGTCACTGCACGAATTGATCAAATCTTTAAAATTCTCAAATATATTTAGCGTATTTTTTAATAGCGATACATATCGCGAAAGGAGATCCTGAACTACACTCTTTTAATACTCTAATGATTATGAATTTTCTCTATATTCAGAGAACACTAGACATATAGCAATAATAAATCTGAACATAGTTTTTAAATACGATATCCTGATGGAGAGGATGATAATGCAACAATTATTGCGATTGTAAAAATAGTTTTTTATGATTCGATGAATTTAAAAGTACACGGTGGATATATATATATATATATATATATATATATATATATATAAACATATGTATCTATATGTATGTAGCATAAGTGCACTCGTATAATAAACATTCCGATGGAAATATAAGTACTTTTTCCTGCATTTGGATAAAATGAAAACGAGGCAGATTTCGACTAATTATGGATGAAGAAAAAAATATATATATATATATTTGCATATAGAGTGAAATAGAAGCTCGAATAATTTTTAACTCGTAAGATGACATCTCCTGATAACGCTCAATTTGAAACGTATACCTAAAGTAATACACACTAAACTTTGTAGCGTAAAATTTAACGCGCGTATGATGCACTTTATATAGATTTGAATTACAGATATATATATATATATATATATATATATATATATATATATATATATATATATATATATATGTATGTATGTATGTATATACTGATTAGCGGTTTTTATACAACTATTCGAGGATCAATGGCGACTGTGGCGTTGCGATCCGCGAAAGGTGACAGTCAATTAAAAATTTTGAACATTATTCACTTTTGCAATAGTTTTTTAATTTAGAACGTTCGGTTTTGATGTTTTTTAATGATTGATTTGTTTAACATTAAATTAAATACGCGCGCGCACATCTTTCTTTTATGTACAATATTACATACGCTACAAATCATAATTTATATTCATTTCCAATATTTATATATATAAAATCAGTATGTACTATATATATAAGCGGCAATATATCTTCATTTTTAATACTTGAAAACACGCATTGTATTTTCTGGGTCTGTATAAATACAGATAATTATACATTATCATTTTTATTTTTGTACAAATTCTTTTATATTTCTGGATGAGATAATTTTTAGATTAAAATTTATTAAACGTACATGGTGCTGCTTTTATTTCACCATGAATAATTTTCGAAAACGTTTTTAAGAATGCTTTATACAGAAATATGTTTTTATTATTTCAAAATATACGTAAGTCACTAAACTGTTTTATTTTATCTTGATAAAGACACGGTGTAATAATGGAAAGAATTCAATTTACAAATCATCTATCAAGCGAACATAATAAGTTGTAAGTTGATGCACGGCAGTATAAACTAATATATATGTTCCACATATAATGTTGAAATATATTGAATTTAGCGAGGTTCGTATTATAATATTTTTTTTACGTTACAGTATTAAGTGTCATTTAGTAAGTTTTTGCCGCGCGAAACTTTAAATATTGTTTCAAAGAGAATCTTAAAAGCGTTTACGCGGAGTGATACAATTGCAATTTTTGAATTTCATCAAGTTCGATTACCGATTTCAGATTTCCACTTTATTTAACGTTCGTTATAATAGTTTTTCTTTTTTTTTATTTTAACGAGCATTGTAAATAGAGTACAGCTACTATACACAGTCGAGACGTACGAAGCTGACGATGTGTACAAACTAATCGTGTATTCAAAATTCTCTATATACATTATGTACATAAAATGCTTAATTCGATGAATTATAACTTTATAAAAGCACTATATAGGCACAATGTGTCTTTTTTTTTTCAACACCCACGACTTTTACTTTCTCATATACACGTCCATATTAATGCATTTGCGCTTCAGCTTTAAGCGTGTTGCCGACGCGTAAGCCATAACGTATTCGTATAGTCGTGAAACTTTTTCAACGCACAGAATAGTAACAGAGATTTCCGAACACTATATATTTCTCTTTCAGATACGTCCGAGAACATCGAGAGAACTCAATGTATTATACGTGCTTCTTCTTTTTTTTTTCTTCGCAACTATATATTGAAGATTAACAAGGTCACTTTCCGTATATATTTCGTCTTCGTTATCGCGCACTTCGTTATTGCAATTGCCGTCGCGGTCGAAGGAAAAATCATAAAACTCGACTCGACGGATGGGGATTGTCGTTAAAAAAGAAGGGGGAGAGTGGTTAAACCAAACTACGCGCAAAGGCGGAGGATTAAACGCGATGATTAGACATTGCCTATTCTGCACAATTATACGCGCCAAACACACTCGGCTTTAAAGCATATCGTATCGCAAGACGTCCGGCATAAATATATATATATATATATATATAGATATACGCCCAACGACGAAGATTCGTCCTCTCGGCCGAATTCCTGCCGCGTTCGATAATATTAATAATAATAAAAAAGAAGAAAAGGAAGAGGAGGAAAAAAAACACCCCTCCATCCCTGGCCAACATCCGCCGATTCCCGTCGCAATTGGGCCCGCGTGTAAACTGCGTCTCGCAGCCTCGATCCGACGGCAAGCCGCGGACCGTCGGCCGCGCGCGCCACTACGCGTCTTCCCGGACGAGATTTCGCGGGCCCGTGGTGGAACGGGCGGGGGCGGGGGGTGAGCCCGCGCACCCGATCCCTGTATACACGCAAAATCGCCGATTTTCCGCCATCTCGCCCTCGTTCGCGGAACATTCTTACGATACCAAAATGCGCCACACTTATCGACCACATAAGACATACGCATATACGCGCGTGTATATATAAATATACAGATATGTATATATGTATATGTATATATATACGCGAGTATACAGTTAAACAAAGACAACAAATTTTATAGTTAAACGCCGTGGCGACACCTACCCCCCTGGGCTGCGCCATGAACGCCCTGGCCGCGCCGGGGAACTCTGCGTGTTGAGCCACCGTAGCGGCTGTATTTTCCCCGGGATAAATGGGAATGAGCGTCGCCTCCTCGCTCGGCACAAGCACCTTTCTTCCTTTATTATAACAATTATTGCACTCGTCGATACAATCTCTCTTCTCCGCGCGGGCGTGGACGCGCTCGGCTCTCAAGCGCCGGAGAAAATTGACGTATTAGGCGCGCGGCGATTCTTCTGCCACTGCCGCGCTACTAATATATATAGATATATATATATTAGTGTGTGTGTGCGTGGATCGATTCGATACTTGCTTTTTTCACCCCTTGCCGGCGTCACTGTTTAACACACTCGCGGTTTCGATCCACGAACCGTCGGAACGCGGAGCGCGGACACACGGCGCGCGTGGCAGATGTGTGTATATATATATATATATATATATATATATATGTGTGTGTGTATATATATATTTATATATATATATATATATTAATGCACGGTGCGCGCGAGCACCGGACTGACGTTGCGCGGCCGTCGGCTGCCGCGGGCAGGCTCCGGCTCCGGTGTCGAGTGGAAGCCCGTATGGACAATCCGCCCTCTGGCGGGTCGGCGTCAGTGGAGCGCGACGGTGCGCCGTGACGGCCGCGAGACGCTCGGAGATCCGTGCTTCCGCATCTTTGGGCTGGACCTGGGCCCGCTCCGAGGATGGATCGTGGTAAAGGCGACGATGGCGCGTCCCCGTCCGAGTCCCCTTCGACTGTTGCAGGAGGAGTTGCGCGTATGTGTATATACGTGTATATGTATAGGTGTGTATATATATATACACAGCGGGAACGCGCGTCACGCTCGCATATCAGCTGCGCCCAGCACGTGCCTCACCGCCGATCTCGGCCCTCGCTCCTTCGCCCGACTTTCGCGTACGAGAACTCGCGACGAACTCGTCCTCTTCCAATGGCGCGGGCCTCCTCTGCGCCCCTCGCTATTATCGTTTCCACTGAAAAGCAGCGATACGTTCTCGCTTCTATATGCGTATATGTAGATATATTATATCTTCGCGTTCGATGCGCCACTGAACTTATATGCCGATGTAGATGTGTCGCCGTCTCCAGAACGATGATAAACAAATCTATATAATACACGAGAATTCCAGATTCGCATCTGTATTATATAGACACACACGCGACACTTTATATATATATATATAAATATATATATATATTTACCGAGTACGGCGAAACGAAACGAGTATTACATGTATGCGCGATCGGCCGATGCAGCGCAGACACAGACTGAGAGAGAGAGAGAGAAAGTGATTCAGGACCATGTACGTTCCTGCTATATATATATATAGATATACATAGATCGATGCACCCTATATCTATATATATATGTGTGAATATATATATTAGATATAGCGTCACCCGCTGCACCGCGTACAGCGTCACGCACTGCGACGATCGAGGACCAACTCGTGCATTATAGGACGTCTTCGTCTGCACGCGAAGCCAACCTGCCGGCTTCGTTATGCACAATTGCGATTAATCGGCGACCACCGGGGCAGCCTTGCGTCCCTCTCTCTCTCCCTCCCCCCTGGAACAGCTTGACATACGCACGCCTCGGATTTCGCACGAGGACCGCGGCGACAAAACGACGACGACGACGACGACGATAACCACACTCTCGGCAACCCGGGTATACGCGCGATATATACGTATATGATACAAATATATATTAACATACATATATGTATATATAGATATATATATATATAAATAATGCACGGGAAACAATATAACAATACGAACGATCGGACGTTAACACACGACCATAATAATGCACACGGTGGGCCGTGCGTTTACCCGGGAGCGCGCGAGCGAGCGAGCGGTCGGTTTAAAGGATCCTGCGCCGTCCGCAGTCGTTCGCTAACTGTCAATCAGCGGCTGCCGCCGGGCTCGGGAGTGGGAGGCGCGGCCGCCACGCCCCGGCGCGGTCGGCCAATGCGGCGGGGACCCGCCTAGCGACCCTGGCGCCGCCGCGGAGCCCCGGCGAATCACGGGCCTCCGCCATCGCGGGCTCGGCGCGGCGCGCGCCCTCTCTCGCTCGCCGTCTCGCTCGCACGTATCGGCCGAGGCCCCGGCCCGCGCGTGCATACGTATATATATATATATATATATATATATATATATATATATACGTCGGTGTGTATGTATACAAGCGCCGCTCCGTGCCACGGAGAGAGGGAGAGAGAGCGAGTCAGACGGCCGGAGGCGGCGGTGGCGCCGCCTGTCGGTGTTCCCGCTGTGGGAGGGGATGCGCCGCCAGCTCGCGAGAGCGAGCGCGCGCGGGGGAGGCGCGCGAGTCGCTCGCCGCCCGCGCCGCGGGCTGCATCTCGCGCCGGGGCGCTCTGTCTCCCTCTCTCCCCCACCCGCCGCTCCCTCCCTCTCTCTCTCTCTCTCTCTCTCTCTCTCTCTCCACCCCGGGCGGAGGTGGATGCAGCACGCGAGCGACGGGCGGCGCGGCGCGGCACACGTGTTTTCGTCGACACGTCGAACCGAGGCGCGCGCCGGATGAATATTGTATAAAATTATGCGGTCGCGCGCGCGACGGTTCTATACGTGTACGCAAGATGTTATGTTGCTTTCGAGCATCTTTCTGGATATCATGGTAGATATATGTGTGTACATATATATATATATATATATATGTGCTGAACCACCGGAGCTCTGCAGAAGTCTAATAATAATCAGCAGGATTTTGTCAATTGCGGAAGATTGCGAAGCTAATATTGGTAGATTCGGCAAGGTCGGAGATATGGAATGTGGACGTTGAGGCTGTCAAGGCTGGCGTGTAACGCTACCGTTGAATTGGCAATTTGATGATTTACATGTGTTTTATCATTTGCGTTCATTCGTGTATACCGATATATATATATATATATATATATATATATATATATATATATATATATATATATACACGAACGGCATCAGTTTTGTACATGTTAATTTATTCTATGGTGATGCTTTATTTGTGCGCGGACAAAAGTTATACTCGGCCGCTTTCGATCGGCGCACATGCATTATATGAGGAGCTCGGAGAAAACCTGTTTTTACATCCTCTCTACATATATATTACATATAAAGGGATTCTATATAAAATACAGAGTCCAGAAGTAAATATAACTGATGGTACAGTCCCGTGTATAATGTCTTTGTTATAATACACAGGCGCACAATAAAATATTAATCACTAGACAGGCTTATGTATGCTGACACAAGGCACACTCGAACACATACACATAGATTTATGTATATATATATATATATATATATATATATATATATATATATATATATATATATATATATAGGTAAATTTAGGATATGATGCCTCGCCATGAAAACAGGACAAATTCTATAATACAGCAATTAGAGTAATAAATGTTTTGATTTACACATTATGTACATGTCACGAATCATGTGGTGATATTATATATTTAAAATATCTTTTCGTTCCAAAAAGTAAATTATACGTTTAATACGTTATTTCCTTAATATTAAAGTCATTGAATAATCATTCCTTCATCATCTTATATCAAAAATTGATGCTATATATGTACTATATATTCCTGATTCGCTTATAACACGTTTTTAGCAAATTTGATTTTGTAATTGCCTCTCAAAAATCTGACACAAATTGATATTCCTGAAATTATTCCGCAATCGAGCGTCGAGATAAAATAAGAAGTTTAAATTATTTAATGAATTTTTAATCGTGCAAAAAATTAATATGAATTTACAGCGTAAAAAATATGCTCAAAACATTGGCGAGGCTTATACATTATTGTGCTTTCAAAAAAAAAGAAACAAAAAATAAACGACCCTATCACGATATATACGTAAGTCGAAAAACTTGTGTCATTCTATTTGATTAAAGTGCCGATCATATATATTAACACGGTAATTATTATACATCTTTTCTATATAATAATAGATACACATCTGAATTCCATCTACGAACAATTATATATATATATATATATATATATATATATATATATATATATATATATATATATATATATATAGATCAATTATTTTTCATAGTAAATCAAACGCTGAAAAGAAATATAACTGATTTAAACTTTTAATTTTACACAGGTATATACATATACATATATAAATAGCGTGGTTAAAGACACGCTAATGACTTCGTAAACAGATGTGTGCGCGCGAAGCGTTGAATTGATCACTTAATCATATACGTTCCATCTATACCTCGCGCACCAGTGCGAGGTAGTCTTATATAGGTATACATACATGTATACACACACACACACACACACACCATGCTTACAATGATAAATGCGTCTCAGGTATATATCAACTATAGACCGACTATAAAATCTTCACTTGTTACACCAGGGCGATGAAAAAAATAAAAAAAAAACGAGAGAATGAAAGAAAAGCACCGCGCGCTATCTATCTATGTAGATGTATATATATACAGCAGATCAATATAGCGACGGATCTCGTACCTATATCCATGGAGCATGCTCGCGCATGTGTGCGCGTAAACAGTGAAGGGAGGGGGATAAAAACGACGCGCCTCCCCATTCCACAACCATCCCCACGACTTTCTCATAAACAATAATAAGTGCGCGAACAGCTGATCGGTCGGGGGTGGAGATGCCTCCTGATGTATATACGTGGCGCCTATAGATGTATAGATTATATATCTATATATATATATATATATATATATATATATATATATATATATATATATAAATTTGAGGGGCCGATCGCGCAGGGTGCTCGCGCGCGACATATAGATATATATATATATATATATATATATATATATATATGTATGTATATTTACGGTTTATATAGGAATTAGGTCGCGGAAAGCGCGCGCCGCTCGGAGTGAGAGTATAAGTGGGAGGGAGAGAGAGAGAGAGAGAGAGAGAGAGAGAGAGAGAAGAGCGCAGCTATTCGAACTTTGAATGGTGCACGCGCGTCGGGGGGTTGGCTCCGCTGCCGTGCCGCCGGGTGAGTAATAGCTGCGCGCTCTCCTACGCCTCTCTCTCTCTCTCTCTCTCTCTCTCTTTCTCGTTCTCTCTTCCGCTATCTCGCACAAGCCGACGGACCGTATATATATATATATATATATATATATATATATATATATATATATATATATGTATAAACACCACGCGGGGGAGGGCAGCGGCGCAGTAGCGACGGCAGACCGAGCTTCGAGTGCGCGCCTGTCACCGACATCACTCTAGAGCTGATGCCCCGGCAGCTCTTTCTCCCTTTCTCTTTCATTATATATATGTGTGTGTGTGTGTGTGTGTGTGTGTGTGTGTGTGTGCGCGCGCGCGCGTGTGTGTGTGTGTGTACGCACGTATATTATAACTCTTGCTTGCACCCGTGCACGATTTTTATGACTCACGTCTCGCGGAAACCCCCTCATGTGTCTGATGTGTGTATGTAAGCGCGAGCCTGCGTGAGTACGTGGGTGCACGCAACGGGGGTGTAACTGCACGGCCGCGATGTCCCTGTAGTTTTGTACACACACGCGCGCGCGCTTGCGGACACACTCACGCACACATAATGGTGTCTCAGAGTGGGTGCATTCGGGATCGGAAAAATTACAGTTATAATTGCGTGAGAATTGCGTCTTGGATGTTGGTGGGTGCGTGCTACTTGTGTTGTGCGAAAAGTCACATTTAAAATTTTCATAAACATTTTTAAAAATTTATTATCTTTTTCAAACAACTCTTTGGTCTACAATCTTTTGACTATCAAAGACGTATTTTGTGTACACACACACATATTTGGCCCAAAAAATACTAATGAAACTGATAACTCTGAGATAATTTGATTCATGATACCTATATAAACTGAAAGATACTGTCAACACATCGAATTTCTTGAAGAAAAATTATTTTCTATTCGAAAAAAAAACTTTTTTTCACTCCCCTTTAAGTTCAGTAGTGCAATTAAATTCTATCGGGCATACTTACATTTTCTATGTAAACATTTTCTGTAAATTTTTACCGTGTATGAAACTTTACAATGTATACAATCTGTACAAATCGATATGGAGAAGCAGAATTTTGCATATACATATGCTTGCGTTACGTTATATATATATATATATATATATATATATATATATATATATATATATATATAATGCTGAATATGTATCGCAGCGATGGAGGCAGTAAATTATACTCCGGACAGTTAATTCAAATTCATTTTTTCCCCGATTATTTAGCAGTATGTGGCGCATATGCATCGATAATAGAAATCCATACCAAAAATCAGCTGTTCCGTATATCATAGCAGGGGGACGATTCAAGTCGTATTTTCATGTCTTCCAAGTTTGTGTATATTTCGTACATATACATAAAGGTATACAATATACATGTACGGTTTGCGACCCTCGCGAATCGATCCCATAAATCTCGCAGCGCACGCGCGCGCCCGGTATATTATACAGCCTCTTCTTGTCCCGGAATGTGCGTGTCGAGGAGGTTCAACCTGGTTCATCTCGAGGATGGAAGAGCGCACAGCATCAACCTGGTATATATATAACTACATATATATAAAATTCCATTATATTTAACAGCTTTTAACATCGGCGTGTATATATATATATACATAGTGTTTTGGAGGCATGTGGCGTCTCTCGGGCACGAAGTTAATTTGACGGTGCGTATTGCCGTTCCCACTTAGCGAGCGTGGGCCTTATAGTAGCCCAATGGTCCAAAGCCCGCGGTCACTTCTAACCCAGTTGTTTCGCAATAAATCATCTCCATCTGCGGGGGCCCGATTGTCCGACGGGGGTAGAGAGAGAGAGAGAGAGAGAGAGAGAGAGAGAGAGAGAGTGAGAGAGAGAAACAGAGAAAGAGAGCTCGCACCATGCGCTCCATATGCACAGCTCTTCCCTATACACGTATATTACACGTGCACCGACGCCCGAAGTCAATCCGTCTACGAGTTGACGTAGGTGGGGAGAGGGGTTGATGGGGTAAATCGATGCGGTTTCACAACGAAACTTTACCTGAAGGTTTACCTCGGAGCAGCTGTAATGCCTTTCTTGTGCACTTCGCCTTTCGCTGCGCGTCGTTTGGAATCAGGAGATATGTTGAGGGAGAGGGAGAGGAGGTGGAGTCATGGGGGATTGCACGATTCCGAATTTCTCACATTGTTTATAAATGTCTAACGCTCAACCGTCTAGATGGGCCCGCCTCTCTCATATTAAAGTCACCGCGCGGCCTGTAGGCTATATATACCGACGGATCGGGCTCTTTTACTGAGTTGGCGCGAAAGGAATTTTTTCGAGTTATAACTGCGTTTATAATGCTCGACATTTTTGGAAATTATGGCGTATGTGTCTGTATGTATATATATATATATATATATATATATATATATATATATATATATACTACTGTGTACAAATATGAGTAAGACTGTTCAATTCAAACTTCCCGGATCTATTGATTCGGACAAATATTTTTATTTGTAAGTTGGTCGTACTGAGTTATCTACTCATAGTTATCTGTGCCAAATTTCGCGCAATTATTTTCATTTGTCATATAGTTACGCTTGTGTTTTGTGAACAAAGAAAAGTTGTCTCTTCGGTTTTTATGATGTCTGAAATTATTCAACGAAGAAGTAGCATTAAATTCTGTGCGCGAAATGAAATATTGGACGCCGAAACATTGAGAATGTTGCTGAAAGCCTTTGGAGAAAAGTCATTGTCAAGAGCAAGTGCTTTTGATTAGCGCGAATTGTTCAAAGAAAGTAGAGAGTGCGTTTAAGACGAACAACAGTCAAAGAGGATCAAGAACTGATGGGCTACACGTCGACAAAATCAAAGAATTTATTCTGTAAAATCTTCGATTGACTACAAGAGCGCTTGCTGATATTGTTGGAATTTCAAATGGGTTAGTCAACGCCATTTTGAAAGACAATGTGTGCCTGAAAAGAGTGAAATCTCGATTGGTGCCAAAAATACTCAATTTTTTGGAAAAATAGCGCCGCATGGAGGTCTGCGAAAGGATGCCTTCGAACTAGCAGGACAAGATGGAATGCATATTAACTGGAGATGAGACTTGGGTCTACGCTAACAATCCCGAAACAACTGATCAGTCGAGCGATTATCGAACCAGTCGAGAGAGGAGACCGAAAAAATCACGACAAAGTCGCTCAAAAATCAAGGCTATGCTCACTGATTACTTGGATTATCGTCGTGTAGTGCATTATGATGTCCTTCCAACCGGCCTAACGGTTTAGAAAGAATACTATTTGAATTTCATGCGTCGTTTGCGTGAAGCTGTTCGTCTCAAAAGGCCAGATTGATTGATTTTGATTTTTGGTCACTGCATTGATTTCACGTGAACATTTCGCGAAATCGCGAAATTGTGTGTGATTTCACCAAAACTTCAACCAATATCGTTCCGCAACCAGCGTACTCGCCTGATTTGAGCACCTTGTGATTTCAGAAAACTCAAAAGACCACTTCGGAGACACCGTTTTGAATCGATTGAAGAAATAAAAGCCGAATCGAAGAAGGAATTGACAGCCATTCTGGAATACGAGTATAAAAAATGTTTTGAATATTGGAAAAAGCGTTGGCATAGTTACAATGTATCCGGGGGTTTGGGTTATTTTGAGAGGGGTGAATTAGATTTAGAAGAATAAATAAAGATGTCAAAAGTTATAAATAAAGACTGTTTGTATACAAACACACACACATCACACACACATACTTTTAGAAGGTTATTTTGTCACCCCTGTCCGTAATTTATACTCATTGATTTGACGACAAATTATACGTTACTTGAAAAAAATTAGTGCGAAAATCGTATATTATTTAGTCGAAACAGAAAAAAATCTAATCTGCCTATATGTAGATATACGTGGATTTTTATTTAATGCAACGATATTAATGTATTATATTTCCTTGAACACGCACCAAGCCTGATTGTATTTATTAGTTATGATGAACGTTATTATATAGAATAATCTATCATCGATCGTAGTCCAATTCGTGATTCATCTATATATGAATATGAAAACGTAACTTATTTATACACTAATGATTTTTAATTGGCCGTATACCTTAAATCGGCTCACAACTATACGTCAACATCCTGTATTATTAAAGAACAAACTCAAACGATTGCCGTTCCCCATGCTTCAAGAAACAAAATCGGCAATCTACGTAAATAGACGGCGTTCTCTAGACTGTGTATGTATCGCACAGAGTGTGAATTCGATCGGCTAAATGGAGACGATAATGCGAACGACCCGGCCTCCTTTGCGGGACGGAGCACTCGTTATAATTTAATACGCGATAGCGGGAAAAGCGCTGTACCTGTACGCTCCTGCAACGTTCCGTTCTCGATACTCGATGGTGCAGGCGCGCGCGCCCAATCCCACGAAACACGCATATATATATATATATATATATATATATATATATATATATATATGTATATACCTATAAGCACGGACTGTGTGACTCGTTCCTCCTGTTGTACGGGGAAAGGCGCAAGGCAGCCTAGGCCGACGTGGATCTATATATCGTTATAATCCGCCCAAAGTTCACCGGAACGGCCGTCGTCGTGCGAAAGTCGGCCCGTTCTACCTGCTCTCGTAACGTCGTATAGGTCGATAAATATAATCCCCCTCCACCATCGTCCTGGCCAATTTTCCGGGCCCAAGTCCGAATTGGGAAGATTGTGAACGGGCCGCGTCGGAAGACGGCGCGTTTTTAGAAACTTGAGAGTCTCGTTGTATATATATGTATATATATATATATATATATATATATATATATATATATATATATATATATAGTTATAATTATCATTATGCAGCTCGATTCAACTATCAGCGGGGATCAATACTATATAGATTTGGGGGCGAGAATAGATCGTTGCCGGCTCGAGCATCGGATGGTCCGTATAATTATTAGAAGGATACACTTAGAACAATTCGTATCGTTTGTGCTATCAATTGAATTTTAAATCGATACCCACAAATGCTTCAGACTAATTTATATATCAAAGTACAATACTGAATTTAATAATGGCATAGCCAAAGCCCTTATACAAACAGGTTTCAAATTCTGCTTGAAAATTTATCACCGACTCTTGCATAATGTAATACGCTGTATATCGTTGGAAAATCTATTGTTACTTCGGCTTTTTTTCACACCTCCGCAACGTGTTGCGGCTATTGGCGCAATAAATTTTAACAATCCCTCCGACGTAACGATATAATATACAATTGTATAGATGGTAAATATATTAGCACAAATGCTTCTAGACCTGTGGTAGACACATAATGGCAGTTCCAATTAGTGTTACAATAGAAGAAGCGAAACGTGTTCCGAGCACACTTTCATCATTGATCTTTGGTTTCACATACACTGCAAACATTATATATATATATATTTCACTCGATGTGCACGAGCACAGGTCAGTGGTTATATTTTTGAATAATCTCCTTTGACCTGTAGACTTTAACCACTTATCCATCCCCGGCCCTCGACGAATAATCGGATTTTAACGCGAGATTTAAAGTGAAATTTCTGAAATTCTAGAAATTTAATTTTAAAAATACTGGAAAAATTCAATTTCTCCTAAACTTCGGAAAGCATGATGCCATGCCTTTCCTCCAGAAAGCTATATTATACACACACACACACACACACACACACACACACACACACAAACTTTTAATATTATATTATCAATATAGGTGAACATTGTATTAAATGAGAATTAATAAAAATTCTTAATTCTTTACTATAAATGGACGTATATACAAATAATCACAATGAGGAAAGTTCGCATATATAGCGGTCGATTCGAACCGAACATCCGCCTTAAATTACAGACATTGCTATAATTTTGTTTTTGATGGGCACTTAAATAACAATTATTATTTCGTTAAATCTTTACATTTTATAAGTAGCTAGTCGATAACATGTCCGTTATCATTATCTTCCATATTATTTTGAACTCAAACATTCGTACGTATATATATATATATATATATATATATATATATATATATATATGTGTGTATTCACATAATGGAAATTTCGAGGCAGCTATATCAAACAAATAAGAAGAGATTCGCACAGGTCCGGTTCCTCGATTCGATTCTGAATCTCAATTCGACCCGATTTTGTGGGATGCGCGAGAACTATATATATAGTTTTATACATGATCTATAGGGACACCCAAAACCCGCCGTGCACAGCAGTCGACTGAAGCGATGCTCGCGCATGCGGTCCGTCGGTGAAACGCAACACCGATCCGATTAGGCGATTCGAGTTACCCGCCGGGATCCCGTAGGGTTGTAGGTAGCCCTTCCTTCTCCCTCTTTCTCTCTGTCTCTTTCTTTCTATATATATATATGTATATATGTATATCCTTTGCAGTTATCGTGCGCCTGCCCTACATACATGTACTTTTTGTCAGCGATCTTTCAGCTGCACATGTACATTATATATGTATACTATACGCGTGAAACAGGCACCGAGAAACGTGAGAATGGCAAATAATTATTAAAATGAAGTTTATAGGCTCGGTATCACATCGAGAGAGCAATTATACCTCTATTATACATCTTATAGCTAAAGAAGTTTTGCATTCTTTCATAGATGAAGAAGCTTATATATATATATATATATATATATATATATATATATATATATATATATATATAGTAAATTAATTATACTGCTCGTTTCTCTAAACGAGTCTTTTGAAGTACAATTTTATAGAATTATATGTTACAAAAAGTAAAAACAAATTAATAATCGTCCCAATCAGTAATACGCTACTTTAATTATAACTATAACGGATCTCCTTCCTTTACCCGCCCCTTCTCCCCCTCTCTTTAACCCGACGTAACTCAAATGAAATCGCGGTCGTTTCATCCTTCACCCCCCCCCCCGATCCTACAGCACTTGACATCGAGTTTATAAATTATATCTGCCGAGCCTCTTTCACACCTCACCCACGCGGACGTGTCGAGAGGAGATGCATTCGCAGGACATTGCATATATAGTCGAGTATTGGGAATTATATAAGGAACCGCAAATAAACACACACACACACACACACACACATCTACATTGATTGATAATCAAAACATCGTGGTCGATTGATATAGGACGGTCTTTCTTTACAGTCCGTTATAGACGTCTGAGATGGACTATAATATAACGGATACTAATATATGTGTGTGTGTGTGTGTGTGTGTGCGTGTGTGTGTACACACACGCATATTTGTACAAGGAGCATCGAGCGACACGGTGTCTCCGTCCGCGTGATGAATCGTTCTAAACGTTTCACCCGTGTGCGACCGAGCGTCGATGAGCGAACGAGATAGATTTACAACCTGGATATCTATAAAGGAGAGCGTGAATTATATGTTTTATAGATCGCTGATTTTTTGTTCATTTTTTTTTTGTTGACTACCCGTTTATAAGTTTTTGACAAACCGAAATTTCACATATAACATATGAACTCTTGAGAACGAGAAACACCCGTTGCAAATTATTTGTTTTTCTTTTACGTATCATATAGAACGAGCATTTTACATTTAAATACTTGACCTTTTTTCATCCGTATCTGTCCGATCCATTCAATGTTCAACCCGCCGTGCATCAGATGAACATTTGTGCCTTTGATGAATAAACATAATTTTTCCTTCAATGCATGTGTTAGGCGTCAGTGTGACACGGATCACATAGGATCGAATGCCATCGCGCAGACTATAGTGATCATAATTATCGCGTTTTTATGGTAAGAACGCAAATTATTCGAAAATTTATTATCAGACTTTGAGCTGGTTCCAAATAAAAATTTAATCTCATATTATCAATATTGAATCGCGTGTGCTGTGTTTGTCCAATGACTATACACCCTGATTAATCCAGCATTGAAAAAAAAAATTTCCAATAAATTTTTCAAGTAAAAAAATAATAATTAGAAATATAATAAGTTAAAAAAAATAAATTTTTCAAGTAAATATTCAATTGGTTTGTACCAAGTAAATTATTGTCTTAAATTGAGAAACTATACACTTACTTAAGACGACGTCGTTTGATTTGAGTGGACTCTTCTTTCATCAAGTAAATACTTCCCTCGTTTAAGAAGATACTTTCTCGATTAAAGAAAATAATTTACTTGTACAAAACGATATTTGCTTGATAATGGATATATTTTTTAATGCATTTATTTTGGCTGGCAAGTTTTTTTTTTTGAAAACACAGTTCACAGACTATGTCCCCAATAAAAGCGTGCTTTATATATAAACAGACCGTCACTTGGTGTTATTACGCCGGTCACTGTCGTTGAGAATTACATGAAAGGTTCCGTTGGTCTACTTAATTTTCATGCCCGTCGAGCGAGAACCCCACCCAAGTTTCCTCATCGGCTAAACAATATTTGCAGGTAGTGTAAAAAAAAGCTATTTCAAACTTACCAAAATAAGCATATTGACTTTTATACAGAACTTTACTTGATCGTACATACACACTCACGCACACGCGCACACACAGACACACGCACACACACACCCACATATATGTTTATATATAAATTTTTATCATTGCCAAAATATTCTTAAAATTTTTTAATGTTATTTTACCGGGCACCTAACACAGAAGGGCTCCAAGTCCGGAACCCGGGCTTCGTTGACATTCGCAAAAAAGACGGCACGGGCCTTAGATTCAAAGTATAACAAAAAATGTAGAAACTCCAGACGTATTATTTTGAGAATAAAAGAAAGTAGTTAGCATACTCAGGGCGGCTAATTCCAGCTGTTCCCAGAGACATTAAAGAGGGCTGTAAATTATCACGGTTATTGCAAAAAAGACACTTTAATTATATGTATACTGCTCATATATGAAAGCTCTTTACTTTGATTTCACACACACACACACACACACACACACATACGCGTGGGCTAATTAATTTTACGATCACAAAACATTAAATAATTGAAATGTAATCATATATATATATATATATATATATATATATATATATATATATATATATATATTACACACACACACACACACACATACAGATGTAAAATGCCCGAGGAAAAAAAGCAGGCCCCATCAACAGCTGGCATATATATATATATATATATATATATATATATACATATACATAAAGGAAAAATTCCTGCTCATTTTTTCTTCAACTCATCTCGCGCTTAAAATATTCGTGTCGGTCGCGTAATCGCGAAGATAAACAAGTCTTTTGGAGAAATTCCAATGTGACCACTGAAAGGCCGGCCATATTCCAAACTATACACGCATACAAGTACGCGCGCGTATTATACAGATGGGGACGGAATGAAAACGACGAATATCGGAGGGACCATCGGGATATCATCGAAATCTTTCAGCGAGATGCTTTCTCCGTCTCTCGCTCGACCTGCTCCTTTCCTCCTTTTCTTTAGTTCTTGGGCTCTTTTTTAAATCCTCTCCCCTCCTCCCTTAGGGAGAGGTCCATCTCTCCCTTCTTGATAACGACGAGATTAAAGTGCTCGTTAGACGATGCATTAGACGCCGGTGTGCTTGGCAGTATTATTGTTTAGAATCGAGCGCGTGAAAGAAATGCCGTTTACCTTAAAATCTTTATGAAGAATATCTTAGGTTGATTATCTATACATAATGCTCTAAATTTGATCCATCATGATTTTGGATTTTACTTATTCTGGTCCATTAACTTATGGGTGTGTAATATATATATATATATATATATATATATATATATATATATATATATATATATATATAATACAAATGAACTGTTACAAATTACCTACGCAAATAATAATATATTCTGCAGTATATTAATTTATTCAAATTAGTATTAAGTTTGTAAAAAAAATTTTTGTAAAAAAGTACTCAGCCTATATGAAAATTGGATTTAATATAAGAAAGAGTAAACTGTCAGAAAACGAAATAAAAATGGACGCACTGTAAATTTAAAATTTTTGTCCAGCGCATTATATATTTTATTATGTTATGTTTTATCCGAATGTGAATAATATATATTAGATTTTGGTTCGTATTGAAATTGTTATGTTTCTCAGCAACAAAACTGCTTCCAAATCGTTAAATAATTTCTGTAGCGCAAGAAAGGCACAATTATCTTAAAATAGCAGATGTCTTCGTGTAAGAAGGAGAAGCACTATTGCAGCAAAATACATTACAAAGGCAAGTCATATCAGAGAGCGAGACAGAGAGAGAGAGAGAGAGAGAGAGAGAGAGAGAGAGAGAGAGAGAGAGAGAGAGACGGAAAGAGAGCAGAGCGATGTTGATGGTAATACTGCATGTTCGCATAGTCCGAAGTATTTTATTCTACCTCCTGAGCTGAGCCGCAACCTCAGATCCATTTCGTGAAAAATCGAGCTCGAACCATACATTCTCGAAAAATGCGGAATTACCTGACCACTTGCCCCCCCCCCTCCCCCGCGACTCCCAGTCGTTCCGTTTTCCCATTCCTTCTCGCTTCCTCCTCCTCTGTTCCGTGGACGACAACCGACGAGAATTATACAGTACTGCCATTGATAAATTCGTTTCAAGAACAATCTTGGAATCGATTTGTGATGCTTTTCACTGCTACAATTGTGAATTATTTTACTTTTCGTGGCGAAATGAATTGCGTTTATTTTGGCTAAGGGGGCCTCGATGTAGAAAGTATAAAATTTATAGTCCATAAGAATTTCACGAACTTATTTTTATAAACCGAGGATTTATAAATGTCGTTTTATTTTTGTAAGCAATATTGCAGTCGATTAGCTATCGTATACCATTCCTGATACAGGAGGCCAACAACCAAAAAAACAAAAATCATAATAACGCTGATCAATCCATTTCACAACACGCGCCCACTCATTTTTTTTCTGTTAAGTATGCGCACCCGTAATTATTTAACCTTCGTGCGATCGACAGATGAAAAAAAAAAAAAAAAAAAAGAACACCAACGGCAACAACAGAACAAAAAGACGAAACTTATCAATCAAAGTCACTAACCCGACAAGCTTGCGCGCATAATAAAAGCTATAAGGCGCTCGCTTTAAACGTTTCGCACGTTTACGACGTATACAGCGCGATGCGCGTATATAAAAAAAAAATATATATATTCCCGGCAGAGCGGTGCGCTCCGTTGGATCCTTGCATGGAAAATTCCATTGGATCTTTCGCGCGCGGCGCTGGCGCAACGGGGCAGAAGGGCGAACCGATACGATCTTTCGCGTGTTCCTGGCAATTATATATATATATATACCCGTTTAAAGACGAGCCGTTTACTCAAGTCCTTACAATCATATACGGCTATACTTAATATGCAATTATCATTGCAAATTTCCCGTTGGCACTCACTTTGCCATCGCGCATTCCTGCGCAATTAAGCCCTGGCGCGCGTGCGAGCGCACGCGCTCACTGTCTTTTTCGTATTCTCCTTTTCCTCGCCCCCTCTCTCTCTCTATATATATACGTATTTATATTATACACACTAATTCGAAGCTTAAATAAATGATAACGCGCCCATTTTGAATATTCATGTAATTAATATATAAGTATTATATGAATGTAGTCGAGGCATTTTCAAGACCTCCCATTAGGCATAAATATATTAATATATAGATATCTGATGTAAAAAAAATGCATTATGTAAGTGAATGATGCTAATAAAGGGTTATATATATACACCGTTGAGCTTTTCTCATATATGGGTCATTTTACGAAATATTAAGTCGGAACATTTAAATAAACGCGTGTGCAAGTTATAATCTGCAAGCGATATATTTCGTATTGCGACGCCTATATAATTGTAAATTCAACGAGGTAGAGATGTTACGTAATAATTTACGAAGGCTTTTTATTATTTTTATACATATTCGCCAAGATGTAAATTTCATTTCACTGACTTTACGAAGCTAATTACCAGCAATTAGAGGCGAAGGATCACTTTAAAAATGTCAGTTTATAATTTTATACAGTGGGAAAATTGCGTTATTTAGAACTGGCATTCGTTATATTATAAACAAGTCGGCTGAAATTTAATTTATTCCGGTATACAATCGAAGAATTTCATTAATCGCGCATAATATACGAAATATATACTTTCGCGAGTATGAAAATTGTGAATTATAAGCGAATATATATATATATATATATACATACATACATATATAAGCATTTAGCGCAAATTAATAGAATCAAGCGTGATTTAATACGCTAGCGGCAAAAGTTAATTTAAACTGAAAATAATCGTTTCAAAATGCCAGATAAATAATTTTTCATTAATTTTATACACCCTCGTATGCGGACCGGCCACTATAATTGCAATAGTAAAATATTATGTTTTCCTTAATAACCTCATCCTATATTTAGATCTATTTTTTTATTAAATCGATTGGTTTTCAGTTAGTCCGCCGCGCAGAAACTTTAATGAATATTGATGCGAGAAGCGTGTATTACACGCATACGTTTCACCGCTTATACACACAGTAATTTATATATAACAGAGAATGAGTAATCTAGAATAATAAAATCCGATTTAAATAATATCATTTACAAAATATGTACTGTAGCGATCGCGATCTCTGTATGGAAAATAACGCGTTATAATGGGAATTCGAAAAACCGAAAAGTATAGTAATATAGAAAATTGAAGTAAGCAAGAAGTATACGGGGCGTCCGTAAATTTTATACCTCGTCAGACGCTCCTGGCTCGGAATAATTTTGCTTTGTTGACAATAAAATGTATCCTTCTTTGATGAATGGGTCGATCGAGAAAGATTCTCGACAGCCTGTGTGTCCAAGAATGCCAAAAATAAAAATGAAGAAATTTACACTATAAATTGACTCAATTCCTATATAATCGGTCATCGGAGAGTTGACAGAAACTATTCCGTAAAAATTGATCACCATTTTGTATTTTTATCTGATTAGCGCGATTATCGAATATACAAGCCGATTATTGTATAAATAATACTAATAATTATAATAATGATAATAGTAGCAATAATAATAATAATAATATAATAATAATAATAATATTGAAAAATAAATATTATAATAAGTTAAGGAGACATTTTTTCGTTAACTAGAATTTAAAAAATCTTTAATTTTGTCACATCCAAAAAAAATCGACTCTGATGGTTTTAGAGCAAACACTCGAGTTTACAAAAAGGCAACTTTGATTTTTGTATGTACTCTGTCAATCATGTACTATACAAGACGGAATTTTTCAGTCAGATCCAGGTAACGAAGCAGTGTAACAGACCGAAGCTCAACTTAAAATTGTTTACTTCAATTATGGTTCGATTACAAGCACAGTTGAAACACTGTATT
Organism: Sycobia sp. Sy_11; assembly: GCA_018907035.1. Taxonomy (NCBI): domain Eukaryota; kingdom Metazoa; phylum Arthropoda; class Insecta; order Hymenoptera; family Epichrysomallidae; genus Sycobia; species Sycobia sp. Sy_11. Next base: position 285,856 of record JACCIC010000120.1, on the reverse strand, counting down.
TACTTTAAAGATTCTGCGTTATGTTTTACCCTGATACCTTGTTTCTACAACGACAATTTTGTAATCGTATTATTTTTACCCTGTGCGTAAGAGTATTTTTACCATTGCTATTCGCATTTGACCGAATTAAAGATATCCTATTTGTTTTCTTTTTGACCATTCTAAATCAGAAATTGCAATCTAATACTGTCTGCGACACTCGCGTATGATAACGCGTACGGGCGATCGCTCAGATACCCAATGCGCGCGCTCGTGTATATAATGTACAATTAATGGTTCGTAGAGACAGAAAATCGCGAGCTCGTCCGTGCCATTGTACGGAGGATAATTCGTCGTTGTACAGGTATCTAATATATATATATATATATATATATATATATATACCCCCATCACCGAACGGCTAAAGAGTTCACGAGAGTGCAACGGCTCGTCCATATCAACGAGGAGTTTTCAGCGCCCGTCCATAGGCACGAATTCCGAAAATACTCCTTTAAGATCGTCGTGATCGCCGCGGACTTTTAACAACTGCCCCCCCCCCCCACTTCCCTACTCCGTCCCCGTCGATTTGCTCTTTCGCGATCGGCGATTCACGCGGGCTTTTAGCCACTTATGTGCGAGGCCAACGTTTCGTGCTCGCGCACGGCGTGTGCGTGCTAGTGCGGCGCGTATATATATATATATATATATATATATATATATATATATATATGTAATAAGAGAACATTTGCCGAGTCATCCTGCCAGGGATGAAAAGGGTATAAATATGTATAGGCGCGATATCCCGCACGCTCATTCTCCGTCTCTCTCGTTCGAGCTCATTGTTTGGCTCTATGCGCACACAATCCCACTTCTCTCTCTCTCTTTCTTTCTCTTTCTCCCTAACTCCTATACAGCCAGATGTAATGTACCAACGATTCGAGGAGATTCGACATCTCTCGCGGCTGATCTTCCATCGTCGCCGATCGCCTCGTTATACGTCCGGTTATTGATTGTAATCCTTGCGATATACAGGTATAAAGTATTATATATGTATATATATATATATATATATGTATATGTATATATATATACATATACATACACAGAGAGAAACTGCGCGTGCCTTCCCTCAGATGGGCCATCGTGCGCGATGCTTTACAACCATATCTATATATACTTGTACGCCTGGGCAGCCGCGGCAGGTCCGGAGCTTTGAATGAAAAATGAACCGAGGGCGAGATATTCCTCGAGAGAGAGAGAGAGAGAGAGAGAGAGAGAGAGAGAGAGAGCGCCGAAGAGGTGGTTCTCGTCCCGTACTCGTTTGTTTGATCAGAGAGCCGTTCCCGGTTGCTTAATCAATAACATACGCATATAGCGGCCAGTGTGAAATCTAGCGCCGAATAAGGCCATTAATAATGACGCTCGAACGGTTCGATGGCTGGGCCCGAGAGACTGGACAACTTCATTTTCGAGCCCGTGTTCCACGGGCCGTCTACAATGATTAACGCGAGATCCGGCGTACGGCTTGTTATCGTATCGGTCCAGCGCGCGTCGCGTCTCGTCTCTACTTTTCTGTATTACATCGTCTTAGGAGAATCAGGGCAGATTTTTGAAAAATATCATTTATACGTGCAATATTGTATATATATATATATATATATATATATATATATATATATATATATATACGGGTCTTTCGTCAAATGGTCCTTAACCTCTATCTAAAAACAGAAGCCATTTTAATTATTGGATTGAAGCTTGAAATGTACTCATAAGCCATTGGTTTTTAAAGTCAGAATGACTTTTTTCCAGAATTTCATAATTCGATGAATCTACATTAACAAAAGGATCCAAAGACCCATCGACCCTGCTACCCCATACTAGAATATAAAAATTCAAATATCTGATGTGAGATTTGAAGTCAGTATCCCTAAATCCATATAAAACGATTATTATCTTTATTATATTTATTATCCTTTTCCTATAAATTTGAGCTCATAATAAAGTTAAGCAGCTTAAGAGTTAAGATCAGATTTATTAAATTATTTTTTTCAGCTTTGTGTCGTGACTTTCGAGAATCTACTCAGCAAGATATATACAGGGTATTGCGATGTACCTAAGTAGTTCGTAAAAAAAATACAGCAGTGGAGTGAAGTGATTAATGTTATTTATTTTAAAAGTTATAAAAAACCCTTTGGCAAAGTTAAAAGAATAAATGATAGGAATTGCAGATGGCAATTGTAATTTTATTATTTATTCTACATGTGTCGCTCAATCCTTGTAACAAGCACTAAACTTTTAGGGAGAACTGCTCTTCTAGAGCCTCGAGCGATTGTACGCATAACTCACCGAGTTTCGACAATCTGCACAATACGTCTCGCTAAATTCGTCCATCAAGGAGCTCGCTTGCAAGGACAGCAACCTCCTACATGAGGTGTATCTAAACCTCAGATTATTGGTTTATTTACCATACGGTCCGGCGATTCAAAATTCATTGAACAGAACACGGGCTTCGTCACCGCTCCAGCGATGCGTCGTTCCTTATATCCCTTGACGATTAAACAAAAAAGGTTCATTTGTTCAAGACATTTGTGCTCTGTATGTAACGGTAAACTAGGAAAATTTTTGTCAGCATTTCCCTTCTTAGATCGGCGAGATGCTACAGTAAGCCCTTACCTCCGCGTCTCCATAAATACCGAGAACTATCTGGAGAGCAGATGCGCCGAGTGTTGTAAGCATGAGCATAGCTGTTGACCATGCCGAGGAGGGGAGGGAGCTGTGAGGGCACGTAGGAGTAATAAAATTCCGCGCGGTCACACGGTAAATATGATCTCTAGGAGTGTGGCTATGGAAAAGGACCGAGAGGAGTGGGGCGTGGATTTTCTGCGGATGGGAAAAATGCGAAGGCGACCGGCAGTATTGTCCGTTTCGTCTCTGCGTGTGCATCATTGTCCGTAAAGCATTTGTACGCTAAATATACGCGGTGTTTTCAGTCATCGATTTGAATCGAACTTCGTACTTAAGTGTGTCACGTATTGTATTTTGTGAGTGTTTCGAAGTGGTGCTCGTGTCAAACCAGCGACTCCTGCAGAGCGTCCTCACGTCTCTGTGGTGTTTTGTGTTCGTTTTCTGCCCTCAGTTCGGCAAACACGGCGGCATCGCAGTGTGTGTCCGAGACGTCGGAGCTGCGGTGCGCCTAGATCTTGTGAAAAAACACCTTCTGCTCGACTGGGGATTGACCGTAGACGAGCACCATCAGCATCTCTCTCTCTCTTTCTCTCTCGCTCTATCTCTATCTTTCTCTCTCTCTCTCTCTTGGAATGGCCGGTGTGTTCCAGGTATCGTATAAGTGAGATAGTTTAATCTCTATATTTGTGTGACTGTGAAACTGAATACTTTGTAAAAATTGTCGTGTCCTTGGATTATTTATATTAATCTACTTTCTGTGTTTGTGTATTTATTCAAAGATATTTATTATATAACACACTGATATTTAAAGGGCTTTTCCCCCACCTTATGACTGGGGTTTTTTATGCCGGCTAAATATCAGTGTTTAGGTTTATTTATTAATTAAAGATTTTATACGTTTAAAAAACTCCCGTATATTTATTTACAAACATCCACCTTTCCGCCACTTTAATATTGCTATATATTTATATAAACTTACTCGATTCAGGTAAGAGATACTTGTAATTATTATAAATTAAAAACATGGTGCCCCGGGTGAGGAAGGTGTGATTTTGTAAATGTGTATATCGGATCTTATTCTAAATCTTACTTTAAGTTTCAACATTTAGTGTATAATTGGTTCTATTTAATTTTATAATTAAGCGTGTATTAACATTGTATTTTACTGTTAATGATTTATTAAGTTCTGTGTTTTGTGTGTGTGTGTTATAGTTATTAAGTTGATAGTATTTTATATTAATTTGATTTATATATTACATTATACTAGATTATCATTATATTATTTATATTAATTAATAATTAAAATTTAACTACGGTCGAGGCCCACCAAGCGTTGTGAATCGTTCACAATTATAATTTCTGTTTATTCTACGAAACGTGGCAGTATCGAGATGGCTCCTGTCTTGCTTGCGCGGCTTGTTACTTTACAAAATCAGCGTAATGATGAGATAAAACAGATTGGTAATCGAATGCGCGATAGAGCCCTAAATACGCTTAACAAAGCTATTGTGCAAAGCCGACTCGACACAATAAATGACTTATGGGTTGAAGCGCGTAAGACCCATACGGATATTGCGATGCGCGCGGAAGCCGTGGGCGATCCGTACTTGACGGAAAACCGATTCGAAGCAATGCAACGCACTTATGAGGACAATCTCGATTTGCTCCTTACCATTCTCGGGAAATTTACGACTGATTCGGAGTGCAGCACTCGTGTCCGCGAAAGTGTTGAGGAGGATCGTGGCGAACGCCCAGCCAAGTTACCGCGGTTAGACTTACCAACCTTCACCGGAAAATTTGAAGATTGGGACAGCTTCGCGGATATATTTACCACTCTCGTACACGATGCACCGCGTATAGCTGATACAACAAAACTTCAATATCTGAAGTCGTGTTTGAAAGGTTCCGCAGCCGAGTTAGTAAAGGATGTCGCAATCTTGGGAGTTAACTATGCGTCGACCTGGAAGGCACTCCGCGATCGTTTTTATAATCCGCGCTTAACAATTAACAAGCTGCTGGATTCTCTGACAAGTATGCCGTACTTGAAAAAAGAGTCAGCCGTGGAATTACGCGCGTTTGTAGACGAGGTTCGGAGAATCGTTCGAGCGCTTACGAATCTACGGGCACCGGTCGAGCATTGGGATATGTGGCTTGTCCATATGCTTGAAATTCGTTTAGATCCCGAATCGAGAAAAACCTGGGAGTCGGATCTAATAGTAAGGGAACGCAATTTGTCTTCGCCGCGGCCCGAGACCGTTGAGGTTGACCCTTCGCTCTTTCCGACATTTGAAGAGTTGGCTGCGTTTTTAGAAAAACGTGCTCAATCTTTGTCGGTAATTCAGGCAGATAGGGAAGATAAGAGACATAATCAGCAATCTAGCACCGGTTTTAGCTCGCGTAAAGTCCATAATATACGTTCGTCACAACGCACCATCGCGTTAAAATGTGCCTTATGCTCGGGAGATCACCTCATCGCGCGTTGTCCTACTTTTATAGCAAAAAAAGTGTACGACCGTCAAACCGATGTACGTCAGTTGAGGCTCTGTTTCAACTGTCTCGGTAGCCATAAAAGTCGAAATTGCACCTCGATTTTTCGTTGCAAAGTGTGCAAAGAGAAACATCACTCTTTGCTCCACTACAAGCGATCTGAAAATGGAGATAACTCTTTACCGAAGGAGACTGAAACCGTTTCCTTCTCGCGCGTAAGAGCGCACGTAACACAGGCTGCCGTCGGCTCTAATCTTGCGATAAATACGTGCTCCGCGGATAGAACTAAATGCTCCATTCTGCTCGCTACGGCTCAGGTTACGGTTGTCGGCCCGCATGAGCATCAAACTCGAGTTAAAGCGCTTCTGGATCAAGGCTCGGAGGCGACATTCATTTCGGATTCGTTAGTTCAACTGCTTAAGCTACAGCGGGACCGCGTACAGACGAATCTCACAGGTGTTGGTGGTTGTCGAGCGGGTGTTGCCAAACATGCGACGCGTTTCACTATGCAATCGCACGTCGACTCTAATTTTAGTCTCGAGATTAATGCCTTCGTATTGCCGCGACTCACCTCTGAAGTACCGGCGCGTGACGTTGTCGAATTGGACCTCGGTCAGTTTAAAGGCTTAGCTCTCGCGGATCCGCACTTCTATGAATCTAGTCGCATCGATCTCCTGTTAGGCGCCGATGTTTATGGGCAGCTGCTTCGCTCGGGTCTAAAGACATTCAGAAATACGTCCTTAGTAGCCCAAAACACCGCTCTCGGGTGGATAGTCTCGGGTCCGACACGAAACGATTCGTCACGGCGGGCGGAACCGCGCAATCAGATATCGGTCAAAGCACTGCACTGTGCTGTTAACGACGATCTGAGTGAAGTGCTACAGCGATTTTGGACGTTAGAGGAGGTACCGATAGTGGGGAAAAAATTTAAACCGATTGATGAAGCATGCGAAAGGCTCTTTGAAGAGACACACGCACGAGATTCAAATGGGCGGTTTAAGGTACGACTTCCATTAACAACCGAGCCGCCATCCGTAGCCGTGGAAACGCGAAATATGGCTTTAGGCTCGTTAAGACACCAACACCGGAGATTCTCGCGTGATTTAAATTTGGCGCGCGAGTATACGGATTTTATGAAAACTTACTTAAACTTAGGCCACATGTCTCCCGTTCCTTACGAAGATATAAGTAACCCTCGCGCTTGGTATTTACCACATCACGCTGTCATAACCAGCACGCCTAGAGCTTCAAAAATTCGAGTCGTATTCGACGCCTCCCGAAAATTACGCAACGAACGCTGTCTAAACGACTACCTTATGATAGGCCCACCACTTCAAAGTGATCTGTCTCTTGTCCTGTTGAATTGGCGGCGGTATCGCTATGTTTTTACTGCTGACATCGTGAAGATGTTTAGGCAGATTCAGGTCGCCTGCGAGGATCAGGACCTGCAGCGAATTTTATGGTCTCCATCAGCTGAAATACCTGTTACAGATTACCGCTTGACAACTGTTACGTATGGTACGGCTTGCGCTCCCTATCTGGCGATACGAACTCTCTTGCAGTTGGCACGCGATGAGAAGGCGCGTTTTCCGTTAGGCGCAGCTTGCTTAGAACGCAATACGTACGTGGATGACACGTTCGCCGGAGCCGACGACCTTGTGGCAGCGATACGTAAGCGAGACGAGCTTGTGGGGATACTAGAATCAGCCGGTATCAAATTGGACAAGTGGGCCGCTAATCACACCGAGTTGATTCCGACATATTCTCAGTCTACGAACGATAAGACGGTGAAAAACATTGACAGCGATAGTTCGGTAAAAACACTCGGTGTTCATTGGGATCCCTCTACGGATTGTTTCAATTTTACTTCTGCAAACTCACCTAGTGTTACGGGAAATCCGACAAAAAGATCGATCTATTCAATCATCGCGCGATTATTCGATCCGTTAGGCTGGCTTGCTCCAATAACTGTGATTGCCAAAATTCTAATGCAAGATTTGTGGATCGGAAAATACGAATGGGATGAACCCCTGCCATCGGAAGTTCGTGAAAAATGGCACGGCTATTGTCAATCGCTTTCGGCACTGCCATCGTTATCAGTAAATCGTTGGCTCGGATTATCGCTAGGGAAATCATTCGAGATTCATGGTTTTTGCGACGCGTCTTCTCGGGCTTACGCGGCGGTAATCTATCTCCGTATTCACGATGATGAGGATAAATTTTCGGTCACTCTTCTGACGGCCAAAACCAAAGTCGCTCCAGTAAAGACGGTGAGCATCCCGAATCTTGAACTTTGCGGCGCTACTCTTCTCGTTAAGCTCGTGACGCATGTGCAAAAATTAGGTTTTTTACAAAACATACCGATTCGGCTATGGTCAGATAGTCAAATCGTGCTCACTTGGCTTAAACGGCATCCCTGTCATTGGAAAGTGTTTGTAGCTAACCGCGTATCTCTGATACAAACGGAGCTCCCTTCAGCGACGTGGGCTCATGTCCCCACAAAGCAAAACCCGGCGGATCTGGCTACGCGCGGCTTGGCGCCCTCTGAGTTGCAGGCGAATGAGTTGTGGTGGCATGGACCAACGTGGCTCGCTTCTCAATCTGTAAATTGGCCCCAGTCTCCTACGGCTCTGCAAACACTACATATTCGGTCAAGCACTGACGAGCCAGTGTTATTGGCAAAATTCTCGAGCCTCACACGGCTGACTCGTGTAACTGCGTGGTGTTTGCGGCCCTTACTGCAACTACGGCGGCGCAAAGCTCGTCAAAGTCCCTTACCAAAATCGCTAACTACGACTGATCTGACCTACGCGCGATTCGCCGTGATTAAATTAGCTCAATCGCACGCGTTTTCCCAAGAGGTTAAACTTTTGAAGGTAGGTAAATCTTTACCAAAACACAACCCATTATGCAAATTGCGACCTTTTATCGACTCTCATAGTATCTTACGTGTCGGCGGGCGTTTAAATAATTCCGAATTACCTATAGGGATACAACATCCTCCGATACTGCCTCGACGCTCGTCACTGAGCCGATTATTTGTAAACTATGCGCACCGTGCAGCGCTACATGGTGGCCCGACTCTTACAATGAGTATTTTGATGCGACTCGCATGGATTATCGGAATGCGACCACTAGTCAAGTCGACGATACGTAAATGTATAATTTGTCAAAGGCATAAACCACGCTTAGCCCAACAGCTCATGGGCGATCTCCCAGCGGAACGTGTGACTCCAGCGCGACCTTTTACAACGACGGGGATGGACTACGCCGGCCCTCTTCAAGTGCGTACCTCAAAGGGACGTGGGCAGCGTTCATACAAGGGCTATATAGCGCTCTTCGTCTGTTTTGCTACTAAGGCGATCCACCTAGAGCTTGTAAGCGACTTGACAACGGCAACGTTCATCGCTGCATATCGACGCTTCGTTAGCCGAAGAGGCCTCTGCAGGCAACTCTTCAGCGACAATGCAACCACTTATCGAGGTGCCGACGCTGAGCTTCAGGCTATGTTTAGAGCTGCATCTGAGTTTTACAAAGACGTGTCTTCTATTCTCGCCAACGATGGAACAGCGTGGACATTTATACCTCCTACGACACCGCATTATGGAGGATTATGGGAAGCTGGCGTCAAATCCACGAAGAACTTATTGAAGAAGACTATTGGAGAGCACGCATTGACTTTCGAAGAGCTTTCCACCGTCTTAACAGAGATCGAAGCCTGTCTCAACTCGCGGCCGTTGTGTCAATTAACATCGGACACTGAGGACTTGCAGGCGTTAACTCCATCTCATTTCCTCATCGGCACGGCTTCAGGCGTTATAGCAGATGAAGAGACCCCCTCGCTTCCTGAGAATCGTCTTACTCGCTTCCAACTTCTACAGCGCCTCCGCGATCAATTCTGGAAACGCTGGTCAAGCGAGTATGTGTTGCAGATGCAGGAGAGAGGAAAATGGCGGGAGCCGACTGTGAATTTTGCCATCGGTCAACTTGTTCTGGTAAAAGACGCTCGATATCCCACCGCGAAATGGCCTTTAGGACGCGTCATCGACACTCACCCCGGCCCTGACGGTCTTGTAAGAGTGGTTACGGTGAGAACAGCTGTTAACACAATCCGTCGACATATAGCTTGTTTAGCTCCATTGAACATAGAAGATCCAGAAGACTTAGAATAAATGACACAGCGTAATTAAAGTATAAGCATCAGGAATTCGTCCAGAGGACGAAGGCGGGCGGATTGTTCAAGACATTTGTGCTCCGTATGTAGCGGTAAACTAGGAAAATTTTTGTCAGCATTTCCCTTCTTAGATCGGCGAGATGCTACAGTAAGCCCTTACCTCCGCGTCTCCATAAATACCGAGAACTGTCTGGAGAGCAGATGCGCCGAGTGTTGTAAGCATGAGCATAGCTGTTGACCATGCCGAGGAGGGGAGGGAGCTGTGAGGGCACGTAGGAGTAATAAAATTCCGCGCGGTCACACGGTAAATATGATCTCTAGGAGTGTGGCTATGGAAAAGGACCGAGAGGAGTGGGGCGTGGATTTTCTGCGGATGGGAAAAATGCGAAGGCGACCGGCAGTATTGTCCGTTTCGTCTCTGCGTGTGCATCATTGTCCGTAAAGCATTTGTACGCTAAATATACGCGGTGTTTTCAGTCATCGATTTGAATCGAACGTCGTACTTAAGTGTGTCACGTATTGTATTTTGTGAGTGTTTCGAAGTGGTGCTCGTGTCAAACCAGCGACTCCTGCAGAGCGTCCTCACGTCTCTGTGGTGTTTTGTGTTCGTTTTCTGCCCTCAGTTCGGCAAACACGGCGGCATCGCAGTGTGTGTCCGAGACGTCGGAGCTGCGGTGCGCCTAGATCTTGTGAAAAAACACCTTCTGCTCGACTGGGGATTGACCGTAGACGAGCACCATCAGCATCTCTCTCTCTCTTTCTCTCTCGCTCTATCTCTATCTTTCTCTCTCTCTCTCTCTCTTGGAATGGCCGGTGTGTTCCAGGTATCGTATAAGTGAGATAGTTTAATCTCTGTATTTGTGTGACTGTGAAACTGAATACTTTGTAACAATTGTCGTGTCCTTGGATTATTTATATTAATCTACTTTCTGTGTTTGTGTATTTATTCAAAGATATTTATTATATAACACACTGATATTTAAAGGGCTTTTCCCCCACCTTATGACTGGGGTTTTTTATGCCGGCTAAATATCAGTGTTTAGGTTTATTTATTAATTAAAGATTTTATACGTTTAAAAAACACCCGTATATTTATTTACAAACATCCACCTTTCCGCCACTTTAATATTGCTATATATTTATATAAACTTACTCGATTCAGGTAAGAGATACTTGTAATTATTATAAATTAAAAACATCATTTATGAAAATGTGAAGTCTATAAATCATAATTCAACGAGTAGAATGAATCAAATTAAATGTTCTCGAAACTGCAAAACATAATAATTATTATTATTATTTCTAAAATCATATTTAAAAAAGTGAAGGAATCATAAATTTAAGAATCCTCCAAACATTCCGCATGGAGATTTTAATCCAGTTTTATGATACTGATGATTTGATAATATAGCTTTAGGAATGAATCGTGAAATAGTACAGCTAATACATGAAAGTCGTGTGCCAACTTCAGGTGGATTAAATTCCAGCGAGTATGGACAAGGTGTTATGGAAATATGGTTGGGGAATATGGACGAGGGATCCATATAATACAGACTTTCATGTATACAGATATGTATGGTGGTCATTAAAAATACATATATAATAATTAAAAAAGTAAAAATAAAGTTATTAAGTAAAAACGTTACATCAGATATATCACTTAAAGTGTACAACAATTGATTATCGAAATTTCATATATTACATTCGCGGCTCTAGTAATGTAAAGTATGGATTGTTGGACATAACAAAGAGCAAACAACATTGCCTTTGCTGGGACATATTGTTTTTATTATATATTGTAAAACAGTTTAATAATTGTTCTTATCGAGACCCTAACTACTCATACGATACGATTATTCTCTTAAATTATTCCTAATACGTAACTGTCATACTTTTTGTTTACATCCAGCATGCATTTAGAATATTTAACTTCATTTAACGATATATTCATGTTATGTATAGGTTGATGTTATAATATTGCTTGTAAAAGGTGTCCACCAAAGTTGTACTTTCTAGCCTTAATTTGACATCAAGTCCGAATGTTTGCAGTTTCGGTTCAAGCGGAGCAAAGAAAAACTACTGCCTAATTGTCATCTTATATTTAGGCAAAGCCTTGCTGAAAAATAGCAATTTCTAGATGAAAATCGAGCTAGTAAACTCGCATTTTAGGTGAAACAAACAAGAAAAAGTACATATTTTACCAGGTACGGAAAAGTTTTATTTACAAATCAAGAGGTTCATGTCTCGAGATAAAGCCGTGGGCTGTAATAATGCTCATAAAGAAGCCTTGTCGTACTAAGTATGAACTATATTTTTCATCACAAGAATCGAAAATAAGCTACGAAAGTGCGATTTTTAGGTTAGAATAAGAAATATATACATTAAATTAGGAGTCGAACTTAGTTTCCAACCTTTTCTAACGGAAAAAGGACATTTATGATGGAAAATGGATACACGTTAGCTTAATCAAAATATTTTTAGTCATTTTCTACTACTTATTCCCATCTTTCTGACAATATGGCGATAGCGTGGCGAAGGAACGATGGTGGTTTCAAGGCGGTCCAATTATCCACAAATTTTTGCACTTCATGAACATGTTGAAAGTGCGTATCAACGAGGTCGTGCTGCATCGATCTGAATAGGTGGTAATCAGAAGGCGCTATGTCTGGCGAGTACGCTGGGTCCGGCAACACTTCCCATTCGAGCTCCAACCGGGTATGATCAATTTCAATTGCAAATTATTCAGTTGGCGTTGGTATACCTCGGCAATGACGGTTTGATTCGATTTTAGCAGCTCGTAGTACGGCACACCATCTTGGTCCCACCAAATGCACAGTAATACCTTTTGGCCGTGGATGTTTCGCTGTCGATGGCTGTTTTATGGTCGATGTGAACGTTTGGCGTGGGTCAACCGATGACTTTTTGAACTTAGGATTGTCATAGTAGGTTCACTTTTGATCATCAATCACAATATGTCATAGAAAACTCTTCTTTTTTGCCTCTTAAGCAAAGACATTGCGATGTTGTGTCGATTCATAATGGCACTTTCAGTCAAATCGTGTGGCATCCATTTTCCTTCTTTATGAATCTTTCTCATCGCCTGTAAACGTTTGCCTACTGCTCTGCCACTGACTCCTAATTTATTAGCGAGGCCTTTCTGCGTTTGAGCTGAGTTTTCGTCTAATAATCTTTGCAAGTCACTATTATGAAACTTTTTCGGTTGTCCAGAACGTTCTTTGTCATTAACATGAGTATCTCCACTTCCATACCGCTAAAATCACTATTTACGCGTTGTAAGCGGTAGAACTTCTTCGCCATAACATACTTGAAGCAATCTATAAGTTTCTGCTACAATTTTTTCAAATCAGAATAGTGCAATAGGACATAGCGAAAAAACGATTTATCACGATTCCTTTGTCACTGATCAAAAAATTATAGTTTTTACACAAATAATGGCATCTGTTAACTGAATTTTATTGGTAATTGCCAAAACTCAAAACTAAGTACTACATCCGACATATCTGAATTTTCGTACTATTTATATCATCATATAAACGTAAAGGTCGGAAATTAAGTTCGCCTCCTCATATATGCTGATGAGTGATGAAAACTAATGACTTTCATCGAGTTTTTGTTTCGTATACTCGAAAATTAAATACAGTATTAGATAGTCCACGTATGTATAAGCCGCGAACACTACTAGATCGTCTGAGGTTGGCCATAATTCATCGAGGGAAATGTGCTCAGAAACTGTGCACAGAGGGAAAAGTGCTCAGACGAAAAACTAACAGTTTTTATGTACACTATGTGCCATGTATACTATTATAATTTGAAAGAGCTATACAAAGTTTGTGGTATCTCATGCGCAAGACGAAGAGGCAGATTCTTCAATCAAAAAAGAAGAAGAACTGCAGGCTGTCTATGTATATATATATATATATATATATATATATATATATCAATTTTCCGGAAATTTGGAATATTCGTTGCAAGTTAGTAGCTTTTGTGGCGTTCGTAGCTTTTTTATTTATTGAAAATTTAAATCCGCTGAAGCGCGTCTGCTGCTGATAAAAACCTATGGTGGACATACTCCAGTGATTAGAACATCTAAGACGTGATATCATCAAACTAAAAAAGAAGAATTGGATTTGATAGAACATGAACATCCTGGTGCAGCGCAAAAGTTCAAAGACGTGATATTACAGACGCTACAGAATGAAGTCCCACTTCAATCACCAGCTGTTGGCACGAATAATTAATGTGACCCGAGAATTTCCCAACGTTTAAAAGCTATAGAAAGGTCTAAAAGTATCGAAAATGGGTGCCACACCAACTGAACGATAGACAAATGTAAAATCGCAATCCTGCTTGTGAAATCCTGCTTCAACCTTTTCAAATAAAAGATTTTCTGCATCGAATTGGTACGGAAGACGGAACCAAAAGTAAAAAAAAAATCACGGCAATCACGTGGTGCAGCCGACCCATCGACTACAACTCTAAACCTCGGTCCGCCCAACTATAACTTTTTCACATCGATGGGACACTTACTTCCAGAGCAGCGCTTCACCAATTTTAAAGAATTCGACAAATCGCTCATCGAATGTTTTATTTCGAAAGAGAAAATGTTGTTTTGGAATGGTATTCATAATTTATCTGAAAGATGGAAGAACGTGTAGATTGTAATAATAAGTATTTTGTAGAAAAAAATTATTCCATTCCCACTGCTTAATGGTTTACATTATCGATAAAACAGACAAATTTCAAATGACATTTCATGATAGATAAATATCACATAGCTGAATGAAATACCAAAAAGAAAATAAAAAATATACCCGTCCGAAGTTTTCGATCTAGAGCATGACATTACTTTTTCCACTTTCTTTGTCTCTAACGTTTACTGGATTTTCTTTATCCAAGGGAGTTACTATATGTTTTCCTTACGCAATGTTTTGTACTTGCTTATAGAAACTAGTAGCTTAGTTATAGTTTAATTAAAGATTTAATTAAATTGTTTATTCTTTTACCTACCGAACCCCCTGGGAAGCCGGTCCCATAAACTGAATTCCAGCAATTCCTCAGATATTCCAAATCCATAACCTTCATTTCAAGGATATATCAGCGCCGTAGCCGTCATTTCGGGTACTGCCAGGAAACCTAGACAATATATCTGATTATAGGGTCCAATCGGAAACATTCTGCATTTCAGGGGTCCCTTGAAAATTTCAATGTCATAGACTTCATGCCAGTTGTCCGAGGAATGTCAAAATCGTAGTCTTCAGTTCAGGAGTCTCTCCATAATCTCAGATCCGTAGCATAATTTGAGAAAGCTTCCATAAATACCAGGATCACAGCTTTAATTTCAATAGACTTTCAGGACTTTCAGGGCCGTATCGTTTGTTTCATAACCCCATTGCCGTAGCATGATCATAGCTTTCATTTTACCACCTCTCAGAAATTCTAGTACTGTAGCATTCATTTCAGGGGCTTTCCAAAAAAGTGGTTCGAAAACCTATTTCCAAGGGATCTTTATAAAATCATTTTAGACGCCGGCAGAAATGTCAGGAACGTACACATAATGTAAGGGATATTATACTTAAAGCACGGACTCTTTGGAAATCCCGAGACTATCGCGTACATTTTGAGGGCCCTTCAAAAATGTCACGACCGACATATTCTTTTCAGGGGTCATCATTAATTTCAGAGGGCCCGAGAGATGCCATAACCCTAGTTCTCATTTTGCAAGCCCCCGAGAAATGCAGGAGGGTCTGTTCAGAAGTTCCAGGGTCATTATTTTCATTTCCGAACTCCTTTCAGTCCCATTTCAGGGAGTTTCCAAAAAAGTCGTTCGTAAACTTATTTCTAAGGGGTTTTCAGAAACTCCAGGGCCGTAGCCTTCATTTCTGAGACCTTTAACAATTCTTGGTCATTGTTGTCGGACCATACGACAACAATGACCGTTCATCAAATCAAAAATTATGCTACCTCCCTTAAACATCACACCGAGTCTTATAAAAGATTTTAGTAAAGTTTTTGATTTGGAATTAGATGTGATAAATATATAAATAGGACTTATTAAAAGATTTCAGATCATTTATTATCAAAAAGATACCGATTGAGTTATTGAATATATTTTGTGTATATACTATGGGGTTCGGTAAGAGAAAAAGGTGAAATAAAGTAAAACTAAAGCAATTCGCGGGAATTATTTAAACTTGCATCGGTGTAAAAACCTTTACGATTTTAGAGGAAAAGCCATACGAAACTGAAACTTTATTAAAAAGAAAAAAGTGGAAATTATAGCGAATTCTACGCGATAAATAAATAAATTAAATTGATATACCTTAATAATAATACAAAATAAAAGGTAATAAAACAACAGCACGATTATAATAAATACATAGAAATAACTTACAAATTATACGCATTAACACATACATAATATTATTGCTTAAGCACACACTGCAAATAATCTCATCATACATTCACTACTTATGTGGTGCCATTGTGTATCGCGCACTAGATAGATCTCAGGTATTCAGGACCGGAGCAAACCTATGCAAAGAGGTGATCGTCAGGCGTTCACAATGAAACCTTCTTAATGTGCCGCACGTAGGTTGCTCAGAGAAATGATTCGCTCAACAAGACAACTCCCTTGAGCGTCTTGTCCGCTGATTCACGGGCGCACTCGCGCAGCACTGACAGTACACTGCTTTTTCACACCAATACACATAATAACACCGAAGCAATTATCAGTTACGCTAATTGTGGCGCTCGGAAAATTCATGCTAGCTGTAACGTCGATCAAATTCGTCGATTGACCAAGCTGTAACGTCGATTAAGTTCGTCGATCAAGTAACGTCAACGCAGAATCCGAAACTTATACGCACGATTGAGTGACACGAGACGTGAAGAAACGCACACGACTCCTAGCGTTAGACCAGCGATTATGAATTAACTATTGGATCAATCACGGACGATTTTTTCCTGATCGATCGTATAATATACAATATTTTCAGAGTCTAACTAGGTATAGAAATTTAGCCTTATTCCTAGGATTTTGCTCAAATCACGGAGTTTTGGCTGAGCAGCGATATTCAAGGGTTTCCCTCTCATAGGACAGTTTCGTACTTCTCCCCACACTACATAGCTGTATTAAAATTCTATGTACGGATTTCCCACGCATTTGACGAAGACGATTGTCTTTGAATACTGATGATCTCTGTAATCGTTGTCCAGTATTTTAGCTTTTCTAGAAATATACTAGCAGAAAGTCTATTCGTATGTGTAAAACTGGTACTGGTTTTTGATTTTCAGCCTGTTTTTTGTCGATCTGTGTCATGTTCTATACAGAAATTCTTTTTATAATATTGAATGCATTTTTTTTATGTATCAAGGCCAAAATTTAAGAACTCTCAATTATTTTCGTTTTTCTCGTTCTCGCCATCATTTCAAAAATGTGCCTTGACGTTGCTTGAACTGTACTTCATGTAAATAAGCACGTTATTTTTTGCTCATATTGGATTATTCTGTATGAAGTATGAAACTTTCAAAGTCAATACAGAATATTCATTTTTTTTTGTGTATACTTTTTAGCGAAACGTTGAGTACCCGCATCCAGGTATGACGACCGCACGAAGCACTTGAGATGTTCTTTCGGTTATTTACGAGTTATCTCAGGGCAGGTGACAAGCGCCTCCTAAACGACCGCAATGCTAACTCTTTCGATCTTCTTCTGTCTTTACCTCCGTATCCCCCCCCCCCACTCTCTCACTCTCACTCTTTCTCTTTATATATATATATATATATATATATATATATATATATATATATATTACTCTGTTTTTCTTTCTTTCTCCCTGTACCTGAGTTGCAACAGCTTGGGGTGGAGCATAGCGAGAGAGGGAGGGAGGAAGGGAGGGAGGAAAAAAACATCTACTGATGCAATACACGGACATCGCGAAACCTCCTGCCCCTCTATCCATGTATACCCGGTAATTAAGCGGATGGTAAATTATGGCGTGGGCCTCTGCAGTCGCGCGTTGGTGCACTCGTGCTCGACCAAGAGAGGAACAAGGGAAAGAGATAGAGAGAAAGAGAGGGAGAGAGAGAGAGAGAGAGAGAGAGAGAGAGAGAGAGAGAGAGAACATCAGTCTGCGATGTGCGTTGTACACGCAATTTTTGCAGCCACAGCCGCCGGTGTTGCGCGAGGACGCGCGTTGTGGCTTGTGTATATTAACGGTCCGTATAGGCCTGCCTGCAAATATAACAGCAGCGAGTTGGTATCGAGAAAGATAGACAGAGAGAGAGAGAGAGAGAGAGAGAGAGAGAGAGAGAGAGAGAGAGAAGGAGGGAGGGAGAGAGAGAGCGAGAGAGAAAGAGAGAGAAAGAGAGAGAGAGAAAGCGGAGGCAAGGTAACGAAGTTTTTTCGCGGCTTTATGGCTATTGTCTTTTACGGCGCCCGGGATAGTCTCCTCTTGGGCTTTTATGAGATGATTAATCATCGAGCTTCGATTTTCAGCCGATGCCCAGGTCAAGATTATTTGTATACGCTTTGCACCGGCCGTACGCGAGTAATAAATTTGTACGAGGGGCGAGAGTGGGAGGGGGGGGGGAGAGCTCGCCGCGATTTGTTCGTCTGTTGCGACGCAACGCAGGGAGAGCGAGAGAGGAGCCATGCGCGTGCGTGGCGACTTTTTATTTGCTTTTTTTCCCCCCTCTTCCACTCTTACTCCCATCTCTCAATATTACACGGGCACAATTTTCGAATTTTGCGCTCGGCTTCACGGTGCGTACATATAAATGTGTATACGGGGTATTTAAGAGGATCGAAGCAATCTGGGCGGATGGAACGCTCGTTGCACGCACACCGCTTGCCGTGATAAAAGTACAAGGTATATTATCTGATTTTCTCCTGGCATCGGGCCGACGTCCGCGTCTGCGAATTTGCAGTAACTCATTCGTTCCAGTTTTATTATGATAATAAAATGATCATCAAGCTGGAGCGCGGTGGGGTCCGCAAAAAAAAGAGGCACACTTACTTAAAACTTTGTGTAGAAATCTTTATGAATACTAAATTTTACTGCGCTCCCTCCGTCCTCCCTGCCCCTCTTCACCCTTCCCCACCCCCTTCTCCGACCCGATCGCTTTACAACGAATTAGGTATACTCGCCCATTACATAGACGGGCTGTATCACGGGAAATTTTACAGGACGTAAGGCTAAGAAGGTAAGCCTGAAATTATTAGATATCAACCTATCCGTTTTCATTCAACTTAATTAAATTATCGAGTAACATTGATTAACTTAAGCATCCCTACCTTTCACTAAAATGTTCAGCGAAGCGAATGAATATGATGGAATGACAAAGTTGTACAAACTGTGTTCTAAAACTAGCGATTGAACGTAACGGTATTGGCGCACTGAATCGAATCCTGTACGGTCGTTCTAGCGGCAAATAGGAGAGAGAAAGTATGTGTTTGACGTGCGTAGAGAAATCACGAGAAAAATTTTAATCAAATGAAAAAATCGTTAACACGATTAAGTTCTGAAAAACATAGCTTTACTAATCAATGCCAAATATTATGTTCCAACGCTGTTTCATGAAAATTGAAGATAAGTTGAAAATAATAGTTTTGGGGAAACAACAATATATGAACACAATTCTCAGTATATGTATCAATGTACTATTATTAAATATTATTCAAGATTATATGGAAATATTCTTATGATTAAATACGTATTATATTGTCAGATTACCAGTATATCAATTTATTAGGCCCTTAAATTTGATACGTATGTTTTTACAATTTAGATAATTGTTAAACACACTATAATTGTTAAACACAATATGAGCATGGGTGTGCGCTAATTTTTCATTTAAATTTCTTATTAGAAATTTTGTTATAACTTGAAAGCAATTAATCAAAAATTCAAATTACATCTTAAAAAATTCTATATGAAGCGGCTTAATAGCAAAAACATTTTTTTTCGTAAATATCTCACATATTTTTTAAATGACCAGGATCCCAACATCTATCCATATGGCTTAAAAAAGCTTGATTCGCTTGGCATTGTTACAAATAGACAATGATACAAATATTGATTCGTCCAGAAATTAATGATAAATGGGGCTCTCAGAGAAAATGATGCCTTAAATTCTTCATATAACATATATAATACTTATTTTTAACATGTGTATATTTAAGCAAGATAGCGCATTAAGAAAAAGTTATCAACGAAAAAAAGAAGCAAAAAAAAAAAAAAATATAGTACTGTAAAGAAAGACGTATGATAAAAATATATTATAAGAATACAGGTAGTCTAACTAGTTGAAGCGTGATTTTACCTGCAGAAACTTGTCCTATGTAGGCGGAAACTCATGTATCGAAACTCTACTCGATCTACAGATTATCAAGCTACCAGAGACGCTCGAGCTGTACGAAATTATGAATCATCACAGCAGTTACGTGTGTATATGTACGACCAGTCTATGTGCGAGCGTGCATCATTCGCAGTTCGAGCAATGAACACCAACGAGGAGTAATGTTCCAATGATAAACTTTTCCATAAAAGTTGTTCGAGTATATCCGGATGATTGTAACAATAGAAGGAGCTTTAAAACCTATCTGACGCGCTTATGCCGATTGGCCGAAAACGGGACTTGAACTCGGATCATCGACTTACTCGTAGTCCGTCGCTCTAGCAATCGAGTTTTATCTTAGTTTTGTCGCTTAATGTATCAGCAGCGGTAGAAAGCCTACGGTTGAAAAATTAATCTTTAAGTAAAATTTTTTCAATCATTCTTAAAAGAACGTTGCTGACCAAATTAAGATGATTTATTCTTCTAATTTGACAATTATTATCAAAAATGAAATTTACTGATATTACATCGAAAGGTACGTCTTTTATATTTTCCATAAAAATAATTTATTACATACAAAGTAATCGATTACATAATTATCTCTGGCGAAATCGAGACGACGTTTGCCAGCGTAAATATATACATATATTCGCGTTTACTTTGAATAACGCAACGTGATTCGTTCGCCATAGCGTCTGGGACGAGGAAGGGGGTAAAGATAACGGGAGAAGGTCAAAGACTGCAGTCGCAATACAAGTTTATTTTACAGCTATTTATTGTAACAGCACGGCAGCAACGGTCACTCCGACGCAATTGGTGCGCTATAGCTGCTGGATGGAAGGGGCAGGGGGCAGGGAAAGGGGAGGAGATTTCGGTGAGGTAGAGTAGTAGTCGCGCTATAAAGTTGGTTAATGCCTCTAGCTCGCTCGTTTTGACGATGGTTATAAATAGCGGATGACGGAAGACGCCTGGACTTATTTATCACATCAATATCTGTACTTGACCATAATGTTATCTACACACGTTCTAACTAGCATAAATGACATACACGCGCGCGGGCGCACACACACAGATGCACACGCGCACAAGTATACGCACCGAGGATGCATAATTTTGCTGGCACACAAGAAGTTTCCCAGGTGCAATCGATAATAATGCTTTAACAGGGTCGGTCAAGCCAAAAATTAGATTTACCGCTGCAATCTTTCGATCATGCATCATCTATAACATATATGAGCCAATTCGAGTGTCCATAACCAAATAAGATCGTATTCTAAACAAATATTAATGATCCGAAAGTAAGACTCGTCCATTTTTCTCGTTCTTAACGGCTGATTAAAAAAAAAATGAAAATTCTTCCGAAAACCAATTTAATAACCAAATAATTCTTCCAAAAACCAACATAATATTATATAACCGAAGAAAAGATCTTATTCCAATAAAATCCTTCAGTCGATGCATCAAAAAACGACAATTAACTTAAATTGCATCCCAACAATGCAATTTCAGATTTTTCATTCTCTCATAATAACGTTCGCTTTATAAGTGAAAATTTTCAGCAATGTTAAGGCTATAATGGATTCACAAAATTGGCGGCCCTGCGTCTACCTTACCCAGCGAGACGTTTCGGTAAAAGATACATAATCACTGTGGATATAACGACGCGGTTGTAAGATTCGTAAACGCAATTTATGCGTTATAATAACGTTGTCACTGTGCTCCATTAACCCACCCCATTGCGATCGTGTCAAGCGCCGGCAATCGATGACGCGAGCAAGCTATATATATATATATATATATATATATATATATATATATCCATCAGCTAGGTGAGCCGTCACATGCGCACATCATCTAATCCAAACAATGATCCCTGACCCCTCGCAGGAGTGCGAGAGCACACGCGGACCGATAAGGCTACGGACGCCGATCCGTAGGATTCGATCTGTTTCCTTCCAACCCCCTTCCTCCACCCATCGCCCGTCCCGCGGCAGCTGCGAGCGCGCGCCGCGCCGCACCCCCGTCGACGCCGGAGAAAGCGCGGCGTCGATCTCATTGTGCGCGCGCGTACGGAGAGCGGCGACCTGTCCCACAAGTACGCGCCACGTATCGGGCAGTGGCGCGCCGCGCCGTGGCACACGGTCCTTTACACGGGACACCGGTGTACCGCGAGGGCCCGAGCGAAGCCTCGCCTCCTTTCCGGGCGCACGGCCCGCGCGTCAGCCGCCCGTCGATCGGTCGGCTCGCGGGGACGCGTGCGTGGGGGGGGGGGGCGGTTTTTGGGGCTGTAAACGGTGACCGCGACTCATCACGCCAGCGACCTTACCGCATTTGAATATATTCGAAATTCCGCGTTCGATCCGTGCATATAAACGATATACATGTATATCTGAATATTTAAGCGGTGACTTAGGAGATCGGAAATCGACTAGAATAACCTGGATTTGCCTTGCCACCCCCCTTCCCTTTCCGTCTAGATATTCGTCTCCCGTGTAGTACGCTTCGTCGCCCATACGCGACGCGCTGAACCCACTGCGCCCGTAATAGGCTTCGGCGTGCTTAAGCCTCTAATTCCTCCGTGTTCCGCGTCCACCCCCACCACCCACTTCTAATCGACCACGCTCTCTTCCTAACCACGTGTGTGTATGTGGGCATGAAGCTTCTGTTCCATGCGAGAGCACGAGGACGAGGTGCGGAGAGACGAAGGAAACTCCTCCTCCCCCCCCTCCCAGTCCCTTCCTATCTCGGTCCCTCTTTTTCTCTCATTCGCCCTCCTCGGTCATCGAGAGCGCGAAGTTCCCATAGATTATTACATTAGAATACGCGCTCGGGGTCGATGCGCGCATTCCGCTCCAGGTATACGAGATCGACAGACGCTGTGCTCCCCGCCTCGCGCAAAGCTGCGCGCACGGGCCGCCAAATCGCGCTGAGGGGCGCACGGGGGAAGCGTCCCCCGAGCGAGAAGAATGAAAAAGGGAGCCCCGGGTCGCAGGTGGGGAGACGGAGAGGGAATGAGAAAGAGAGAGGGGGATAGAGATGGCAGATATGCCGAGATAGAGAAAGAGATGGAGGAAAAAAAGGAGGGAGACGCGCGCGCGGAGCTCTCTACGTCTCCCGCGCGTAAAGTTGCGATCGCTCTCGTATATTTTGTCTTTTTTTCGATGTATATATATATATATATATATATATATATATATATATATATATATATATATATATTATATACACTCTCAGCCGAACGTGTTCTCTCTCTCTCTCTCTCTCTCTCTCTCTCTCTCTCTCGCTTGATCTTTTGATTTTTTCTAAATGTGTATACCTGGAAGAGCG
Source organism: Sycobia sp. Sy_11 (assembly GCA_018907035.1). Lineage (NCBI taxonomy): Eukaryota > Metazoa > Arthropoda > Insecta > Hymenoptera > Epichrysomallidae > Sycobia > Sycobia sp. Sy_11. The sequence continues at coordinate 262,842 of JACCIC010000120.1, read as the reverse complement.
GGCCTCAGATCCGCATCAGACGCCGTGAATATAATCAGGCCTCGTCGACGCCTGTCGCAAGTCAGAGAGAGAGAGAGAGAGAGAGAGAGAGCCAGTGTCTATACCCTGGATCCCGCCGTCGGCCACCTCGCCATGCTGGAGTTTCGGCTGGTGTACAGGATCTTTATCGATATATTTATGTTTCTTGCCTCTTTGGCGCGCGGTGTGGTGTACATGTATGCGTCGGTCTGTGCGTCTGTCCGTGTCCGTATGTGTGTGTGTGTGTGTATATACGCGTCGATGTCAATTTCCGAGTTGTTTTTTGGGAGATTTTTTTTTGCTTGTATATATAATGCTTAGGCCAATATATATATATATATATATATATATATATATATATATATATATATATAACGGGACTCGCCCGCACGAGAGGATCGACGCTACGTAGTGTAATAGGGTGTATAAGGTTGCGTTAATAAATTTCGAGCCCGGGTTTGTTGTGACTGAAAACATCGGAAATTTCATATTAATGTTCGGTGGAGACCGAGCATCTACCGAACGTTTCACTTAATTAGAGGTATATTTTGATTGCTATATTCTATCAAAATTTGACTGTGTTACTATACGAGTATAAATTCGAATTTTTTTATTGGGTTCGAATAAAATTCATTGTAAAGTTTTATTATCATCCAAAGCTCTTCGACCTAAATTCGCAAGAATTCTATGTATCGATTCAGCATCCTTGATGAAACAATACATTAATTATTGATTAAATTTTGTCAAATTAACGTTTGATTAGATTTAGTACGCTGACCCCATCTGGCACTGAACTATTAGTAAACAATTACTGTTTTATGCACATTTTTCGTTAAATCTTATTAGAAAGTACTTATAAATTATCATATATTTTAATAATTAAGAAGTCTCTAATAATCGTTTAATTATCAATACTGATGTAACAGAGTAAAAATGTTTGTCTGTTAATTTGATATAGAAGAAATAAAGGTACTTGATCAATTATATGCAGATTATACAATACAAAAGTAATTTACAATTTTTGTAAAGAATTTATAATAATCGAAAATATTGTTTTCATGATACATAGATATCATTCTTTTGATTATACTTTATGGGTTGAACTTTATATCGACTATTTCAAATAATATTATTTGTAATAATTTTTAAAAAGAATACTTGAACTTAATATAAGTAATCGTAAAATTATTCTAGTCCGATTCGTGTTTTGATTTTCTTTGATGAATTATCGCGATATGCCCTTATTTTAATGGTTGAAAATTATTATCATTAATTTGATTAACTTATAATTTTTGTAAAACATCGGGTAATTTATTTCTCATTGGTATCTCTAGAAAATCAATATACACGTCACAATTGATGAGTAAAACAAATAATACCTTGACAAATGCGCTTGAATTCTTTATCGATGCCAATTGATATTTCAAATGTTCAACTATCCAGAAGATTACGCATCGACGATACAGCCGCGTATATTTTATAAGCGATTTATTTCAGGTCCACCGGCCGATTTGATTATTTATGTGGGACGCAATTTCCCCGCGGGATCATTAAAACACACTTCATCGGACGCACTCGGATACTTTGGCGCGTTATAACTCAACGAAACTGCATAAGTGTATATATATATATATATATATATATATATATATATATATATATATATATATGTATAATCGCGCCAGGTCCCGCTCGGACGCGAGCCAAAGGTATATAGCGGGTGTGAGACACCGCCCTTTGTAAATCCCAACGCTCGGGCGCTACGAACTTTTCCCGCATTTACACTTGTAAAATAGCGAAAGAAGGTACATACGCCCATTACGCCCTTAAATCATCTACGCGTCGTCGTGCAGTCGACCCGAGATTTAGAGGTTTAAGGTTACGTGCGCGAGATATACGAATTCGGGATAATATTTATAAGGTCCCGTGGCGCGACGGCGTTTTCGGCTCTCTCTCCTCCCCCTCCCTCCCGCCAACCCCTTCTTCTCTTTTTACACGCACACGCACACACACACACACACATGTACACGCACACACACACATCCCTCCTTTCTTCCCGCGTCCGCTTGGCAGCCGTTGTAAATTCTTAGTTCCACCGACGGGCAGAGCCCCGGCGCGGCGCTCGGCAAATCAGGAATTCCATCGCAGCAGAGGAGAGACGAAAGAGGCCGCGCCGCCGGCACACATAGGCACCCCCCGCGCGAGCGACGCTCATCAGGGGGAGGAAAAAAATCGCTTTAATCGGCTCTGCGAACCGCGAATCAACGCCGAGGGAGAGAGAGGGAGAGAGAGAGAGAGAGAGAGAGGAGCGCTAAGATGGATCGGTTTAAATCGGTAACGATGACGGGAGATGAATAACGGTTCAGGAAGGAGCTGAAATTTTCGTTGAATATACACACACACACACACACACATATGCAAACCATATTATTATGTATAAGTACGATATTATCATTACGATTCTAATACTCTATAGATATGACCGTGTATGTATTGTGAAATCTTGAACAAGTGAATATTCACTTATTTCAAATTCATATTTGCTTACTTGAAAAATTCTATTTGCTTCATGTACAATAAGCATATGTATTTTCTTATTTATAGAATGAGTAAAAGAAGTTCACTTAATGAATAGATAAACATATATTTATATGTTGATAAGAAAATATAAGACAAATAACATAAAAAAATTTACGTAATCAATGATTGAATATGAGTGGAAAAAAACCTTTATTAAAGTCACTTTGCTGTTAGATATGCCAGAAATATTGTCGGTATCGCGTATATAATTAAAAGCTCCGAGGATGAACTACATGGATTTAAATTTCTCGTGTCAACATTTCTATAAACTGGTTATTCTCAGATAATATTCGAAAAATACAGGTCACCACCTATTAGTCGATGGTGTAGAACTTGATTGAGAGTGCTGCAAATTTTTAAACTGCTTTCGTTGTTACTTCCAAAAATTTTTATTTAAATAACATGAAATAACCTTTTCTTGCCCCATCAGACGCTTTGCGAATCTTCTCTAACGAAGATGAAGCTCTACAATGGTACCACCTTCCTCGACAGACCACTCGCGAGTACATCGCTGCGACTACGGGACGCGGCGGTCCGTCGGGCAACTGCTGACAGCGCGCTGAACTGTTCCCACTTTCCCAAATTCTCCTCCGACACTCGTCTGCAAAAGTACCTACAATTATTTGTACAGAATATTTTTAATACTTTTTGACGAAACATACTTTTCAGAGCTCAAAGCTCTTCACGACGAGTATTTTTATATGCAAAACAGTATTTATTTAATACGTACGACATTAAATTATTGTAGACATGCGTTAATTTTTTAAGATTTCTTTTTCAAAAGGGCAACATTTACTAGTGTTTTCGATTATTTTTCTTCTACGTTCTCGTACTGAAGTTCAAATGATTTATCAATAACTGCGCGTATACTCATTTATTAACAAAATTAGATCAAAAGTTTGCTTATCGAATAAGTCAAAATTCCACTCAGACGATACTAGATACTGATATATATATATATATATATATATATATATATATATATATATATTGTCTTTTGTTTTATTTAAATGCAATCAGTATTCACCGATAACGATACAAGTTCGGCATCAGTAGCTGACATCCACACTTCTAAAACGTTACTCTAGACATGCACGCTCATACGCGCGCGCGCGCGCACACACACACACACACACACACACACACACACACACACACACACACACACACACACACACACACACACACATACCGAGTGCATTAGAAAGAATCTTCACGTTTACATCTCTGCAATATATTATAAAGCAATATGTCTGTACATTATCGTATATAGTCGAGGGGAGCTTTTTCCCGTTCGCGTCTGCAAGGCATGCATATTATAATACACGACCGGTTATGTGGACTTGAGGACGCAATTTGCATCACATCGGATTAGTGTCTGTTTCTGCATACGCCCTTCATCGTCGTCATCGTGTCTCTATACGCGTGACGTCGTACAAGAGAGAGAGAGAGAGAGAGAGAGAGAGAGAGAGAGAGAGAGAGAGAGAGAGAGATAGACAGAAGGATACATTCCTTTCGAGATCAGAAATTATTATTTAATATATTAATTAACACTGAGCATTAAAACTAAGCCACGAATGAAAAAACTGATGCAGTATTAAAACAACTATAAATCTGATAAAATTCAAAAGACTTTACGTTTGCAGACATTGTCCAAATATAATTCGAGCTACGATTGAGACGGACTGGGAATTATTTTATTTTTATCGTCATTATTCTCAAAGTCAAATGTCAATTATTAATTATTATCTAGATGTGTGATAAAATCAGGTGGCCGCGGGTGTTTAAGAAAGGTCTACGAGTACCTTATTGAGAAGATCACGCTGGTAAACTTGAACCTAAATTCATCTAAAGATACCTACGTGTGTTAGCCAATCCAAAGGGTAACAGTTCTGACCGAATTCCATCAATAACTAATTTTCTCCTTGATATGTAGTTTTAACCGGCTGTTTCCTTTACGTTTTGAATTATATATATATATATATATATAGTTATGTTGAATTATTAAATCATTCCGTGCTTTATAATTACCTAATTCGATAACACGGTGCATGGAATTATTCATTTAATTTATGGATCTTATATATTTTCATCCAGGTAAATTGCAAAATGTTTAGAACTTCTACGTACGTAACAATACCATGTTACGGCACAAAAGTATCGTTGTTGAAGTTGTCATCTATCCACAATATATATATATATATATATATATATATATATATATATATATATATATATAACTGTTTTCTATGAAATTTTTCAACTAGTGTGAAAAGCTTCAATACAAATTATTCATATTGTAACTAAAAATAAACATATATTTAAAATGGATTGTTGTTTATCCATGAAATAATATGATCTTTGGCTATTAATTAATATAATCCTGGTATAAGCGGGTATTTTTTAAAAATGCCAGTGTCTTTGTGCAATAGAAAATTCAAATTTGTGTTTTTAATTGAATTTATTGAGTCAATACTTTATAATTAATTAAGATTTTCTAATTATCAAACATTTTTATTTTAATAATAAGAAATAAATTCACAAAGAGTGAATCAACTTATATAGAAATCCGAATCTTTCGTTAAATTTCTTAAAACTATTTTATTTTTTAAAAATATATTTAGAAACAATATATATATTTTTAGAAATAATATAAGAAATAAACTTATCTAATTTTAGTTTAAAATTTAAATTTAAAATTTAAACGAATCTGATTATAATTTTAATTTAAACTTGAAAGTCAAATTTGTTAGTTTCTTATACAACAGAACTTTTTATAATAGTGCAATAATAATTTTACATTAAATACATTTGGGCTTTCTATCATTAATCTTTTAAGTTTATTATCTAATTGTACATGTGTAAGATACTTCGGTCTTGTACAAAATACAACGAGTAAACGTATAAAATAAAAATAAGTATAAATAAATATTTATTGTAATAATGAGCATCCATAAAACCTTGTTGGTATTCTATAGACATAGAAAAAAGAATATAAAAAACAGCACGTTAAAAAATTTTTTTTTTTAATTCTTATCGAGAGAGGTTGAGAGAGAGAGAGAGAGAGAGATAGAGAGAGAGAATGGCCGTGGAAAACCTCAAAAGGACGTTCGCCGTTCGTGCGGTCGCGCGTTTGAAAGAAGCCAAGAGCCAGCCGAGAGCGTAAGTGGCGCGCATTAGTGACTAAAGTCACCAGTAGTTGGCAGCAGTGCACGGCTGCATTTCTCTTCCGGTGGCGGTTCCGCACTTACCCTCCCCCTCGCCGCCAACCCTGCCCGCGCGGGCGTGCCACACTCCAACCCCTTTTTCTCCCTTTTCTGGCCGGCGCGGCGCGCAACGCGGCGCCCGGGCGCGGCTATATCTTTTCGGTGGGCGCGCTTTTCTTTCTCGGCCGCTTGCCCCGATGCCAATTCAGCCAACGGCGCAGAAAAGATAAATCGCTTGCTTTTCTCTCGCACACACTCTCTCTCTCTCTCTCTCTCTCTTACTCTCCAGCTCTACCGGCTCAAATCGCTCCCCGGCGAACCCGCTCGCGTTTCAAGAAGGTGCTGAGACGCGGAAATAAAGTGTCTCGGATAGTCCCGACGGAGAAATGGGTGGGCACCGGCGCGAGGAGGGAGAAGGACGAATTTCAAGAATTATTGCTTTTCAGCCTTACAGATGAGAAAATTCAATGGCTTTTTAATAGCGGATAAGGCTTTTATATATATATATATATATATATATATATATATATATATATATATATACATATATATTTGTTCGTGTGTATGTCTGTGTGCGGAATAAAATAAAGAAGGATCATCAATAGTATTTAGCCAGTTTTTATTACTGAAACGCGAAAAAAGTGTTATAAGCAAAACCAAACGCCGTTGCCTTTCGTATTTTTTGCTTAATTTCACTATTCGAAATGCTACTGTAATATATATTATAAACTTGTAATAATATTCACTCGCTATCATGGAATTAAAAAAAGTGTTGTAAGCGATTTAAAAAAAAAACTACTGTATTATCGTCGTTAAACAAACGTAAAATAAATCAAAAGATAATGTAATACGTATAATCTAAATGCCAGTTTAATGGCGCACCGCGATAAAAACAAAAATTAAGAAAGTATAATTAAAATTGAAATTAAGTGAAAGAGAGGTGAATATTTTTATATTATACTTTGAAAAATTTGATTCTATTAAAAAAATTAACATCATTCTTTCCAGACACATACATATATCTTTCATTCCAAGCAGAATTGCATCTGCATAATGAGAACTACGGTTGATCACGACATTGTAGCCGTCTTGACTTTTACGTAACGAATTCGCGCTTACGCGCATCGCTAGGCCGCGCCGCGGGGCATCAAACGCGAAAGAGAAGAGAAGATTAATAAAAATCGTGGTCGTTATCTCCCCTTCCCCCCTATCGCCCTTTCTTTCTCTCTCTCTCTCTCTCTCTCTCTCTCTCTCTCTCTTCGAAGATCGCTATGGTACGGGATTGAGCAGAACTTTTAACGACTAAGTAATAATATCGTGCGACGCCGTGGTGGCGCACGCGTGCGCTCGTTGAAAAATTTGCATATAATAATGACGAAAAATAAAGGGTTTATGCATATATGCGTGTATATAGGAACCTTATTTTTCCCGGGGTCGGGGGAAGGGGGCAGGGATTTTTCAAAATGTTTCACAATGAGAAAAGTGGAATACTGCGGCGGACTTTGTTGCGAACGCGCCCACCTCGTACGTATAGATATATATACATACATATATATATATATATATATATATATATATATATATATATTCCTCTTAAAAGCTGCCTCACGAGTTACGAGCGATAACAATAATGTACATGCGTTTAATTGCCCGTGCGCGTATGCCCGCCTTGGCGCTTATTTCACGCCGCCCCTGGGACGTAACCCTCTCTCTCTCTCTCTCTGTGTCTCTCTCTTTCCCCGCTTTTCTTTACGACCGCCGGTAATTTCAACATAATTTTTTCCCTCCTTTCCCGTCATAATACCCGCGCGAGCGCGCGCTGACGCGAATTACTTTTTTATTCAATCTGATGGCACTTATCTCCCGCGGCTCCCTCCCTCCCTCCCGTTCCTCCCGCCACCCTATCCTGCGATTGCAATTGGCAGATGGCGAGTTTTTAATTAATTCTTTAATTAACTGCGATGCGTCAGGGAACGCGCGCGTCGGCGTTATTTACAATCCACGGAGCGTTAGGCTATATATATATATATATATATATATATATATATATATATATATATATATATATATGCCTGCGGATGTGTAGGATTTTTCTAGCCCTGTGGAACAAAGTGCTACTTTGTTTTTTTCCCTTGCATTCGCACGAGCGACGCGCGCCCCTTCCTACTTCTCTCTTTCTCTCCCGCGCTCTTTTCACGGGTAGTAATTTTTTCTTTTCCTCTCCCCGCTCTTGCTGGTATATATATTTTTTATTGTAACACGGGCTGCAGTGCGTATATTATGTGCTTTAGTTAAGAAAGTAAGAATTATGATGCACGCGCATAATTCAACGCTATATACTCGTGTATATCTTTGCCTTGTAAAGTACGCGTGCTCTCTCAAGAATTGCGACCTACTTATTGTAAGCACGTTATCAAAGGATTATCGGGTGAGTATAATTAAATGATTTTTTTGCACAATCAAATAGAATTAATAAATCATCGAGCTCTATGTAAAACAATATAATAATAAAGTTGCCAAGCTCGTTTTTTTTTTTTTTATTTACACATCGTCGAGTTCAATTTTCACCATCGAAAAATCGGATTAGATGCTATTTCGTAAAGTGCCTCCGAAACATTCGGTTGACGGTAATCGAACCTCAACCCGGCAAGCAGAGTTCCCGCCCTTTCACCTGCAGTAAATAAATCAATAGCATTAACGTCTGAACTAACGACTTCTCTAAATATTAATCAATGTTCGATATTAGATAAATATATTACTGAACGAAAGCAGACAAGCTTGAAATCCCGATTATAATTCTGCATTGCTTCGTCAAAAATGTATTATATAAGAATTGGCTAATTTATTTTCCATATATTTGGAAGTGATCAATTATTTTAATTAATTATTATCTGCAATATTGTGGATAAATAAAATTTTATTGAACCCTTATAGTGAAGATTATTTAAAATCATTGTTTCAAGTATAAGTAAACGCTCTGTGGAACTAGTATCGCCATCTCTTGGCCGGTATCGGAAGTATCGGACACTCGGCAGGTACTGGCATGTATAGCGACACGTCTCATAATGATATATTGATCGGAAATTGAAAATTTTTATTATTGATTACTTTTTAATAATGTAATCGATGCTTTAAGTGGCGCATGCCACGTTATACGAGGAAAGTATATTATTTATCAAGAAACATTGCTCGCGAATGCATGCGTTTAGAGATCTACACGGGGCTCGCGCGTAATCACGTGGACGTATATTATTCTAGATCAGATGCAAATTAATCGACACTGCCCGAAGTAACGAAAGCGGCCAATTTATTTGCATTATCATACGCTGCCTAATCGCGCTCAATGATCGTTAAATTATTTTACAAACAGTTATAAACTATGAATCAAAATCGACGTAAATTACGGCTGTCGTCGTCCTCATGTAGATTTTCTTATGTGCGCGGTCGCGGCGGCAGAAACAAATTGCAGCGCGGATTATCAATCAATTAACGTTGGAAGATATTGACGCGTATTATTGCATATTTATGTACACGAGGCCTGTATATATACATTATAAGCAGCGACAGTGCGACGGCGATACTTTCCCATTGGCATATTATATATATATATACATATATATATATATATATACATTTCATATAAGCGCATGCTAATAAAGAGAGTCCGCTCGATTGCGGCTGTTTATGCCTAGCCGCCCGCGCGCCAAGCCGTCGAGCGAATCGTACAAAGTGACACTCCCGATAAATCTCCGATGTGGCGGCTGCCGTATATATTATTATTGCGTCTCACTAAGGTATTTTCACACACACACACACACACACACACACACACACACACACACAATTAATTACAAAGTCATTTTCTAATTATGACGGACGCCCCCGGGTCGATCCTCATCAATGACCGCGCCAGGGATACTTAAGGCGCTCCGATCGCGAATTCTTTATACGCGCGCACATTGATACGTATGCGCGACGCGGACGCGCGTCCAAATACGGCCTCGTCCTCTCCTATACGCCGGTACGGCGGCCACGGCGGCCGCGACTCGCCCGATTATATGCGCGCGGGCCGTAAAATATTCATAACTTTTAGAAAACCCGTCAATATGCAAATGCGAATGCTAATTGCGCGGCGGCAGCGGCGGCGGCACCACCACCACTGCGACGCGCCGTTTCGCCGGGCGAAGGCTGTATCGGTCTATTAAAGCCGCGCCCGCGCGAGGAGCCTCCTCGGCTTCGCGCTCTCGACTCGGCCCGGAGGACAGGCCGAGTCCTTCCAGCCTCGCGCGGGACGAGGTCCGCGAGGTTCCGTCGTGAAAAACGGGCCGGGCCGACGACGTCGCTCGGCCGAATGCTCATCGGCGGGGCTGCCGTAATTGTCAGGCCGCCGCGGGCCCGGACGTCCACGGATTTATCGGATATATGCTCGGATCTCCGATCAACGGCCGGCGCGGTACGGATACATCGATCCGTCTATTTATATATACGTCAATAGCGGGATTGAATAACTACGCTACCCTCGGCTCGTGTATTATTGGCGCGCTTTATATAATTAGCGCATTTGCGCGAATTCTATATTTGTAACGTACAGGTCGCATTATGTAAGCGCTTGGTTACATAGGAAATTGCGGCTAATATAAGGCATGGGTTAAGAGCGCTCGATTCGGCAAGAAGTGTATGTATAATAATAATTACATAATTCATTTGAAATTCTTGCTGCCCGTTAAGTTGAAGGGGAGGGAGGGGGGATTAATGCGAACGATGCCTATCTGTTGTGTAATTTGCATAATAATGTAAAATTTACGTATAGATTCTCGGTAGGTATTTTTGGACATAATATAAGACAATATTGGCATAATAAAGCGTCGCGTATATCAATGGAAGTGGACGTTTAAAATGTGATCGAAGCAAATTTGTGAAAAATATTAAAAGTAGGAAAATCCTGCTTTATTTCTTCTATCCGTGATATTTTTAAAACGAAACGGGTTTTTCAGTTGTTTTTTCAATTCAACGCAGTGCCGAACATTTATTAATAATGAGTGTGTGCAATATTTACTACGTATAAGCGAATACTGGTTTAAAGAATGAATTATAATACGAGTTTTTAAACAAGCGTTGAATTCACATTCTCGAAAATCTATTTTATTATTTCTCTAAGGAAACCTAAAATTTTCATTGTTTGATTATTAAATTTCGAAATTAATCGATCCTTCATCTTTTCGGAAATGCTAAACTTCAATAATTATATCGACCATAATTAATGTATTAAGGTGTGTTCAATTTATAGAACGCTAGTGTAGTATTAATAAAATACCTCTACAAATATTGAAAGTAGTATCAGACGTATACGGTAGGACAAAATACCGCATCGATACATCAACTTATGAGAACACTATTTTAAATACACGCAGAAACGAAGCGGTACGTCACTGCAGGAACTAACGCACGACGCCGTATTCATGCTGTCAATATACTTTTATCACAAAATTAAGTTGAACTTTTGCTTTTTTTTTTATTAATTTTCGATTAATCTCATTGGAGAAATAGTGGAGTTGTTCTCCGACAGATGTTGAAGATACTTTCACGCTGTCTACTTATAATTACGTAGATATGTGTAGGTAGATAATGAAAAAAGATCTTTTCGATATTTTTTTTCTCACATTTTTGCAATTTATACAATTTTTTTTCCAAATTGCACCGGGAATATCCAAATATAATTTAATAGATATATTACCCATATTAAAGCATTAGATAAGCATTATCCATGGCTACGAAAGAGAACAAATCTTTCCCTATGAAATTCCATGTAAAAAAAATTAATAACATTCTTTTGAAAAAAATATCCTACTGAAATATTGTGTATTATAAACTTTGATAGTACGTGAGTTTTCACAGCTGAGTATAAAATGAAAAAGTATAATTGCTGAAAAATGTACCTTATAGATTTTTTTTCAAGTATAGTTTTTTAATTAATTTAATTAAACTTTACAATAAGTCAGTCACATTCGTGTGTCATAGTATCATCTATTTCTGAATATTACTAATCCAACTATTGCCGATAAAAAGGGAAACGGGTTAATTAGTAAAACTACATACACAATAAAACTGAAGATTTACATTGAAGCCCGCGCAACCTGACCTAAATTAACATGTAAATGAAGCAATCAAGGCGGATTCGGAATAAAACATTTGAAGCCTGCCCCGTGGAACGAAGCTCCGCACAACACTGTAGCGATAGAGATATATACGCCGGCCTTTACCGGCGAGGGAGGCAGCTGCAGCTCTCTCGCCGCGGTGGCTCTCGACTTATATATACGTCTTAACGTCCGCGCATATTAGGCCGACAAGGGGGCGGATCGGCCTCTCGCGAAAATAAGAGCGATATATTTGTACGCTTATATTTATTGTCGACGTGCGCCCCGCTCGAATTGCTCTGGAAATTCCGTGACTCTCGGCGCGTACGCCGTACGCGCGTATACACGGGCAAGCTCACGCCCACGCTCTAGACTAAAAACAAATATATACAGCGAAGGGTTGCTGGGAGGAGGAGGAGGAGGAGGAGGAGCTCCGCGCCACCACCGTTCCGCTAGCGGTGCGCAATGGGAGAGGTCGGCGAGGCTGCCGGCGACAAAGGATCAAAGCGAGGCCCGAATTGAATTCGCATTAAGATCGGGAGGAGAGAAAGAGAGAGAGAGAGAGGGAGGAGAGAGAGAGAGAGGAGAGAGAGAGAGGAGTGGCGCGAGGGCCGCGATTTACGACGATACGCGAGCGAGCTTATGATATACTCTCGATTACTTCCTTTTTTTCCCTCTTTGCTTTACTGCTTTCCCTCGTTTTATCCCCCCCCCCCGCTACCCACAGATATTGACTGCCGCCTCGCCAGGGATAATAAACATCGCAAATTTGCGGATCTCAACTGTTACGGGGGCCTTATACCTCGTTTTCAGCTTTAGTTTATGAACAAAAGCGAGGCTCGCAGATATATATATATATATATATATATATATATATATATATATTTTTTTTTTTTTCACATATATGACGTTCCTCCGATTGCCGTTTTTATGCGGCACGATGCCATTAATTGCCGAATTAAAGTCCCGATTTTTTAATCGGAATCGCTGAGATTTAATGCCGAAGCTTCGTAAAATTAATTTTCTGACTATACGTATATTCGGGTTTTTCTAAAAATTCAACTTTTTTTTCTTCAACGTAAATTTCGAAAATCGCTTGAACGAGGCGGTGAATTCTGAATTATTATGATTAGCATCGTAGATGATAATAACTATTATAACTGGTCATTTTTTCGAAAATTAAAAACGTTCATTGGCCTGTGTATGTACTTAACTAATGATATTGTGAAGCAAAGAATTTCAAACGATTCGTAAAATTGCATTTTATTACTTAAAATAAAACTGTGAAAAACAGTATATTCAAAACAATAAACACTTCGCACTAAGAAAACTTGTTACTATAAAAATGTTTATTTGATCTATTTACGCAAACTATAGTTTGGAAGGAATAATGAAGCCTGGGTATTCAATCTGGGCATGTCAAGGGACGAAATGGCTATTTTTTTTAAAAAACGTTAATTGAATTTTTAAAAAAAAAATTTTTTTTCAAAAAACTTCAATTGAATTTTCTTATCGTTGGTGCGATACTTAAGATTTCATTCTTTTTGTTAGTCATGCAGGATTGATTGCATCTCCTATTGGGTATCTGTTAAATATTTCCAATTCGTACTAAATAGATTTTTTAAAGCTATGTAATTTTTCCTCTTTAATTGACAACTTCTAATAATCAAAGGAAAGAAAAAGATATTCAATTCTCTAATTGCTGGACTATAGAAATTTTGCAACATGAATATCAACTTGAATTTGTGAACTTGAAAATCTTAATGATCTTAGCTTAGAATCAACTTTTTTATTCTATTGTTGAAAAAATTTTCCTAGAATAAAAAGAAAAGATAAACCAGTAAGCTCTATCTCACAAACTCCAAATTATGAAATAGAAAATCTATGATTTCTAAGCTCAAACACTGAAAGTTCATGAAGTCGATTACAATAAGTCTACAGTTGATAAGAAACTCAGAAAACCATAAATCGCAAACCAATAAACTTTAAGGCAGAGAAATCTGATTATGGAAGCCCTATGGACATATGCACATAACTAATACATTTCAATGAACAATGAATCTATGAACCAAACTCCATAAACCTAAATCCATCAATTGTATATGTTTGTCACTCAAACTGATTAATCCTTCTCAAATAAACCTAAAGCCTATGGATGTAAACTAGTCAACTCAATACTTATTAACATAATGTCAATTAATTCCAACAAATCTCAAACTCATTAAATACAAGTTCATAAATTGTAAATCAATTAATGGTAATCCAATTAGAGCCAAGTTCATAAAGAATTCAATACATCCTTAAGTATCGAGTGACATCGAATCCATAAAACCCAAAGACATAACCCATAGTTTATTAATTGAAATCTTATAACATCAGTATCCTTGAATCCCAAGCTCATGAATGTTAAATCCTTCTTAAATCTTTAACCCCAAGAACATGAAATTTTTAAATTATCTACTCGATAAGTCAAAATCAATTCATTTGAAATTCGGTAAAGCGAATCTTAAAAAACTTGTAATTACGAACAACAAAAGAGGAGCCTTCAAAAACAATTCTGCATCTAATAAATTTCAATCCCAAACACTTTATATGCATTAGCCTCATTATTATACACTCTAAACCAATACACGGCAAATCCGTAGATTACAAGAAAATGAACGTGTAAATCAATAACTTCTATGAACCCCATATATCAATATTGCAAATGAAATATCAATTCCACATCAAATAAATTAGAAGATAAAGTCCATTCACCTGAACTGAATAAACTCCAATCTCATAATCGCTCAAAGCATAAGATTCATAGTAAAAAAGGGACCTTTATTTGAATATTAAAGTATTCGACGATGTCCAAAATAATGAAGCCATCCAAACATTGATAACAGTACATCTTAACCAGTGACAGTTGAAATTGATAAGCTTTAAGTTGATCGATGAAAAATAAAGTAGCATTTATTGAAAATATTTAATAAAGGATATTTTTAATTATGTCTTTACTGTATTAATGATTATGTAATATATAAATATCATAAAATAATAATATTTCAAATTTATTTCACTACGTTTCAAGTAACATTTTTCAATGCTGTAAACTTGTGTTAACTTGTTACTCTCATAAAAAAGTTAGAGAACTCAGATTATAGGATGACTTTGAGGGTGTCCAAAATTTGAACAATGATAGTAGATAATAATGATTTGGTCCATGGTCATAAACAATAAATGCAGTACAGAACGTGTATTCTTGTATTTTTAGTGACAGTTAATGTGAAATAAAATATTTTTCCGAGTGATATTGCCTAATTAATTCAAAATTCTTGCAGCATTGGGAAACTCCCTACTTGTCAATCGATGATTTTGTAAAAGCATAGCTTTGATTTTAGTTACTTAAAAAGCATATAAAATGACTATTTTGTACTAGTTGCGTATTATTTTTCTTGACAGAGATTATAAACTGTAAAATTGAAAAAGAACATCCTGCAAAGGATCGAGAAGCATTGAAAATACAAATAAGAACTAAAATATTACATCCTACATATAACTCCAAGAACAATTGATCCCGACCGTTACACCTGCACGCGGGTCTCGCGTCTATGCATAAACACTGTTCGTCGTTCTCATGCGGACAGGCTGCGGGTAACGTATACTAGTGCAAAAAAAAACTACAACCAAAGCCCAGAGTCCATTCCATTCTAGTCGGCCGCCCGCGACTGCGGGCGCTCTTACACCGTGGCGAGCCGGAGCGTAGAAGTCGGCCCTCCCGGGCCACGGTTTCCACCGGGAAACCGCACATTCCTCGGCCCGAGAGCCAGCGCGCGGAAGGTCGTTAAAGTCGCGATGCTCGCGTCCCGCGCGCTATCCCACGCGAAACTGCGTCGCTCTCGATCGCGCCGCGCGGACTTCCCCTTACTTTATCCGTATCTCTTTCTCGCGCAGCTATCCGGTTGCTCGGTCTATACGCGCACAATGGCGGCGGCGCGGCGGGAGGGGGTGGCGGGTCGACGAGAAAGATCGAGCCGAGGGCAGGCTGCAATATATAGATTTATTTAAATCGGCCCTCTCGCCGCACGTCATTCGTTAAATGCCTCCATCTTGCCGGGCGACGCGGTCGCCACCCCGTATAAATTTCCATTATAGGCCGCGGGCTGCAGCGAAAACAATGGGAGCGGTCCCCGTGTATCGGCGAAACTGTGGCTGTGTGAATCGACGGGGTAGGCAGGATTTACGGAAAGCCAACGGACGCGGGAGAGAAGGAGAAACGAGACGGAGGAGGAGACCCGGGAGTGGGAGGGTAAAAGAGATTGCCGGGAGATGGAAAATGGAGTGACGTATGAATGTATTAAAGGGATCCCGGCTGGCGGCTCGGGGAGATTGCCGTGAAATTGAAAGTCTTCGAGAGCGAAGGAACAATTCGTAGCCCTCGCGATGTATAAATATAAATGCTTAATGAATATCGGTTTCGAAATTTCGGTCTCGATCATTACTGGCTCGGCGGAAGCTCGAATCGGGGGAATATTTTTCTTAGCGGGTTATAGCTAATCCGGCCCGGCTGAATTTAGTTCACGATTCTGATCTCATAGAAACCAACTGGACATAATTATAGTTTCCGATGCGCGCTTCGCTTCTACTCGTGTGCTTTTTTTTTTTTTTAATTGGTCGCGAAATTATTTGTAGAACTATTTTGCAATATTACTGGCCATGTTCAGGGTTTATTCGGGCAATTTAGCAAGCGTTTATTCAGCATGGAAAAGCACACAAGCGCAGAATATAAATATATCTAAGTTATAACAAGAAGCGGGTAAGCACGTCAGCGTCAAGTCCTCCTCTCAGTACAGCCATTGTGTGCTCGCGCTATCTCAAAAAGTCCACCGAATCGGCAGATAAATCCGAAGATAAGATTATGCCGGATAAGGCTGCGCTATTTACAAATGTGAATTGTTCGAGCGAAAGAAGTGGCGCTCGAGCCCGGGCTACCGCGCGGAGGCAAACATAAACCACGGGCTCTTTAGGGATTCAGCGAATGAAATTAACGACGGAGCTCGAATTCTTTTAACGCCCACCGTACCCGTCGCGGTTGCAATTACCAAGGGAGAACTCGCCCTTCGGAGCCTTTGCGCGTCTATATATAGCTTATTCGTTTAAAATGCCGCGAGCGCGTTAAGTGCCGGCGATACAAGCGAAGGAAAAAGTAAAACACGAAAGAATCCGAGCGAGGAGGGGGGGGGGAAGCGGCAGAGCCAGGGTAAGCCTGGGTACTCCCCCCCATCGGGAGTATAAAAGAACCGCCGCGGATAGGAGGTGGAAATAGCACGGCTCCGTGGAAAAATAATTAGTTCTCGCGAATCCCTTCCACGAGACTAACGCTACATTTCTGCGTGCGTGCGTGTGTCTCTCTGTGTGTGTGTGTGTGTGTGTGTGTGTGTGTGTGTGTGTGTATTCAAGCGCGGATCGAGCCGCGCAGCTTGCCGCTACGCCGCTAAAGTCTTATTTGCTTGCTCGGGCGCGCATCCACCTACAAGCACAGGCGCGCGCGCGCGCGTGTGTAAATAAGCTCGTCGTCGACGGCGGCGCAGATAGCGCGGAGCAACGGTAGCACCGTATGCGCCGCGGAGATTAGGTTTGCTTTACAGCGCGCGGTAAAACTGTCGCGTCAAGCCCCCGGGCGGACGGGGGGGGCGGCGCGGGTGCCCTTACCACCCGCTATATAAGCGCGCACCCGGGAATGAGAAGCTGGGGAGGGGAAGAGGCAGAGGTGAAGAAGGAGGAGGAGGAGGTAGAGGAGGAGGAGGAGCACGCGGGATATACATAAGCTTTATAAGCGACGCGGCATATCCGCGTGCGTCGTTACTCGCTTCGCGCGCTCTCTCTCTCTCTCTCTCTCTCGCGATAATACAACGATACATTCAGCGCTCGCCGGTAAATGCGATAATTAAGCCGTTTCATCTATCTGCGTATTAATGCGTATATATATATATATATATATATATATATATATATATATGTATGTATGTATATAGGTGTATATATGTAAGTATGTATGTATGTGTACAATACAAAAGCCATAAGTCGACGACGACCTTTTTTTTCATCGACCTTCGAGAGAGTCGGCGTGGCCGCTTCTTACGTGGGCGGGGCGGAGAAGCTTGATCCACGGGAGTATAGTACTGCGCATTGTGTGAGGGCAACGAGGGAGACTTTTGTAA
Organism: Sycobia sp. Sy_11; assembly: GCA_018907035.1. Taxonomy (NCBI): domain Eukaryota; kingdom Metazoa; phylum Arthropoda; class Insecta; order Hymenoptera; family Epichrysomallidae; genus Sycobia; species Sycobia sp. Sy_11. The sequence goes on along the minus strand of JACCIC010000120.1, from coordinate 244,701 downwards.
TATACGTATATATTTTAGCTCGATACGTTGCTGGAAGTGATGAGTTATAGAATGCTGGAGGATCGTTATATGATTTAAGAATTGAATCGTTCCTCGTTCTGCAAGGGTATTACGTATAGGATATATATATATATATATATATATATATATATATATATATATAATGTATAATGTATAATAAATTGTGTATGCACCTATATATATATATATATATATATATATATATTTCTGGCCCTCGTCCATTGTACCGTCGTTCAGTCTTGTTGATAGTCGTCGTGGTCCGTTAATAATATGGAGCGAGCTTACAAAAGGAACCAATGCTGCCTCGTTAGCATAATGTCTTTATCAATGTCTTGACAGTAAATTTTCGTCGTTTACGGTGCTTCGGTTGCTTTCTTTATTATATATATACCAGTGAAGTAATCCTTTACAGCCAGATACGTGGCTTTTTTCGCATCAACTGCCGAATAATACCGCGAAATTATTCAGAATTTTGTTAAATATGTGATATGTATATAGAACATTATACTAGAAAAAAATAATTCGGAAGATTAATCATACGTTACAGGAAAACTGGTCGAATTTGTTTATTATATAAACGTCGACATTATATAACTACAGAAATTTTATTTCCCTTAGATTACATCTCGTAGGCCCCTATGCGTATAGACATTTAAGATGTGACATCGATCTACACGTCATTATCACAATAATTAATAAAGCAGTGGTTGCGCCGTTATATACATCGATTATCCATCCATTCGTCGATTAATGAACCGATCGAGCGCCAGTCATCGAAGAATGTCAAAATGGTTGTGACGAGCCAAGTTTTCAACTTTGACGCAAACATATTAACTGCAGGATGATTCTGGGATTCAGTCAGATTCTATTTCTAATTACGAGTTAAGATGGAGACCGTAATAGATTCTCTACTATGTAAACGTCTTATTATTTAGGATATAGTTTCTAAGATTTCTACATTCTTTTATCTATTTACATTATACTAATTTCTTTTTTTAATTATATTGATATTTTATTTTTTTCATGTATAAAACATCGAAACTGACTAGGATACGAATCGATGACCTTCTGATTCACAAGTTGATGTATTATCTACTGCGTCACAAATTACATATGCCACGTAGTCCTAAACATATAAATTGTAACAATTTAATTCTATACAAAGCGCGGACCCTAGAATGATCTTTAGAATTCCTAGCAGGGAGATATTAACTTCTTTATGTATAAAGAAAAATAAAGGACATTTGGGTCGATTTATTTTCGAAATTCCTATATATTTTTCGTTACATTTGCTAATTTAATATTTGATATCGCGGACTCCGGCATATATTGTATAATAATGACTAGAAAACTCCAAGTCTCTTCCTACATGAGAAAATGTTAAGTAAATCTAACTAGATTGAATAGATTAATACATAAAATATTAATGGAAATGAGATAATTCTAGGGTAATTCTATTTTAAATCAGTAAGTTATTGCGTATATTAGGATGTCAGCAATATAACTAATTAGAAGCTAGAGCTTGTACAAGTGATATTTCGAGTATATTGCTACATAGGGAATATATCTATCTATATATATATATATATATATATATATATATATATATATATATATATATATATATACGTTCGCTGCTGTACCATAGCGACAAAAACTCTTATCCTCGTACCGCATATATCTGTGCGCCGGTGAGGACAGCCCATCGCGATCCTCTTCTTATACTGATAATCCAGGATGTTTGAATTCCGAAGAAAACAATGGCGGCTCTGTGCCCGAGAAGACGGAAGGAAGACGGGCATAGGAAGTTATACACATATCACGATGTATTGTCGTATCGTTTGCAGCTATACATACATGCAGATGCATGGACGGGGCGCGGATAAGGATCCCGAGCGAACGCGACCGCGACGGTGTCGGTTGCAGGTGCAAGCGACACCTGCTATATATATATATATATATACATATATATATATATATATATTATATATATATAATATATCATATATATGTTCTACTTAACAATATCTCTAGCTGTGTTTCCGAGTTCAACAACACAGGGCGAAATAGATGTATATATATACCCTCTTCGCACGTATATACCGACGTTGGGTCAGCCCGGTGGGCGGCCGCAGGACGCGTGGTTAGGTGGGTTAGGCGGTGAGTTCCCTCGATTGACCCTGGACTCGAGTGGTACAATTCAGAAAATCGCGCGACGCTGCACAGTATGTGTGCGTGTATAATAGAAACGGATGAAAAAAGAATAATAGAACAGAGTGAGAAATATATATATATATATATATATATATATATATATATATATATAGAGGAGAGAGAGAGAGAGAGCGAGAGAGAGCAGAGAGAGGAGAGGAGAGAGAGAGATAGAGAGAGAGAGAGAGAGAGAGAGAAGGATGAGAGAAGGAAGAGAGTATTTTAGGCCTTCGTTTCTACCCCACGGACAACCCCCTTCACAGAGTGATATATGTGAGACGGGACCGCCTGAGGAGAGAGAGAGAGAGAGAGAGAGAGAGAGAGAGAGAGAGAGAGAGAGAGAGAGAAAGAGAAAGAGCGGGATAATTCTGAATTATGTTTGTCCTCATCTTCTGCCCTTGCCACCTTTGCGACCGTATCGTGCCTTTGTCACGCGTGCCCGGGACTCAGTTCTGACCTTTTTTATATCAGAGACGGCTTTTATATATATATATATATATATATATATATATATATATATATATATATATATATACATTTGTTCCTCTATTTTCGTCTGCGCATCTTCCTTGCTTTTTCACGTCTACCCACTGGCTTGGGCTTTTCATTTCTTAATGTTTCGTGGACGATCGTCCACGTGCTTTGCAGAGTTTCGGTAATCTGCGTGCCTTAAACCTGATATATACAATTCGCTATAGGATATTAATATAAGCTTATAGGCTTATTAAGATACAAGTATATATTTGGGTGGAAGAATGTACTTTTCCCATCAATATTGGTGCTTTACGAAATTGAACTAATGGACAGTTAAACAGAGATGAAGCTCTACACTTGCCAATATTACGCAATTTTAAAGGCCTTTATCTCTTAAAGAGGTATTATTATAGTATTACTAAAGAAGCTTGAAATACTCAATAGGCCTTTGTTGCGAATTTTGTCAGCCTCGTCATTGACATAATTTTACAAACGTATATATGAAGTCAATAAATACATTACGTTAACACTCAAAATAATGTTAAATTTGTTTATATAAAACTGTGGTCTTATTCTTCAAGAATAGAAGCGCGTTATATTGTTCAGTGTGCAAAGGTTTAATTTCAATTTGTTTCTCTATAGTTTTTTCTTAAGAATTAGATGCTTCTTTAAAAAATACAGTTTATATATAAGAATATTTGTCATGAAATTAATAAAAATGTATGTAGGCACCGAATTGAGACACCAGAAAAGTGACCGACAGTCATCATGTATAGAAGTTTTTATTCTTTATTTCGTGATCGTGGACTAGTGAGTTAAACCCTACAGTAAGGTAGAGAGAAAGAGAGCAAGCGAAAGAATGAGAGATATAGAGAGGGATGGGGATAGAGAGACAGCGAGAAAAAAGATAGATAGAGAGGGTTAGGAAGAGACAGAGAGAGAGAGAGAGAGAGAGAGAGAGAGAGAGAGAGAGAGACCGACAGGGAAAGAGAGAGAAGGAGAGACAGCATAAAAAAGACCAAAAGGTTACTGAAATGTCGAGAAATTCAGCTCTAGAAGAGTAAAAAACAGAGAGAAAGTAAAGAGAGGCAGAGATAGGGACAGAGAGAGAGAGAGAGAGAGAGAGAGAGAGAGAGAGAGAGAGAGAGAGAGAGAGAGAGCGAGCGAGAGCTATAGAGTGAGAGAGAATGATGGAAGGAAAACGTATAAAATAACCTATGGGAATGAAAGTATCGGTGTATGTCTAACCATGTGTGCATTCACCACCCGCTGGGTCCAGCGAAGCTCTGGCCTGTGATCCCCTGGTATTCTGGCATCCGAAGCGTGTATATATATATATATATATATATATATATATATATATATATATATAATGTGCCAGCGTCTCACACTTTTTCATACCGGGGGCATATCTTTCGGTATGCACCTTAACACCCTCCTTTGATTTTCTTTACGCTCGATTCTAACCGATTGCGTCTGTGCGCCCTGCCCTTCTTCTCTTCCCCGTCTCTCCTTGTTCGGTCTTGATCCTTGAGAATGCTAAATATTTTTGGTGATAGCCGCCCTGTTTAAATTATTCTACCGTTTTCGTCTACGTAAGTCGATGGAGATTTAATGTGATACTCTTCCTAAAGGTCCATGTGAATTATAATTCAGTGAGAATTTCAACGTAATTGCGATGGATAAATGAAAATTCTTAGCGGCTATATAAATTTTTCTATACATATAAAATATACTATTCAAAAAAGTATTGCATTATTATATTGGTATCTAACGTAACACACTCAATGTACATGGTTTATAAATATCTCAGAAACAATTATCATCGGGACGTAATGGAATATAGAATTGCAATGAAAAATTGTCGAGAGCTAATTCTTTTTTTAAATGAAAGGGAGTGAGAGAGACTGTAGTGCCAGAGTCAGTTCGCAAAAAAGATATTCAACTCTTAGTTTAACGTCAAACTGTTCAAGGTTTTCAATTTAAAAAACAGTCATCAAGTTGATGGTCACGTTTTTTTCGGTTACACGTAAACGCAAATATTTAAATAATATCAGAAATTCGAGGCTTTGAGTTTCACTTAAAAAAAAAATGAAATAATTTTGGATCAATTCTTGATAAAATTGCAGTGTTCCGAAATATGGCCACATTAAAGTCCATATTATCCATACCAAGTTATACCATATTTTTTTATAGTAGCGTATTTAAAAGTTGAGTCAATTAATCGCAACAAATGTATGCATTAACTTTTCAGATGCTCGACTATGCGACTAATAGTTTTTAAATCAAACAATGTGGATCGTGTAAGAATCTTTTTTCTTCTAACCCACCTATTATCCTAGTCCTTAACATCCACTCGGAGACAGAAAGAGCCCGAACAAATAACATAGAAGGAATACACCGCCATTCCGCTCTCCCTCGCCCTTATTCCATTTGGCGCGATATGTTTCCACGGTAAACTCTCCTATATATATATATACTCTATCTCGGCCAAAATTCCAGAGAGTCGCGCGCGACCGCACCCCTAACGAAAACTACACTCACCCCGGGCTCGCCCTCGTCCCAAAAACTAACAAAAAAAAAAAGAAGGAAAAGAAAAGGAAGAGAGAAAAAAGGGACGAGCAGAGAGCCAAAGCAACAGCATCCTCGTAGGGGAGTAAAGCACTCTCACACCTCGCTGAGAGCGCAGCACACGTATATAAACGACGAGCGCGATCCCGGGCATCGGGGAGAGGCGAAAATTCGGGATATGAGGAGCGAATCGTCCCCCTCCCCCCTTCATCCAACACCAAAACCGCTGGCCCCTCATCCTATCCGGGATTGCCGGAATGGTATGCGCAGGAACGGCGCAGTCGAAATCACGGGACGCTCCTCCCCTCTCTCCCTATATATGTATATATATATATATATATATATATATATATATATATAACGCCTATAGCCGATCCTAATATCGTCGGACCGACCTACGGAATGCGTCTCGCGAACTTTCGACTGGCCGTGCGCGAGATTCGTCGCCGCCGCGTCGTTCGAATGCCGCTTATATGCCGCGGGGCGACGAGAGGCGCAGGCCATTGTCGGAGCGATTTAATGCTCGACCCGGCGCGCGCTTTTTGCTATAATATCGGAATTTGCGGGGTGGGGGAAGGGGCGAGAGGCTACACGATGATGACCGTGACTATTCATTGGGATATCGTACTAACTCCACCCTCCCTGGTCTCTTTCTCTCTCTCTCTCTCTCTCTCTCCCTCTCCCTTCCCCTCTCGTTTTTATTTCGCTCGCGACACGGGTCGTGGCGCTGATTCTTTGTTTGGATAAGCTTTGTCCGATTGACGGGGCGCGCAGGATGGGGATGACTCTTGTCTCCTGTTTGATTTCGAACACTTGCTTTGGACTCGAGTTCGCAGGCCGCGTTTCAGGATTGAATTCGCGGGAATCTGGCTCATAGTTCCTAATCCAGCGGAAGATAGTGTCGCTGACAAGTAGAAAAATTGAGAATAGTTCGTTTTAGAAGTGCCATTTTCAGTAGGCTTTTTGGCCAAATCTTCATTAAAAACGATATAAAGATTCGGCTCTTTTTTACCATGCGTCTAATAGTCAAAGACTCGACTGAGCATCATAAATCACCGTAAACGATAATTCACAATGCCGTAGAATATGTAGTCATTACGGCGACAAAAATGTCATTCTACTTGAGAGATGAACGTTTCAGCTTCTTTGTGATATAAAGAAAAGTAGACGTTGACGATTGGATAAAAGAGATATTGAATATGAAAGTTTCAGCTATCTAATAGCCAACTTCGGTTATTTACCATTTATCATGCATATTTGCATATATATTCTATTTGTGAATTGTAAACGAATTAAATACTCTTTTAGAATCTTCGAAATTTCAATACTCGTTTTATAATTAAACAAATTACCGAAGATCAATTTTTCCTTCTGACGTTTATCACATGAAATTTTCAGTTACAGGTGTTTCTCAATTTGGATCGAAAATGTCCTAGTGATTCCAAAATATATAATAAATTTTATAATAGCTTCATTTATCAGAATTTTAAATACTATATTATAATTACATCTTCTTATTCTTAAATATATAATTATTTTATTTATAACTTCCTTAACTTATCCTTTATATAATTAAGAGTACAATTATATTCAAATGCTCCATTGGCGGGTATTTTACTGTTGAGTTAAATATAAAAATCTATATTATATTCTGACAAATAACTTTATTCAATTAGTGAAATACAACGTATAACCGATGCACTGATAATAATATAAAATACAATACAAATGAATATACAATATAATAAACTAGAAACACTGTAGATGCGTACTCGACGTCTGTCACTCTCGGGAATAAGTAATTGTACAGTTTGTTCCGATCCTTTCATAGCTGCTGGTGCCGTTACACCGTTTCTCGATGAACTCCGATTGGTGCGGACAAACATTACTCCTGGACAGATTTTCATTGTATATCAATATTTACACCTCATTACAACTTTTATAATAATATTCTGATGTAATTATTATTCGACGTCCTAGTCGAACCAATAATGGCGAATGGAAATTAATTGTTACATTGTCCTTATTCTATTTTAATATGAACTTTCTCATCTTACTATTATAGAAGACAATGTTTTTTTTGTTTCTTACACGAAAATTTCAAAATCTAATTGGTCCAACTTTTTACTTAGATTCTTTATCCCACGCGGAATGAAATGAGCTATATAAACAGAGTTATTAGACAAAGCGATTACCTTTCATGCTACAACAAATGTCTTTAATTATTCAATAAATAGCGACTGGTTTTCTGTTTCCTCTACAATTTTTTAGGTATTCAGAACAATAAAATATTTTGAATATTATTTTTTCTACTTTGTGATTATTCATATCTCTCAAATAATATCAAGGCTATATATACGGATGGCTTAATTATTTCTTTTTAATGAATATATATATATATATATATATATATATATATATATATATATAATTCATAAATTATTGTAAAAAAATAAATTGGTGCAATATAATATACAAATTTAACAGTGTGCGAATACTATATATATATATATATATATATATATATATATATATATATATATATATATATCTTAAGAATTCAGTGTAGGTTAAGATTCAGATATTGTTTGGTAAACTATTTGAAATAATTACTATGAGGGTGGACCCAAAAGTAATGGAAATCGGGCTGTGGTCGGTCGAGAGGGTGGGGATAGTCATTGTTCGACAAAGGTCTTCTGAGATAGTGTGCGAAGTCCTGTCGCTATGAGTGTATCGGTTCATCCGTAAAGGAATTTTAGTAAAACACCTTTTTCCATTTTGGTGAAAATGTGATGGCCGATTGTCGCGAGCAATGCGCAGCTGTAAAATTTTGTTTCCTGTTGTGGAAATCGACCGTGAAAACTATCGCAATGCTTAAATATTATTATTGAGATGCTGCCCTCAGTAAAACAAGAGTCTGCGAGTGGTTTTCACGTTTTAGAAATGGAGAAATATCAGTAGAACACTAGCCCCGCTTAGGACGCCGTGCAACGTCTAGAAGTGACGAAAACGTTGGCAGAGTCAATGATTTCGTACATGAAGACCGTCGGCGAACTAATTCTGTAGAATAAGTGAAATATAACGGAGTTCAATTCAGAGGATTTTCTACGAAGATTTGCCCATGGAAAGAGTTGTAGACAAATTTGTCCCACGTCTTCTCACAGCCGAGCAAAGGGAGCGACGACACCGCTCTCATCCTAAAGCAGTTATTGAACAAAAGCGGTGTGCCACCAATCGTGCACTCCCCCCCCCCCATTCCGCTCTAGCTCTCGCCCACTGTAACTTATTTTTGTTGCTCAGACTTAAAAATGACCATTAGAGGTAAGTGTTTTGTCACTATTCTATTCATTCTAAAAGAACATTAGAGGAAAGCGTTGTGGTCGAGAGAGAATACTTTTAAGGTGGTAAAAATTTGGTGTAAAAATATTAATAAATAAAGAAATTAAAAAAAAATATTAAAAAAATTTATAGTAGCTGTTTAAATGTAATCATATAATAATCAAATTACCGGCCTAACGATAATGTCGTCGCAGCTGTGATGAATTGTGTGTATGGTATAGGGTAAGTGATAGAAATTTCTTGTCTCTTAGATGTTCTGGTTTCATGCCGGACACGCGGAGGACAGAAATGAGTATGTGTATCAACATTAATTTTTACAATCAATCATAAAAGTTTCTTGATTTATTAAGTTAAATTAATAAAATTCATAAATTACGAAAGTTTCCTTAATCTATCACCCAACTAATCTATATAATCTATAATTAACTATATGCACATGAATATAGATTTATGCACATAATATATTAGCGGTATGGATAGTATTTAACTGCTTCGTAAGTCGAGGACATCAGAATGACCACGTACCTTTGAGCAGCTCTGGGCTCGCTCATGGTCTTTATTACGTATAAAAAGGGACAAAAGTATCGCGAACTGCATGACTTTGCGCACGCGTGCCCGCGCATTGCCTGTCGAACTTTATATCAATGCCTAAATTTCAATAGCGACTGACTTTACACTCGACGCATTATCTATTTGTATATTGTATACGAATCCATGCGCGCACCGGACATTATCTCGGTTCGTCAATCGCATGATCACAGCGGACGAGGTTTTTACCCTCTGCCACTGTATGGCACTTTAATGGCGAGCCATGTCGTGCGAATATTGCCCACTGCACGGATATCTCACTATATGCAGAGATCGTGAGAAGAAGTTTCAGAGTGAGAGAGAGAGAGAGAGAGGGAGGGAGAGAGGGACTGTGTAGTCTACAAACCTTAAGAAAACGAACGATGGTGAACATGGCGTCCACACCAGATTTTCAATAGGCATGGTGGACTGTAATTGATCCACACATGCTCACCGTATTTATCACCTACTAATAATTTTATCAAATGCGAGTGATACCTCGGGAGCCCTCCCTCCCTCTCGCTCTCCCTTATTTCTCCGCTTCTTCGTTCTCATCGAAACTGCATCGCTGCATAATCGCGGGGTCTCCCCGCATATTTATATGGCCTCGTAATAATCTCGCGACAAATCCGGAGAGCATGGAAGCATTGTAAATATAAGAAGCGATCCGAGATTCGGTAAAAACGGTACCCCGAGTACCGCGGAAGAGTATAGACAGATATTCGCTCGGTGCCACGAGTAGCCCACCAAGGTATATATATATATATATATATATATATATATGTGTGTGTATGTATATATATATATATTCGTGCGGGTTATATATGCGCGCGTGGCGGCGGGTGTAATAAAATTTAACTGCCTCGACTCCGCTTCCTTGTATTCCTTTTCTTGTTCAGCCAGCATCTCTTTCCGTTCCTGTTCTTTTTTTTTCTATTTTCTTGGGTCTCTCTCTCTCTCTCTCTCGGCCGAGTATCTCGTTTTCCGAAGAGAAAAAGCCGATGGTGGTCCTGGGACGGGCCGAAAACCGCAACCGTCCATATCCATGAGAACGAGGTCGTAAAACCGTATATGGACGATGGGCCTCTTTCGCGCAATTTATCTCTTTTATTTGTTTTTCGCTTCTTTTAATGATTTTGCCTTTCTATTAGATATAATTAGCCGGATGAAGATATTTTATCCTCTGTAAGGGCTCTTGCCGCGGCTAGAACTGCAAATGCACGTGTAAAGATTATCCTTACGCATCTATATAGTTATACTGAACAAATTCATCAATATTGACATTCGATGGGGAATTTATTGTATGTACATAAACGCTAAATCCTTTAATCGAAATCACGGGTCAACCGTATCGTTATGCATCTCGGGATAACGAGTCCCAGGTTTATTCTTCCAATCACTCCAGACTCCCCAGCGAGTAGACGGAAAATAAAAAGCACCCATCCCCTCGGTATATCGACTGTATATCCGTCGTACGGGCCTCGCAATTGTTTTATATCGAGACCGTTCCGCAGAGTTTGCGCGCCTCCGCAGCGTACCGGCACACCCGCGACCAGGTCAATTTATTTCCCGAGCATATAAGAGAGAACAGCAACGTTTTAGCGACGGGCATATATATATATGTACACCGTTTCCCCGTTTCCGAATAATATACTGCCCTTTTATGACGAGAGACGAGAGCGCGCGGAGGCCGTTTCATACGACCCTCGGCTCTCATAACCTCTTCCCCATATTACGACTCGTCGAAGATGAGAGAATCGCGAAATTGTTTCGCGTATGCGCCTACACGTGTATAAAACACGTGCACGTTCGTAATACATGCGCACATACGCGCGCGTATCTATATACATGTAAGTACGCGCCTTTGCGCTTCCAGTGCTGAACGCCTGCGTTAACGGAATGGGTTTGGCTGGGCCGCGGGGCAGCTCGACAGGCTCGCGATCACGTGTTCCTACTGCCGGCGCGCCTGTCTCTTGCGGAAGGGGTTACGTGCGCGAGACCGTCCCTCGGGCCTCGCGCGATTATAACGGCGGCTCGCGAATTATTGCAGGCGCGCCGCGTCGCGACGAATTTCGGAATCTTCGCGGACGAGATGGGCAGAGATGTCCGTGGGGGTTATTATCGTCCACCGATTGTGTCGGGCAAATCGGGAAACCAAACGAACGGCTTATGGGAGTGCTCGTCATATAGTAGTATGAGAATGTTCAGTATATAGAACTGATAGATCCACACATGAGTATAGAGGCATTGTCGAGAATTACTTTAATTATCATCCGTGACTGAAAAATCGAAGTTATTCTGTGACTGAAACAAATGATTATGCATGCACAGTGCTGTAAGCAGAGCCGTAGTTAAGAGTGGAAAGACCAGGGGCAAGAAATCAGCGCGGGATCCCTGAAGAACAGTCTAATTTCGTTAATTATAAACTTTCGACTTTTATAAAATTGCGTTATAATAAATACATATAACTTTTTAACCTGTTTGTTACATTACGATTTCCTTATCAATTTGTTTAATTCATAAAATTGCCTTTTGTGCTTTTCGATTTTCTAACCAAATCTCTTTTTCTATCATTTTCAATGCGGAATGACAAAATGGACTCTAGAATATAGTAGCAAGATTTCAGAGTAAAAAATACTTGAGAGAATCAAAAAAAACAAAAAAAGCTGATATGAGAATGAAGTTTTGAAATATATCCTAATCACTTGGTGAATAGTTAAAGAAAGTCAGGAATTTATAAACGCGTTGCACTTTTTATGAATAGTAAGAAAATAAAAAGCCAGAAATATAGAGATGAAAGTACGGTGATATTGAATTTTTGACAAATTTTATGCCTCGAATACATGACTTACCTTTTAATTGATGTTGATCGTAATCATTTTCGTAACAATAGTTCGCATTGTAATTTTATTTCAACATGAATATTCAATTGCAGCAAAACATAAAAACATAAATAACAAAGGCTCAAAACATTAAACGAACAAATTAGATATATAGATTCGAAAATTTGGTTAGAACGCTAGTGTCTGAGAACATGAATAGATTGATTATTTATTTATTTCTTTATCTTTTAGATCGTCATTTGTTGGTTTAATTTCACAACGGACGACACAAGTATTGAATGACGGCGAGTCATTCGCAAGATTGAATCAGCGAATCGGGTGCATCGCATTTCGGATGATTATTTGGATATGAAAAATGATGAAAATAAAGAACAAAATTACGAACGAACGATCATAAACGCGGCCATATAAGAATTTCGTTGCCGTGTCAAAAATTCAAAAATTGAACTAGATAAAGTCGACACCTTTCAACTATTTCCGGTTTCCAAACCCGAAGAAATTGTTGGGTGCGGTTATGGTCGTTTCGTAATTTTCAACGTAGCCAAGCGAAATGGTTACGAATAAGAAGCAATTTTTCAGACACGACATAACATCATTTTCGTTCTTTTTCCTGAGAAAACTTTAATCTTATATACATGCTGCTGAAGTTCTGTTAGATATTTTTAATACTCGATTATTGTCGAGGTGAACGCTTCGATACACTCGTTTGTTAAACCGAACTTATGAGTTTTATAAAACTCATATTATTCATAATTCTCATATACACGTTCTAGATTTTTCAAAATTATTATCAATATCAGAATTAAGTATTGCCCATCTTATCTATAAAAATCATACAATACTTGCATCAATTATTTCCTTTACTAACGGTTCCTTTTCCTTGATTACGTGGTTATTAACTTTTTAGCAAGACAGCCGTGATAATATAAGCTCTTAAATAGATTATGGACGGTCTAATGTTCGTTCGATTAATTTTTATCTCGAAATCATAAATATGCAGGAAGATTAGTCCATGCAGTTATGACTGAGCGGTCTTATTGTGAATATATAAGAAATTATTATTGCTAATGATTTCAGCAAAATAAATTCTTCATAAAATATTCAGCTTCGAGTATAATATGAAAAAGTGTACGCCGCGGCGCTGTAGAAAATATTGCGCTCGATAGAATTTATAAGCAAGGAAACTATTTGCATTACAAAACGGTGCCTCTATGTATACGTCGTTGATTAAAAAAAAAAAAAAAACAAAAAAAAACAATTTCTTTATGTGAACTGTGATTACAAATGCAAATCATATTATTAGTTTGCGAAATGAGCGCTTGCGAAAAATAAAATTGCGCCGATCCTTATAACACATTTATTCCGATAAATTTCAGTTAACATTCTTATATATATATTTATACGAAAAGAATCATTTTTAGCGGAATCGAGTGAGCCCGATAAATTCTTACGGGCTGAATTATAACAAAAGCAAAGAATTTTGAATTAGCTCGTAAGCAATAAAATACGTTTATAAGCTCGTATAAGCATTTTTTTCCTCTCCTCCTTCGTTTTTAATTTCAGTCTTATTTTACGAGAGGCGCGCAGCGAGAGCCGCTGCTGCTGCAGATCGGCAATCTTCTCGGAAATCGAATTTAAATATGACAGAAATCAATGACATAAAGTCAGAAAACATCCATAAAGACAAAAAGCGTCCGTGAGATGCGAGGGAAGAGAGAGAGAGAGAGAGAGAGAGAGAGAGAGAGAGAGAGGGAGTGGGGGAGAGAGAGAGAGATAGAATGAGGAGGGGATCAAGGGGATGAGGGCGGGGATCGAGAGAGAAGCCTGGCATGCGAGAAAGCGGCGATAATCGAGTGCGTGCGCGCTGTAGCATATATATATATATATATATATATATATATATATATATATATATATATATGTATATGCATATACACAATATTCGAAGAAAAACGTGGGCGAAGATTAAAAAACCATCCGTGATATCTGGCGAAACGTGTACGAATCTCGCTTCCTCTCTTCTATAGTCCATATAGCTTCTATATACATATTCATGCGGGGATTAGATTCGGCGGCAGAGGCCCGGCGTCGGTGGCGGCGCGCACTGCCGCCGACTTTTTTCTTCTTCTATATCTCCGCCATCCAGCTAATATAACCGAACCGAACACGCGCTCTTGTCCATACGGTCACTCTCTCTCTCTCTCTCTCTCTCTCTCTCTCTCTCTTTTGCCTCCTCTTTCCTGCACAGTATAACGTCCCGTACGGCGGAGTCCAAAGCAGAAAAAAACGTCGTGTTCGACGTAATGAAGGAAAAAAAAATAAAGAAAAAAAACACAGAAAACGAGCGAATCTCTCCTGCTAGGAAAGGGCGACGTGATCTAATAGAGCAAAGAAAAAAAAGACACATATCTTCGTTAAAAGCGCGTCCGCGGAAAAATTGTAACGACGCGGCGTTCGGCCGCTGCCGATACGTCGGAATCGGTAACGACGCTCTAGGAATAATCAAAATTCGAACAAACTTATATGCATCAGTTGTCTGATTTGCGTACAAAGAGCTCGACGAATACTTTTAATTACATGAGAAAAATTATTATCGAAGTTCTTCTTATCGAAAAACTTCTGAAACGTGTGTCTTACAGATCAATGTTGAAAATATTAATTTTAAAGACTGTTACGCAAAAATACTGACAATATAGTCGGGAATATTGATTATTTTGGGCCTGATTATAAACAAGAACCACCTGACTGTCATTATTTTATTAAAACTATTTTATTTAATACGACTGATTATATTTAAGAAGACCAATAAAAGTATATGTTAATTTAGTCAAAAAGATGTTTGAATAAAAAAAAAAAAAAAATTTGAAATATGCACTTATAAATAATGGAGTTTTATAAATGTATTTTTAGAATTCAGCTAAATCTCATTGTTTTTAAAGATTGTAAAATTATATACACACAACATTTTCATTGATTTTAGTTTTGAATTATTTTGAATCGAGTAAATCGTAACATTTGAAATCTTGGTTTCGGAAATAACGATTTTCAAATCTTAAGTACTGTTTGAAAATGTTTAGAAATTAGTTTGACATCATATAGATTTATATACTTTACATCCTTGAGCCATATTTATTTGGCACCGTTACAGCGACGCGGTTTTAGGGAAGGGGGAGGCAGGGGCTAAAAGGAAAAAAACGAAGCACAAGAATTTTCGCGAACAGTAATGTACCTAGTGCGCGGGTTCGCGCGAGACTCGCGATAGCGCGCTCTCTCGCTTTCATTAATCATCCGTTCCAATCGATTCACGCGTGCGCTCGCATATATATATATATATATATATATATATATATATATATATATATATAAAGGTATACAGGGGAACACGCACCTTGTTTAACTTTAAAGAACCGGACGCAATGCCGCATATCGCGCGCTTACACGCGCACCGTGCATTATCTCGCCGGCTGCGCGATGCATCTCCCTTGATTAATATTTCTCTCCCTCCCTCTCCTCTCTCTCTCTCTCTCTCTCTCTCTCTCTCTCTCTCTCTCTCGTTTAGTCCTGAAAGTATATGAATGTTTTGTCTGGAAACCGATACATAGCCCAGACAACACACACACACACACACACACATATGCACACGCCCGTGCACACATATTATACGCATCGATATGATTTGCGCATCATTGTAGACAAATATATATATATATATATATATATATATATATATATATATATATGTATGTATGTATGTATATAGTACGGAGTGAATTATTTTTTCTGCATACGTATCAGTGAGAGTGCCGAGAGCAAGTTTGCGCCACACAGCGCGCCTCCATATCAATCAGTCTATCTTTCTATAATACACATACAGTATCGACACGAGTGTTGGATTCTCCCGTATTATATCCAACGAGTTGAACAAGTATTGCGATTATTTGCGCTGTCCTGTGCGCACCTCTCAACTATATATATATGTATATATGCATATATATATATATATATATATATATATATATATATATATATATATATATAAAATATACATGTGCAGACAAAAAGCGCAGTATTGTTTCAGTAACGCATTGACTCCCGATGGTTAGCGGTCTAATATTCGTTTTCGCTCTCTCTCTTTCTCTCTTGGACTACTCGCGGTGATTTCTGATATTCGGCCTGCGCTATAATTCACGGCTCCCCGTCTATATATACAAAATACCGGGATGGCTTGCAAATCACCCGCGAAACCACTCGAATTTGCCCGACGGCGCGCCGCAGCGGCCGCGTGGCATCAATCATGATTTTGACAACGGGTCTTCGATTAGAATTTATCGAAAAACAATAACTCGGATTGCACAAGTCCTTATAGTGACGCGCGAGCGCGCCCGCGTATTATGTAAAACACAATGTTATATATTGCCCTCTGCTCCCATACGAATATACATCTATACATACGTATCTCGACACACACACACACACACACACACACACACACACACAATCTGGATATATACAGCCGCGTAAGAATAGTTTCTGAGAATAAGGTAGCGGAGATCGGCAAATAACTTTGCGCCTAATGGTCCCATGAATTACGCGCGGTAAAATGGCTCACCCCTCCCCTCTCGACCGACGCGGCCGGAGAATCGTGTTTACGCGATACTTGTCGAATATAATATCCCGATTTTATTCTCCTCGTCTGGCAAATATATTGCCTAAATAAAGCTCGGCAGTAAAAAGTTTAAACTTTCATTTAACTCTTTGCGCGAGATATCTTGAAACATATATGCGTGTATATATATATATATATATATATATATATATATATATATATATATATAGCCTTTCCGCAAGATTATTATAGCAAACTGCAGTAAATAGGATCTTTTTGTACGGGAGAGCGCGGCGGTAGTGGTGACGAGGGAAGGGGGAGGAGCAGGAGGAGGCGGCGGGAGGATGTTTAACGAGTATAGTCGGTCAAAATGCACGATGCTGTGTGCGCGAAATAAGGACGTAAGGAGCCAGCGAACAAAGAGAAAACGTCGGGAGAAACGGTCGAGAGCCGCGCGCCTCCCGAAATAGAATCTGCGCGGCATTTCCAACAACAGGTGTCCAGCGAGTCAAGGCGACGAGCGACGCCTTCCCGCGCGCGTAAGCGAGCCGACGGAAAAATTGTAAAGCTCGCTGCGCGATAATCGATAATTATACAGAACAACGGTTCTCTTTCTTCGGTCGTCCCGCCTGGTTCGTTTCTATCCTCCCGCCCCCCCCCTCCGTCGCCCACCCCTATATCTGCTGAACGAAAGGAAAATTTGAGGGCCCCGGTGTCGAGGGAACCCTCGAATTTATTCCATAGCACAAAAGGCGTGACGGGAACTTGTTTTGCTCTCCCGCGCACAGGAGATCTCTCTCAACGCCCCCCCCTCTCTCTCTCTCTCTCACTCGGTCGTTATAATATATACCGAGACGCATATATAGGGCCACGGATAGCGCTCGAAGAAATGAGGAGGCAACGCGGGAGTGGGGGGAGAAAAGGGCCCACCGTCCAATGGGAATTTCAACCGTGGAAGTCTCTTAATTTTTTCGGGCCAGTTCCATTTAAATTCAAATTAATAATGGCCCCGGTGCGGCTCGGCCTCGCGCTAGCTGCGCGTGCGCGCGGGCTTGCATGCTTTGTGATTTACGAATCTCGGATTCCCTCCTCTTTTTTCTTTTTTTTTTGTTTGTCTCTCGGGCCGTCATTCGGAATACCGCGCCGTCTCACTTTTATCGATTTCGAGCTTCAATTTTGGTCAAAGGGCCGGAGAGCCAAAGAGACAGCGAGGATGAGAGAGAGAGAGAGAGAGAGAGAGAGAGAGAGAGAGAAGGACGAGCCGAAGAATTTTTTTTAGTGTCATCTAAACGAGTATAAAAATAGTTTTACGGAGTGTTTATAGTGCTCTTAATTTAAAAATTATGACTGTTCCTGTTCGTATAGTATAATATTAAACGCTAGTAAATATTATTATAGTTGTATGTACACAATGTTACTTTTTATAATTAAAAGTTATAAGGAATTGAAACGAATTATATTTTTAGCATAGCGAAAGAGGTATATCACTTTAAGAATGCATTCTTTCCGAACGACAATACGTTCTGTAGTGAAAAAATAATTGCAAAATTGAAAAATATGTATAAATTATGAAATAAAATCTCTCTGCTCATCTTTAATACTTTCAATACATACTCGTACCATATATATCTACAGAATAGAAAACTATTCATATTATAATCGATCTATTCATGAGAATTTATTTCTTAATTATCACTTCAAATTATAAAATAATCTTTTATATAGCTATAAATGCCATATTGAATAAAAATATGATTTTTAATTATTTTTACCATCTCTTCGCTTCATTTCGTTTAGCATATTTTACGATTCGTGCAAAAAAAGGTAATGCTTGAGTAATCAGAGTATTCAAAGAAATAATGAAGTATTTCATTACAATGATACATTTAGAAATATAAATGTTTTTTTCTCTATGCAAATGTTTTTACATTTCATATTCAATTCACGGAATATTATAAGTGCTTAACACTATATATACAGTCTCTTGCAAAAGGATAACACTTAAACATTTATGTCGCAAACGCAGAAGAAAAATCGGGCAAATATTTCATTGAAAAGCGGAGTAGACAAAGGTTTCGTGGGGGAAAGGGAGGGCATGCATACCGCATGTCCATGCGAGTCAAGGGCGTGATGGGATCGAAAATGCGAAAAATCGAACGAGACGAGAGAGAGAGAGAGAGAGAGAGAGAGAGAGAGAGAGAGAGAGAGAAGACGGAGAGCAGGATAGAACGCTCGCGCTTGTCGAGAGAGCTGCAAAAGCTTCGCATTCCCGATGCCCCGGCTCGCACTGGGGGTTGCGCGCAGCCCCCACGGGGAACACCCGCAGACACGAACAATGCACTGGCGAAACGTTCCGCGGAGGACCACCCCTTGTCTCTTTCTCCCTCCCCCCCCTCTCTCTCCCTCTCTCTCACTCGACCTTATACGACATGGCTTTTTGAGCTGTCAGCCAACCGTGAGCGTATATATATATATATATATATATATATATATATATATATATATACATATACATATATATACATATTTACAGTGAAAAGAAAGTGACGCGGGGAGCGCGACGGCGGAAAAAGAGAGAGCGGAGGTCAGATCTCGGTGTTCTACGGCGTTATATATTATGCCCCGCAGACGGGGAAGGGGGCCGAGTAAGCCAAACCCCGCCGCAGCCGTCAAATATGGGCGGAGACCGGTGGTGCGCGCTTTTTACCTGCCCGCGATACACAGCCGACGGGCCGCCGGAGCGTGTTATATAAGAGGCCCGCTCGCGCTGTTATCCGAATTTTTCCGCTGATTTTGGTAGGGAGGGGGGCGGAGACGACTGGTGCGTCACGATTATATATATATATACATACAAAGACGCTACTCTTTGCCATTGGTTCGCTTGTGTATTGGTAGTCGATTTTTCAAAAGATAAATCAGGGACAATTCGAGGGAAACAAGTTGTTTCGGAATTTTTTTTCTTTCTTCAAATTTACATATAGATCAATTCTTAATCTTCGGATCTATACGTCTTTGTCTCGAGCTGGAATGCTGATAATAGTACATGGTTTAAAGCGTGCCTAACGTTCAAGTCTATTTCTATATGTATATGTAGCAGATGAACATTGAAAAGCGTATTCGCATTGTTTAATTATATTGTATACGTCTACACGGTTTATATATATATATATATATATATATATATATATATATATATATATATATAATTATATACTCGCGACGATATATTCTCCACCAACAATTTCCAACGCACATTCTGTAATATGCGATTAATTATCATAAATCATCTCGTTATCGATTTACGCAAACGATTTTCAAAACTCCTATATATTTTCAATACAACTGTGGTGTAGCGTATGTACTTTATATTAACAATAGTTTCTCACGCGGCTCTCGCCGCCGCGCGAGACGAAGAGAAAAGGACGCGAAAATACCGCACCTCCAGACCGCACTGTAAAAGTGTAAGAAGCAAGAATGAAACGTTTGAGGCGCGATGGGGTGGGGGGGGGCGCCTATACCATGTTCCCATCTCATTAAATATTACACACGGTACTCGAACGCCGGCCAAGCACCACACGCGTGTATACATCGTTTAGATATATATTATATGTATAAATGTCGCCTTATAGAGCCGGGTATGTATAGAGAGTTATAGAGACCCGACGGGCGAAACGGTAAGTGGCGTTGGACGGGCGGCGAATCGCCTGTAAAGCGCGCGCTCGCGCTCATCGATGATTAATGATCGATATACGCGCGCCCGACGGCCGGCGGGCCGACCTACGGCCGAAGGGCTGTGTCATCGTGTTTCCCCGGGCGCGCGCGCTCCGAGCGACGCGCCGCGACGGCTCTATTTCGGCCTGAATATTTTACCGGTTCGCCGCCCGCGCGCTCCGACGGGGGCGCTCGAAGGATCCCGCGACGGATGCGTGGCACACACACACACACACACACACACACACACACACACACACACACACACACATATATATAAACTCAATATCAATATCAAGCTGAGTACTACTATAAGAAAAAAAAACATCCGTTCAAACATGTGATAAGTCACTTTTTTTTGTTTGTTACGGGCTTCCTCATTAGCTGACGATAATCGTGTAGCTAAAATTGACAGGAATGATATTTTACGTCAGCGACTGGTTGAACGTGCTAATTTTTATTGACAGTATTAAAAATAATTAAGAAAGTAATTAAAAAATTAATAAATCATTTGTATTCGTATTCCGTGATATACTGGTTTAATGAAGATTTGAACAGCAATGTCTATGGAATTCAGTATAAAAAAGACTTGAAATTGTTTAGGCTCGTTCAGCTTAAGCTTAGCTTAACTAATTAATCCACGATTCCGGAGATATCATGGATAAACGTCTGTTTCTATATCGACATGAGATCTTGGCCTGTGTGTCACGCAGACACAACAGTACATTTTAACACGGGCGTAGAAGCTAATGGGGATTATTTTAGCTCGTAGGACAGTTTACCCCCGGGCGAAGCGTTGAAGGTAAATCGCCCGACGTAAAAATCAACGTTCACACCAGCTGTCGTATGTTGAAAGCATACAGAGCTCGGGGCAGTAATGCCGTGTTAAAAAGTGTAAGACAATTTCCTTTCGGTGCAAGAGGGAGAGAGAGAGAGAGAGAGAGAGAGAGAGATACCAATTACTGCCATTGATTATGTATTGTTGAATTCAATTATCATTTAATTATTATTTAGTCGATTCAACACTGCTGTTGTGCACGAGAGATAGAAGATTGAATAGAATCATTATTTATCTCACTCTGGCATAGCACGAAAACCGTCTAATTCATTGCTAACACGCTACCCTCGGGTATCTTCATAATCCAAGGTATTTTACACCACGAGAACCATAAGCCACGTGTCAAACATTCAAGTTACAATTTTGTGGTCTGAGCATATAGTGCAAAAAGCATAAGAGAACGGCAGTAAGCGGCATTAGTGTGTGGTAATTAATTATCTGAAATTTTTTTTCGAATTATTCGTTGCGCTAGATTCTTTCTAACAAAGCGAAAAGTTAACTGTAATTGTGAAGGAGACGAAGAAGACAAATTATGCCGAATCGTTGCTCGTCGCTTCGGGCCCAAGTGCCGCTGCACTTAATCCCATTTACTTCGCAAATTTGGTGCCTTGAGCTCATCTCAAATACCACTCTGTCTGCTCATATTATGCCTGTGCGTTTCGTCACATTCTTCAGTATCGTAACGATATAAGTTTCGTATATTTTTCATTATATCTTAATGAAAATTAACACAAAATTAACACTCGTCTGGTCGAGTTTCGTCTCATAATTGTATTATATAAATTCTGCAGTCATTTATAATTTTTCATTATAAATATCTATATATTAAGATTGAAAAACTTGACTTGATTGAAAAAAAAAGTTTTTCACTTCTGGAAAGTGAGAATCAATTTTCGTCCA
This sequence comes from Sycobia sp. Sy_11, assembly GCA_018907035.1. Taxonomy (NCBI): domain Eukaryota; kingdom Metazoa; phylum Arthropoda; class Insecta; order Hymenoptera; family Epichrysomallidae; genus Sycobia; species Sycobia sp. Sy_11. The sequence goes on along the minus strand of JACCIC010000120.1, from coordinate 222,620 downwards.
TAAATTATAAGCAATAAAAATAATATTATCTGAAAGTGGCTAAGAATCGTGTATTCAAAATATATAGTTTAACAAGCACATGTAATTATTAATTGCGGTTAATTAATTAGTAAAATTTGATAATGCTTCATCATAATGAGAGATTGATTATACTTTTAAAGTTCTCAAAGCTCTGTTTTCTTGCCAAGGTCGTGAGAAATAATATCAATATTAAGAGCAATACTACTTATTGATATTTCTAAATACTAAAAGACAGTTTATTTTTCATAAACATCACATTGCCTTAGTACAGTAAGACACGATAGTTTGACTTGTTAAAATTAAAATATATCAAAATTTTCAAATACTCCAATTTCCAAATACCTATTTCATTAATTTTCTATATAAAAATATAAATACTATATTAAAAGAAAAAAAGTACTATACAAAGAATAAGTAAACTGTTGAAAAAAAACAAATAATAGATCGAAGCAAATCTGATTTCCTTTTTAAACAAATAATCATTCGTTAGATCATCGTCTAGAAGCTAGGAGACGGGTTATAAAGCTTACGCGTACAGCAATGTAAGTAGCCGAAACATTATAATCGCTTCCTCGCCGCATGTAAATGGCGCGCGCACAGCCGATCCCAGAGCCAATGGTCGCGCGGCTGCATGCACTTGGCGAGCTAAATTAAAAAGCCGAAGCGCGATATACGCGCCCGTCTCTGTTGAAATTTAAAAAGCACGGCGCGCTCCGTGAAAGCGCAACACTAACGGAGTACCTTATCCGTATAAATCAGGGGCATCGAACGAGAAGTCCCCGGATCGCGTTAATACCATATATTTAAGGCTAATAAAAGGCCCGTAAAAATGACGAACCGTGGCGCGCGGATCCGTGAGGGGGTGGGGGCGGGAAAAAATTATGAATATTTTATGTGCCCGAAACAATCGATAAAAAGTCCGCTCGGCGGAGAAAGGGCGAGAGAAAGACGGAGAATCACGAAACATCGATGGGTCGCTTGCGATCGTCAAGTATACATATATATATATATATATATATATATATATATATATATATATATATATATACAGCCCGGGATAGAGAAACGAAAAAACATTGGGACCAAGCCGCTCTCGTCGCGGTTCGGTCGAAATTCATCGCGGGTGATCCCCCCTTTTGACAAAAAAAAAACCAACAAAAACAGCGTATATACACTGTATATATACATATAATATAGTAAGCCCTTATAAATCACGCGTAGAGCCGGTGCGTCGGGATAATTATCGCTCGGACCGGGGGATATTACCTTAAAGTAGCCTCCGCGTCGCTATATTTGTACGAATATCTCTCTTTCTCTCTTTCTCTCTCTCTTCGTGTGACTGTGTATCTGCCTGTGTGTGTGCGCGCGCGCGCGTGTGAGTATAGGAAAAGAGATACATATCAACGGAGGCATATAAGTCGAGTGCCGCGAACGGTCAAGATGTAGGACGCCTGTTCGTATACGACGAAGGATCCTGACGAAATCCTATATATATATAAATAGTAAGCACTGACTTGATGCCGCGCGTCCCTCTGTCGGTTCGTCAAGCTCCGCGAACGAATCGAACAAGGCATTTCTGATTATATCGAAGGGTTTAACTCGATTATAGAGCTCTACATAGAAATTCCGTGTAAACGTAAATGCAAAGAATATCGGAAAGTGCATTATTTCCCTTTCGTTGATTTTATTATAGTAGCTCGGCGGGTTAATTAAATACTGATTACTAACATCCAATCATTATTAGCATTGTTTTTAGAGCGAAGTGAAGCTCGTTGCTGAAAGAAGATGGGCCCGAAATCGGTACAAGTATCGTATACAGTTATATACGCGTGATTCCGTCTTGAACTCGTAATTTCAACTGTCGCTCTATAGCCGAAGTATAAATACGCTTCGGGACCTCTTGTTTCGAATAACACCGTCTGAATATATTTATATACATATATATATACATACAGATGATTAAAACACGCAATAAAGACGTCAAGCGCATTTCGTCGATGCCGAGAGTGACGAGCCAAAAGAATTCCGCTACCCATATATTTATATATATATATATATATATATATATATATATATATATATATATATATATATAAATCAGTGATCCCGCATCACCGCAAACAAATCCATCATTTTTATAAAGTAACATTGATCTTATCCTAAATCAGAATGTAATCCTCCTCCGCTTAACGTTATAAACGATCCCCGACTATATTATGTACAAACTATATATGGTACATATCTATACGCTCGATTATGCGCATATATACGTGTCGCCGACGCCGCGGGCGCGATCTCATCAGCACGGGCGAACGACTGTATAAAAGTGTATAAAACCCCCAACGAGGGAGCGAGCGCCCATATATATATATATATGAAATCGAAAAAGTGCCCGATGATGGGTACGTATATATATATATATATATATATATATATATATATATATATATGCATATGTATACATACACATAATACCGATCGCCGATCTCTTCTCCGACGATGATTCTCGGCCTCGCAGCCAGCGCGCTCCGGCTTATTACGATAGTGCGGCCACGCGCGCGGGGGGGTGGTAGGTGGTTATGACGGGGGCAAGGGGGGTAGAGGGATTTCTTTTTCTCGATCATAAATAACGATCCGGCTGCGGCGCGGCCAGCGTGCGCGCGCGAGTTATAAGTGCGGCGAGCTCGCGCGCGAACGCTCTCTGGTATAGATATATATATATATATACATATACGACCCCCGCGGAGACTCTCCTTCATCGGGCGCCCGCAGCGCTTTTTTACCTATAAAATCGTTATAAAGCGGCAGAGTGCGCGCTCCTTGTATGTATAATATTGTGTGTACATATATATATATATATATATATATATATATATATATATATATACGCGTGCGCCTACCTCCATAATGGTGTCTGGAGTTTGCGGTCGATCGCTCTCTCTCTCTCTCTCTCTCTCTCTCTCTTCCATTCTCTATCCTGGTTATTTGTAACTCGTTGCTTTTCGGTGGATCTCTCGACTCCCTTTTTTTCTTCGCCTTCTTATTATTATTATTTTTTATTCTTCAATCTCGCATCTTTCGAGCACACTCTCTTTCTCTCTTCTCTTCTCTCTCTCTCTCTCTCTCTCTCTCTCTGCTCCCTCCTTTTTGCGGGGCGGTGGCGGCTCGGGGGCCACGAATTTTTCGAGGACGGGACTTGGGGGGGGGGGGAAGACCGTGAAGTCCGAGCATGTGGTTCGCTATAGGTGGATCTATGCTGTATATACCTGTATATAAATGATTTTATTTATTTTATTTTTACCGGTCATACAATCTTTTAATGAACTCATATGATTATGCTGGCACTCGGACTGACCACCTGATTTACAATCGCCCCAGTAGAAGTTGAAATATAAAAAAATAACGGTATAACGATTAAATAATAAAAAAAATTTAACTACGTGTATATAAATCAAAGACTGTTGGTGAACGACAATTTGACTGCAAAACTTCACCCAAAAACTTCGCCCACGTAAGCCGAATCCGTAAATTACGACGTTTCGAGCGGGCTGCGACACCTCTCCCGGGGACTGTAGTGAAAATCTATGACGAAAATCTATATATGTATGCGCCTTCTTCTATTCCTCTCATCTAAATCCCTATCTCCTCCAGTACACCCACTCAAATTCATAATGAGCGATAGATATTAATCTAATTTAAGCGATTCTAACATTAAATTTACATTCGTTCGATTCCTCAAAATATGAGTGCTCTCAAGACCCTCCTTATATTTATTCTGAATATTATGTCGAAAATATCTACACATTTGAAATCAAAAGATTACAGAAAGTTTAAAAAATTTTTCTTTAATCCCGATATATTCGCATTTCGTAAACTATAGAGTTGTCGTTTGCAAATTCTGTTTTTCAAATATCTACTTTTTCGTTCAACTAACGTTTTCATCCATAATATTAATACGACAAACAATAAATTCAAATTATTCATTCTTTTTGTATTCCAGTTATAACGAGTTTGACGATTCTTATCGCGTTTCGCATTAGCTTGTGTATAATTTGCGAATTTGATTTAATTCTAAGTGATTAATAAGTAAAGCAAAAGTTTAAAAAAATTTATATAAGATGAAAAGTTGCGATAACACCAGAATTACATAATAATTAATTATTATTGTTATCCTCAGTCTTGTTCGAAAATATACATGATATGTATTACTTCTGTAGTGAAAAATACTTCATTTCCTTTGAAATGTCAATGACAAATTCAATAACTGCATCATTTTTATACGTTCGACATTTATTTCTAAAGATAAAAGAATTTCTAAAATGTATCTTTAAAAAAAGTATAAAATAAATTTCATCAATAATTATTTATATATCAAATAATTCCGTTGAAATATTTTACATTTCGAAATAACGCTTTCCGCGAAGTTTTTCATCACTTTTTTACGTAAAACAAATTTATATTTTACACTACTGTTAATCCAGGTGTTGCAGTAAATTCTTATTCCGGGTACTGACATAAAAAATTTTAAATTGCTTTCGGAGCGTTGCGTTATTTTTCCTGCAAATTTATCCGAATGTACAAAAATTTTAAAAGCTAAACTCAATTCAAACACGTCCAATAAATTCTCGGCATAAAGATATTTATACGCGCATTTTGTGTAACATCAGTTCACAAATCAATATGAATAAAATGTAATATTCGAAAAGTTATTATTGTAAAAAAATTCATTATCAGCGGAATAATTGTAAACAATCAAAATTTTTAAAAATATCCTTTCATCGTAATTTGTAATGATAGACAGTAAATTACGCTCAGTTGTTCTATAAAATTCGTTCATGTTTTACAATTCACGAAAGAAATTTTTTTTTTTAAATTAATAAATTAATTTTCTAGCAGTAATAACAATAAAGATTTATATTTATAGATATTTTTCAACTTATTTAAAAATAACATTCTGTGAACATCATTATCATTGATGAAGAGCTCTTTAATTTTGATCGAGATGTTCGATTCACCCGTTTGTCGTTTCATCAAATAATTCAAACAAACACGTAGTCTATTATGTTTAAATAAAATGAAGCAGATTTAGTGAATTTACCAATTAATTTTTTTGCAGGTACTATATATATATATTAGCTATATCACGAAGTTGTAAGCTATAGCCTATACTAATCTAAATAATTTTAATAATGCGAAGAAAAAGTAAAAAAAGAGCAAGTGTGTACATATATCCGAAGTCCTCACATATATCCTGGGTGGATTCGTATGATTTACGACGCAGACATTTTCGAAAGCCGATCCTCGAAAATTCCATCAGCGGCCCACTGAGGCTCCTCACTCCCTCCCTTCCTCGCTCTCTCTCACTCTCTCTCTCTCTCTCTCTCTCTCTCTCTCTATTTCTCCAACACGAGTGGCTGTTGGTCTGCCGACTCGCTCTCTCACTCGCGCGCGCGACATAAATCCCCGTGCGCGCGCGCATCGACGATGCGCCTTTCATTTTCGACGAGCGAATGAGAGCACACGGCGCTCTCGGAGTCCGGCCGAATGCTCATTATGAGCGCGGGAGAAAGAGAAACGGCACGCGCGAGGAGCCGGGGCGCGAGAACGCTCGCCGGGACGAGGATCCGGGGCCAAGGTCGCTAATGGCGTCGCACCTCCTCCTCCTCGCTTTTATATATTGGGTCTGCAAAGTTTTTCAATGACAAAATAAAAAAAATACATTGTTCAAAATATCGTTCATCCCTATGGTCATTACCGCCGCAAATTGGAACAATGTAAGTAGATTTCGATCAAAAAAAAAATTATCCTGCTAAGAGGCCAGTAACGTATTAAATCAATTTTGAGATATTTTCAGCTGCAGTGAAGCGTAGTCCAATAAGGGCATTCGGCATTGACCGAAACAAATGGCCGTTAGAATGGGTAACGGCTTGGACCGAGGACTTGATTTAAGACGGATGGAGCAGAATTTGTAATCCATACTGTTTTTCAAAGTATTTTTGACATGATAATGAACGTCTGGCAGAACATTTACACCAAAGTCATGATGGCAAATCACTGCTTCGTTTTTGGTCTCCCATTCTAGTCGCTTATCGCACAAGGCTCCTTTCAGACGTAGCAATTATGTTCCATTGAATGGTCCATCGACTGTTTGAGACTTTTTCAACAGTTCATAGTAGAGTTCACACCCTTTTGATCCCATCCAATACAGAGCATTAAATTGTATAAATTTCTTGATTAGGTTACCATAATCCTGGTTCGCCGGGCTTGACCAATTTTTTGCACCTTTACCTATCGAAATAGATCCATTTTTTTTATCTTAAATAACGATTCGATGCGAATTCGACTGTTTTTTGTAGCACTGAAGAAGCAATTCAGAAGTCAAAGGACGATTTTCTGCGCCAGTTCGCTTGGCACCCAATTTCCTAACTTTACTCAATGAAATCAAGTGATTTTAGACTTGGAAATGGCCTATCATGTTACTCTCAACGATCTATTAAGTTATTTTTGTATTCGACACGGATCTTCATTGCGGGGTACCGTCGAATCTTCATTACTTTTTGGCTGATCCGAATACTTTTCGTCTTCGACATCAAAATCATCACTCTGGTAACGCGTAAACAACTTTTGACATATTCTAACGTCTTGGAAACATCCAAGATTTACTTCTGGGACCAAACGATACGCTTCAGATGTAGTTTTTTTTAAATCAAATTCATTAGGAATCAATTCCCGTATATGCTGTTTTGTTAGCATACAGTTTATATATTAGGACTATGTATATGCTTATGTTCACTTTGGCAGATCAAATTCAATAGAATTTTCGCCACTTTTCAATACACGAGAGCCGTCATTATTCAAAAAGCACAATAACATAGATACGACGTCAGTGATAAATCCGTACATTTTTAGTTGCAGACCTAATACTATAAAGTCAAAAAGTCGCGCCGGTGCCAAACATGACGCGACGAGTCGACCCTCGCTCAGATACCTGCCCGAGCAGATACGCGAGCATGCGTATATAGCCCGTGGGGCGAATTTCGTTCCAAATCCGTGCTATAGGAAGGAGAAGCATGCGAAGCAGCATTCACCCTCCCCTCCCGCAGTCGTAAATTCGCGGTTACAGAGTATACAAACAGAGGGATGTCGGGCACTCCCTTTGTTTTCATTCATTCGATGTATCGGATCTTCAGGTTTGAATGGGGTGGGTGGTGTGGATAAATTTGAGCAAGCGTACTCTATATGTACGATCGACGTGCGCCCTTCCAAGCGTGTTTAGAGGCCCGATGCCCGGAGGCGAAGCCGCGGGGTTAAAGATCGATTTATCGCGGACAAGGCCAACTTAACTCGGGTGGTTTATAGATTCCTCGCTGATATTCTCTATGGCGTTAGCCTCTATATTGAAGAACTTGAATCCGTTGATGTAGGAGCGTTCGTTCGGTCCATTGACGTAAATGTCAGCACCGTATTTTTTGGGTAATTGAACTTACATCTATAAAATACGATAATTATACCAAAAGGTCAGTATATTGATGCCAGCTGAAGTAATTTTTATTTTATATCAAGCCTTTAAAAGAACAATTCACGATTAATATTAAATTATTCTATATTTGTGTGATTCAAGACTGTTACTTTTTTTGACCAACAGAAAACGTGGAAACCATAATAAAATTGATTCTTATTATTATTCACAATGAATAGAGTATAAATTGTTTATCGGGGCGTTAAAATTATAAATATTCTGTATAAATAATTAGTTGTTTAGCCAGCAAATACAACCTCAAGGGTTTTGTATATAAGTGTTTATATAATCGATCGAAGTTCAGCCGATTTTGCAAATATTACCATACAATTGTCTGATTAGGCTAATATGTGTAAATCTAAATGAAATTCAATCGACAGAAGCTCAAAAGCGACACATTTATGGATATATATTAATTAGAACTTTTTGATTTCAAACCTTATTCCGATTGTTATTGGATGTTTTTATCTCTATTTTAAATTTTAAGAACACCGTGTTTAGTGCAAATTATGTGGTGCATTTATAAAAAAAACAATACATATCTCTTTTTAATAAACATCTCAAAATGATTATTTTTTTGCAATGGCAATCAATAAAGCACAAGGGTAATTTTTGGATATCTGCGGTAGAGTTTCTTAGCAAATACACTATCGGCATTATTTATATTTAGCATTTTGAAGAAAACAAAAATTTTGAAGAACAACATTTTGAAGAAAACAAAAATTGTATTAGGATCTTGATTAAATTCTCGCCTATTCTTCAAAGATGTCAGCAATAGTACTTCATGCATGGAATTTCGAATATTTGCACTTAGTATGTCAAGAAGTCCTCTATGTAATTTTAAATTTCAGTGCATGTTAGTTCACTTTGATGTAAACAGAGTAATTTTTTATTGTATTTTTATTCTACAAATTGCTACTCTTGTGCCAAATAAAGTGAGAAATTGAGAAATTTTTTGAGACTATTTTATTCATTAAAAATCTGCAGTTGGAGCACATGGAATTCTTGTCGATGATTGCCATGTTTTATATTGTCAGTTACTTAGTTACTAAATATTACTGATTTTTTAGTTATTTAGTCTTTTTCATTCGAGAGAAAACATTATATATTGTAAGACAAACGGCTAGAAAAAACCATCGTCGCTCTGCAGACCCGATAATTGTAAAAGAAAAAAATTATTTTAGTTATATAAATTTTCACTCACCCTGTATAATAATTTATTAAATTTTTATGCGTGTTCATAAGAAAGTTCAAGTCGCATTTTATTAAAGTTCCCTCACAGACATTTTTAACAATGTCATTGGCCGATACGAGGCCAAGTTTAAAGTTCGAGCCACGCAAGAGACCGGCGAATCTAAAAATAAAGACGCGCGAAATATATAAAGGCAATAAGTACATGTTTACAATATACACGTATACATCTTTTCCCCACAGTCCGAGAGCTGCGATAGAACATTTGTACATACAGAATACCGCAGGTACGAGATACTTACATTTGTGCTACATTGTCAGTGTGCCGCTTTTACCCGAGCCATATATATATGGACGCGTACAAGTGCAGGCGCTACAGCATTTTTACCGGGACGTTCATAAATGTCCTTTATGAATCTTCATAATGCTCTCCTGCATACACTACGCACGTGCGTATACCATATGTATATATATATATATATATATATATATATATATATATATATATGGTGTACGCTAGTAGTTAACGAACAAAGAATACAATATCGTTTGGGCTCGTGCTCTCCGCTCTCGTATAATTTATGCCCCGGCATTAAACATCCGACCGCGCGCGAACGCAGAGATAAGATACGAATACAAAAGTGTTCCTTTTTTGTATTATAACGAGAAGATTTTTATTGCTCCGCCGCGGCAGCACTCTCGCGGGCAATTATAATTGCGCATATACCTACGCACAGACACAAACATATATATATATATATATATATATATATACAACGTGCGGGTAATTATAACATTGTTGCAGTGGAGGGGAGCGTGCGCGTTCTCCGATCGCTTATATTATACTATTGCAGTGATGGGAACGGAAAATCGAAACGAAACACAGTCTGCATATGTATATGTATATATATATATGTATATATATATATATGTGTGTGTGTGTGTGTCGGTATAGGTGTATATATATATATATATATATATATATATATATATATATATATATATTAATTTTCATTAGTAAAACGTTCCGACCAGTTCTGGGAATTTTGTAATTATGTTTTACTGCGAAACCTGCACTTGCTGCTTCGAGACGACTGCGTTGCTGTTGTAGCGGCGCAAAGTCGTATTATAGAAACGCTATTAAAATCTCTCCCGGGAGAGCTTTAATACCGCGCGAGTATGAAGGACCAAGGTGCGCGAAATTTCTTCGCGGCGGGATTAGCTATTTGACTATTTGCGGTAGTAAAAGACCTTATCGGAAAATTTAAAGCGAAGCCCGACATTAACACCCGTGCGTTTTTCTTTTCTTTTTTTTTTTTATGCTGTTGTTTGAAAAAATATAGCGTAAAGGATCCGAACCACAGGAGGATCGAAGTAAGAAAATCGCGGTATAATCGCAAAATCTTAATTCCAAGCATGAGGGCACTGCTGCAGGAACCGCCATGCAAGATAAATCCCCTGACGTTGTGCGCGCGGGCGCTGCACACCCCAAAGCCGATGGAAGATATATACGCGAACGCCTACTTGCTAAAATAGCGGTAACATTAGTGTAATGCCCAGTTGGAGAAAGAGAGAGAGAGAGAGAGGTTGAAAAAAGGGATCGATGGTATAGGTAGGGAAACGTAAAGAAGAGGAAGAGAGAGAGAGAGAGAGAGAGAGAGAGAGAGAGAGAGAGAGAGAGCGATCGACAGAGAGAAATAAAGGGGGGAGGTGGAAGTGAAAAAAAGAGGCTCCTGATTTATTTCTGGATTTCGAGCGCGATCGGTTAACGAATCTGCAAAGGTGAGAGGTAGGGCGGGAGATAGAGAGAGAGAGAGAGAGAGAGAGAGAGAGGAGAGAGAGAGAGAGAGAGAGAGAGAGAGAGAGAGAGACGAAGGGAAGGAACAAATACAAGCGAAATCGACGTATTAGCCGGAAGACTAATTAGGCCGATATCGCGACGCTCCGACTACTCCCATTCTACTTTTTTCCTCTCCATACGCACGAGTACGAGCGAGCGACTATTATTTTGTCTTCTTTTTTTTTCTCTTCCACTTCTCCCTTCATTTATATCGCTACCGCGACATCGTTTTATTGTCGCGTTCTATCGTAAACTGTCATCGAGCCAAATTACTTAACAAATTGGCCTTTACGCCTTTTTCTCAGGTCGCGACCATAAATATTTTCACAGTTATAAAACGTATATCGAGCAACGGGAATGCAAAAAGCGCCGCGGAGTAATGGATCGTCCATACTATATCTATACACTATATATACACGTTTATGCCGGTTTAACGTCTTGTTTCGTTCGGCGTCTATCGATCGCTATCTCCGTATAAATTCAACGCGTCGACGTACAAGAAACAATTAACCATCTATTATACATCGAGTCAGCTAAATCAAAACTCATAGATTTATACGGGGATGATTATGGTCGCGCGTTATAAACTTACGTATGTAAATTGAACCGGAGAACATAATAATATACGTACGACGTGTGTTTTCACAGCGATGGGCAGGAAGTTGCACTTTTTTACTCGCCAATAAACGTGTTTGAAAATGCTAAGGAGAAATTCGTTTTGTATAATGGCTATATTATATATATATACATATATATATATATATATATATATATATATATATATATATTCCTATATGGAGAACAGTAGTTTGATGATTGATTCAAATAAATTTGTTCAATTATATAACGCGTAATAATATCCTTTTGATAAAAAGGAAAAGAATAATTATTTGCGATTACAAAAGTGCACTGAGGTTAAACGGAGTCGAATTTAGAAAGAGTAAGTAGCACGTAACCCTGAGCAATCAAACTCGTATGGGAGTATTTGGCGAACGTTATATATCTGTCGAAACCCGTCGTCGATCGAGAGCGCGCACATTCGCGCAGAATCGAATGCAAACCTCGAAAATCGAAAAAAGATCATCTTATGGGTAGTTTACATACCAGCGTCAACTTATCATCGGAATGCGACTTAATTACACTCGCTAATAACACTTGATAATTGAAATGCTCTATCTATCGCAATAACCCTCAGACGCATTCGAATAATTCGCATTTGCTCACCGAATTCTGCCTTATAATAGCGATTAGTACAAGGACAGAAAATAGTAGTATCGGAATAGTATAAGGACGTTGATAAGTTTATGATATTTGTAACACATCGAATACCCGTACTCGAGCCAGCGGTAAAAGAAACGAATTCGTTTTTCTCGACTCCCTTCTACACGCCCAATCAATCGATCACAAAAGCAACGTGATAAGACGTCGCACATTGGGGGATTATAGGAACGAAAAATTATGCGTGTTAATGGAGTCACGGCGACCTTTCCAAATTCCGTAAGAAATTCATAAGGCGACGATGGCCAGGTCTTTTCTTAGGATTCTTTTTTTACGACGTACTTTTCTCGAACCCACTGCGATGTACGTACGTACATGCATTTATAAATCATGCGACATACTTAACACACTTTGACATATCGTAAAAGTCTAAAAAAATTGGTACAGACTTTTATCTTTGACGAGAATATACTATTTCATTATATGATTTGGACTTTCAGATCGTCGAATGCGGGGTCATTTATGGGGGATGATTTTAGTTATTCTTGGAGAACTTTGTTGAATAGAAATTTGTGACGAAGGTTATTTAAAACATATCACTGAAGAGGGGAGTGGTGTCGTAAAAACATTACGAATGGCCATATACGTAATTTGGAGTCGATCCCAAAAGCAAAAATTCATTTTGTTAAGAATCCAGTGATGTTCTCACTTTACATGTCAAGATTCATTAGCCAATCGCGGTGGGTTTAAAGTACAGAGCATCGACATTGAGAAGATGTATAGGGTAAGATTTTCTGTGGCAGTGTGGCATTGGGTATAACAGACAGGTTGTTCAGTAAAAAACTCCCGTTTTCTTCATTGTTACTTTTCGAGAAGTAAGAACATTACTTTAAAAATCCCGGTATAGTAGCAATTTTTTAGCATGCAATTTAATGCATAACAATGGGTTGATATGGATAAATTGTTATTTCAGAAACGTGTAGTTGATTCCATCCAGTCTAAATTCCATGATCTTGCTTTTGTTTGAAGCGTACATTCCTAAAAAAATATATTGTTTTGCTGCTAAAGATTCTTTAAAAATCAGATCTAAAGGTTTCGTATGATAATTGCAATAGTATCAATTACAAATACTGTGAATACCCGAGCTTATTATCTTCCTACACAAAACATCGATTTTTTTGACCTTTGTCTTAAAATCGATTTTTTAAATATTTTGCCGCATTTAAAGAATTGTATTTTTTTTAGAAATCGCGCTTCGAATGTCTCGAGTTTCTGAAAGCATCGCTGAGGAAAACTTACTTTTCATTGACGAGATAATAATTTTTACCAAATATAGGGGATTTTGATCAGAATATCTTAGAAACGATCAGTTTATTTGAACGATCACGATTCTTTTTATTTGAATATTGTTAACACTACTTTTGAAAGTTACTTTCTCTAATTTTTCAAAAAATACGTGTATAAATATAAAATTACTTGGGACGACGAAAATACGTTTCCTATTGGGTGACGCACGTTATTTCCAATGAAAAAATTCCAGAAAACGATTCGCAATTGGCTAAAGTCCGTATATGCGTCTATTTTCGTGTATAGAACAACTTTTCCTCTCAGACAGTCTCATTATGCTAATACTTTGAACAATCGTCTCAGGGTCACCTTGTCTGCATATATATATATATATATATATATATATATATATATATATATATCCGCTATAAAATCCCCCAACAAAAACCCGGCACCCAACAATACCTCCGCCTTTTCAATTACGGCCGCATACGAATCCAGAAACCAGCCCCCGATTATAAGCCAAGGCCGCCGGCTCGTTCGATCGATTCGATCGGCTTTTCCGCCGCGCACACCGGAGCGCTTATGTTATGCGCCGCCCTTCTTAAACTCTCCCTCTCTTCCTCTCTCTTCTCTCTCTCTCTCTCTCTCTCTCTCTTTGCGCGCGCGCGCGCGCGACCCGTGTAATTTCGCGCTCGCGCGCGAGTATTGTAATTACCGTACGGGGTGGACGAGGGAGGGGAGTCCCCTCGCCCATCTCCGATCGTTGAACGTATGATTAAAGCGCGAGAGGAGGCCCGAGAGGCAAGCGCGAGCTCTCGAGAGGTTGACGCGCGCGCGGGTGAAATACGCCCGGGAACCGGGACAAGCTGCAATTACGCGCGATTCCCGTAATCGTAAAACTCGGAGTTAACCGCGAGGCGGTGCGTGTTGCGCGTCTTCTAGCATCTCTCTCCCCTCTCTCTCTCTCTCTCTCTCTCTCTCTCTCTCTCTCTTCTCTCCTTTTCTCTTATACTCTTTCTTCTCTCCTCCGTTGCCTTCTCGCGAGCGCGCGCGCGCGCGCGGCGCAGGCATCGCGCGGAGGCGACGGTGGTAATCTGCCGTAAATCAACTGGCCCTCGGGACACACGCGCGCGGAACGGATCCTCCTGCACGCGGGATATATATATATATATATATATATATATATATATATATATGTGTGTATATATAGAAAGGGAAAAGCCATGAAACAGGGAACGACGGAGAGCTCGCTGGAATTGATATTTCGACCGTATGGTCTATTCAATAGGGCCGATTCTGCAACATATTATAGGTGTACAGTTTTTATCGCGGCCGAGTCGATTTTTACTTCTGCCACTCGAGCGAATGTCTCTCGCGATATATATATATATATATATATATATATATATATATATATGTATGTATACATACACGTATAGACGCCCGCGTTCGCTCTCGCTTTGCCCGCGCGCCGATTTCAAGTGCAGCTCTCGCTCGCGCGTTATATTACACCCGCGGCCATATTTTAAGCAGCGTAAATCATGCGCGCGGGCGCTCGACCCGCGGTTGCGTAAGGCTTGCGCGCCCATGCTTGCCAGCTTTTATTGTAATCGGTGAGAATTACAGGTTACGCGAGGGGCCAGCGCGTCGGTGCGCTTCTCGTGTCATTTGCGCCGCGTATATATGTATATATAGATATACACGGCGTACGTTCGAAATGTACGAAGAGGCGGAATTACGTTGTTGTAAATTTTTTTTCCCGCATTTTTTAAAAATTTTTATGTACATGAAAGTTAAACGAAATGTTGTATTTTATTCTTATTTCTTTTTTTTTATTCGTGCCTACCCTGTAAATTGAATACTTTGAAAGTATTATACATATTTTTAGTTTTATCAAATCAGCGTTTCTCTACATACACTATACAGATATACGCGTTGGTGTAATTCATTCTGCTGAACTAAATTCTAAGATTTATTTCTGCTATCTTGTAGGTCATACGTGGTAACTGTTTATTTCTTCGGAAACATAAATTTAACGATAAAAATAGAACATTTAAATGTCAGGAAATATAAATTTTTACTGTTAAAAATATAGAAGTCGGGCGCAAGTTATTTTGTTGCAAGCTATATAAATTCTAGACGCAAACATTATATTTTTTTATTGCAACCATTCTTTGCTATATAGTTCTATATTTTTTTAGGATTGTTGTTTGAGAAATCTTTTGGAATCTGAATTTTTTTTTGAATGATACAAAATGTCTAGTTTACACAGCATAAAGCGAACTAGATTAGCGTGAAAAATTGCAATAAAGATAATGTTACATTTTATATTTTTATGTACAACTATAATAAGATTAGTTTTTTAGATGGGTTATCTCCAAACAAAATCTTAAAATTAAAACACCGAGAAGTTTTATAAAAATTAATATACTTTCTACTTGTAAAGGGACATAAATACCTAAAGTATGCGAAAATTTACTATACATATATTAATTGTTAATAGAATTCTTATTACAAATTAGTAAAAGTATAGCAATTATTAATAAAATTATACTAAAATTTCTGATAAGTCAAAAGTTTATCTGCCTATTAGTTGAAAGTTTGGTAATGTTCCGTGATTAATCATTTCTCTCAATGTAATATTAATTAGCATTTTCATAGACTACAGGTTTTATTATATTTTGTTCACCTAGAAAAGAACCGTTTTTATACAAAAATTATCTATATTGAATAAAGTTGTACATCAGAAATGCAAGACTCTTTTATTAATTAAATAATTAACATTAATTAAAATTATTGAAATGTAATTGGCAACATCTTTTTGATCAAAATCTTTACATAATAATATATTTTATGAAATTACTTATAAAATGATGTTTGAAACTAAATAATTATATTTATATTTAATTTTTAATAAAGTTGATTATTCTTTACAAAGGATAAAAGATTTTGTATTTTATATATACAGTATTATAGTTATATAAAAAATATATATATATATTTTCCTTGTTAAAAAAACTACTTTGTAATACCAATAATATTAAAGAAAATAGCATCGAGCAACTTTGTTGATGACAATTCTCTAAATATGATTTTTATTACAAATCCATGGTCCAGTTTTATGTATTTTTTACACTTATATATATATATATATATATATATATATATATATATATATATATATATATATATCTATTTTTTAACATTTATTTGTATTTTTTACTTGAAAATGCTTTTTTTTAGAATAACATTGACTTTGAACGGTTCACAAGAATAAAAGAAAAAATATCATCGCCAATGTATTCGTTAAAATGCCGAGTGAGTTAAAATTGCAAAAGCGAATTCATTTCCAAAGATAATTACCAGGCAAAATTACAAGCCTGGCGATGTTGCGTCCGGCTCGCATCGGTGTCTTACGTCACTGGTTCCGCGCACGCGCGCGCAGGTGTACGGGTCGTGGACGCACACGCACGCAAGCGCGCGCGCACACAGTTTGAATCCGCGAGCCGTGCATGGATGTGTGTGTGCGTGTGTGTGTGTGTGCGCGCGCGCGCGTGTGTGTGTGTGTGTGTGTGTGTGTTCGTGTGTGTGTGATATGCAAAGACGGAAAAAGGGACACGGAACGCCCGTGCGCGCGCGAGTGCGGAGAGGAGGAGGAAAGGAGGCAAAGAGGAAAGAAGAAGATTACGAAGTCGGCGGCGCTCCGCCCCGGCAAGAGAGGGCAAACATGGCCGCTGAGGGACGGATTGGCGGAGAGCGGCAGCGCCACGCCGCCGCCGCCGCACGGCGACGTCCTCACGTGTGACGCCCGCTCTTCACTCGTGCATATAAAACCAAAGAAAGCGTGTGTGCGTCTGTGTGTGTGTGTGTGTGTGTGTGTGTGTGTGTGTGTGCGCGCGTGCGCGTGTGCGTGACAGAGAGAGGGAGAAAGAATCGCGCTCTCTCGCTTGCTCTCTCTCTCTCCCTCTCACTTACTCTTTCTCCCTCCGGCTGACACGGCTCTCCTTCCGTCACTCCCGTTGTCACCGCCCACACCAACACGCGTGTGAGCGAATCGCTCGCGGTGCTCACCGGCACCGCATCGTAATACTGCTCGGGCGGCGTTTATGCGCGCCTGCTGCATATATACGCGTGCGCGCATGTGTGTGTGTGTGTGTAGTGCACGCATACATCGCACCCCTTCCCCCGCCCGCTCGCCGTTCGGAGCGCGCTCGCGGGCCGGATTTGCCGATTTCGCAAGGCGGAGGGAGGGAGAGTCAGAAATTGGGAGGGGGGAGGGAGGGCAGTAGCGATTTCGAACGATGCTCCTGTACTTATTTCTAAGAATCTCGCTGTATCCCCCACTCTCTTTTCTTCGTTTTTTTTTGTTTCTGCGTTACATATTCGGCACACCCGCGCGACGAGCGGGAGGGGGGTGGGGTGCGGAGTATCTGGCACGTGCACTGCCTATTCTTCCTTTTTTTTTCTTTTACAGTATAGCAATGTATATTTGCAATGTCTTTCTTTCCTATTTTGTAGCGTTAACGTAATATTTCTATAAAAAAAAAGTATATGTAAGATCCTGGGTATGTCAACTGGCATTCTATATAGTTATATGAGTGCAAAATCTTATTGATATACGTGTATATCTTACAATAATTTTATGTAATAACAGGTTAATAATAATTGATTAAATAGGTGATAGTGCGCTTTCAAAATAGAAAAAAAATTATTTCTATATTGAATCAATAAAATATAAACTATTGAAAAATGGTATCCTTCTAATTTGCGCTGCGAAAAATAGTAAATACTCATTATTAGTCACATTTTCACATTATTGAGATCTAATTTGCACTGGTCGAAATTTATAGAGAGAATGTTTTTTTTATTAATTCATAAAGTTATTTTTTTGAAACTACATGTGTATTATTTACTATATATTTATTTTCTACCTTTGATAAACTTTCTTTATAGGAATTAATATGCGTAACTTATATATAGTATTTGCATATTGGAAAACGAACGACCTTATTTTTAATATTAATGTTAGCTGTATTCAATTATTCGCTCTGAACGAAAAATTGAATAAAATTATAATATAGACACTTAAAATGATCTAATTGAATGTGAAAAAAAGATCTCTATTGTCCATTTGTCCGTGCACACGTGAGCTGATACGATTCGCATGAATTTTCATTGTTCCAAATGTCTCTTTACATATATTAAAAGCACATACTTACCAAAATAACACATACATAATAGTGAAAACAGTTCGAGCAGAGAGTGCCGATATTAGGCACCGAACGAATCGAAAATTTTCTATCTCCGTGAAAATTTTCGCAAACCGACGGCGCACGGCTCGTATTTCTGTATTCAATATATACCTATATATATTTATTTGTCGACACAGGTCTTGTGCGCGCACACACACAGTCATAGCCTCAAAGTCTTTCTTATATATATATATATATATATATATATATATATATATATATATATATATATATATACAAAGAAGTCACTGCACATAATATGCGCACGTCACTTATTATCTTTTGCATTATTTAACGGAGCGCGGCTTTCTGCGCATTCGCCAGTGATATGCAAGCTTGAATTGGAACGTATTCGGGAACCGCTTTTATATATATATATATATATATATATATATATATATATATATATATGCATTATCATTAGTATTATTATTATCATTATTATTATTATTCGTGAACCACGAGGCATCGCCGCCGTGGCGCGACGCGAGACAAGGGAAGACAGCCTACAACCGTCCTCCTTTCCCCCTGTTGTCAGAATGCATCGATGCTCTTTACTGATCGCTTATATATATTCAAAATACGCGCACTTGACGTCTGATGGGAACTTTCCTTTTATTTACTCGCGTATAATGTGAGCGCATTTAAACGTCAGCGGTGCGGTGGTAGGAGGGGGAGGGGGCGGCGGCGCGTTTTAGACGGGCATGGGCGCGGGCTTTGTGCGCGCTTTTAACTATACATATATGGATATATATTTTCTATAGATTTCTATAAATATTTGAGATCGATCGCCAATTGCTCGAGAAGTAAATTCTCTGTATAGAAAGTAAATTCTATATATAAATGTATATGAATGCCCCGATATATATATATATATATATATATATATATATATATATATATATATAAAGAATTTAAATTCATTAGTTATTTATTTAAGCTCCATCATATTAAGTGTTACACGTATAAGGGCAATAATTAACGCGATAACGTATGTGAACCTATATAAATTCCCGCTTACAGCTGAAAATGGTTATTAGAATTTTTATATATATCTATATCTATCTATCTATCTATCTATCTATCTATCTATCTATCTATCTATCTATCTATATATATATATATATATATATATATATATATATATATATATATATATAGTTTAAAATCTGGTTTCTTATCTGCATGGAGGTGTTTTAGATAAGAAATTTAGAATTTTACTTTTTTTTTAATTAGTGATTTATATGCGAATAATCAGTTTTTTGGATATAAAAAATTCAAACACAAAAATATTAATTAAGTACTATGCTTAAAGAAATTAGACTTTGATTTTAAAAAGCACTGACGATAAATTATATTTATATATATTATTTCACATTTAATAACAGTTTATTCACGATGAGAATTTAATAATTTTTTTTATTGAAATAAAATAGTCTATAATAAATTTCTATAAATAAAAACAAATTTGATTTATATACCACTGTCTCAAGACATAATATTATTTTGGCCCCTTCTAGTGACAAACTATAACTATAATTATACTACAATTTGTATTTTAATTAAACAGGATATAAGTACCTAAAAACTAAAATCACTTCCAAGCTAATAATTCATAAAAAAAAACTATCTATTAATTCTATATATCAATATAAAATATAAAACTATATATTAATATAATTGAAGACGTTTACAGATAAAGCGTAATCGTTCTTTGCTAATATAATATCGGTAGGTAGTAATAGGCGCACATTGAAACTGATAAATTTTATGTGACATGTACACATTGATCTTTAATGTTTTATATTGTTTGTATATATTATTTCTATTAATCCTTTAGTTAAGTTTTCTAGACGCAAGCATATGCCCACGTACAATTTAGGCAATTTAACTTTTATATATATGTTGGTTTATAGATTTTATGTAAAACATTACAATAAACGTTTGTATTACAATAAACTACTTAAATCTGTTTGGTTTACAATATTTTTAGTTTCAGTTAAACTTCTGCAAAAATTATGATTTTAATCGTTGGAGTCTATTACCGTTCGTTTGAACTAAGCAATTTTTGTATTTAACTGAACATAGAATTTAAAAACTTATATTATCGGAAGAATATCTAAGTTTTAAGTATATATCAGGAGAATGTCTATAAGTGCCTTATATCGAGAAATTCATTTTGATAGTCTTTGACAAATGACGCATATACATGTAAAGAGAATTCACTATGTAAGTTACCAACGACAGACGTGGCATAGAGTTTTTCACCGCATATCATCGATGTATGAATCTGTTGATGATTCATTCGGATATGATTAAATTTTAAAGATTATTTTGATTTGTAGAGATATGCGTAGGCTCTTGATTTCTGTTGTTCATTTCGTTCCTTTTGCCAATTTTATCAATACTTTTTTCTTGACTTTAAAGAAACATGTCTGCTCGTTTAATAATTGTATCACTTTTTCCATATCTAATCATTTTTATTTATTATTTTCGTCGCATTACCGTTATCTATTTTTGTAATAGCCAGATTTTTAACACGATTACAAATTTTTTTTTTCAGTAAATTAATTTACTGCAAGCTATTTTATCTGCATGAGTTATTTTTTACTCATGCTATGATGCTTTGTCGGCAATTGCAACAGCATAGATCTTATCGAAATTTTATTTTTTTGGTAGACAATATTACAATTTTTAGCAGCCATCGTCATTTCTAAAAGTTAGAGAAACATTACAGTAATTTTAATCGTTCTGGAAGTTTGTCTAACTTCTTTATGCTAGTTCATCTCTCTTTTGACTTCAACTTAATTGTTCGAATTCCTTATATGATCATTTTCCAATTTAACATTTAGCTCATGTGCATTCTACTTGCAAATGTATAAATGAGTATTTAGAACTTAATAAATATTTAAATACATTAACGTAATACGCGAAGTGATAAACATTTCATTATCTAACAATAACTTTGCACGAATGGTTAGTTGAAGGTATTTTTTAAATTTATATTTAAATGCTATCCTTTTGTGAAAGAAAAAAATTTACTCGACAGTTATTTCATTATTTATTTTCAAATTACATTTTTTTTGTAAAGTTTAAAGTATAGTATTAATTGAAATCTCCTTATGACGTCAATGTATCGCAGAAATGTTGGTCTAGCTATATATAGAAGTTATGTGTCAATTATGTCAATAAAATATTATTAGCAGACAAAACACCTGTTACATTCTGCACGCATACCTCGAAATAGAGCAGCACGTACTTTCGTTTTAGTGCTCGATATATTACGGTGATACTATATAGATGTGTATTAATTTGTTTCACGTAATTTTCCCCTAATAATGGTATTTTAACATAAGGATTTTACATAATTTTTTCGGGTAACCGACCTTTCTTAAAAAGGGTCAATTTACAAGCGATACTAAAATGCAGTTTGCAACTAAAATTATATATTTTCACCATTCATATAAGGCCTGGGATTTTTTCTGAGGATTGCAACACAAACTTATTTAAGATATTCTTTTAACATTGCATACTTAAATATACGAACTTATAATATACAGCGTTTAATTTTAGAGAGAAGAAAAAATCGAGACGTGATACTTTTAGAGCGTTCGTTTTCTATAGTTTTCTCTACACTGTTCTCGCGAAATAAACGTATTTAACTTGAACTCTTTGCGCTTATTAACAATCCTTTACTGAATTATGCTCGCGTAATTAAGAACGCAGGAGCGATCGATAAAAAATCACCTATTCAAGCGTGAATTACTAAAAAATTATGTTAATAATAATAGAATGTGTGAGTAACCTTTTGGAGCTCGTGAATGATTTTATTGGTTGACTGAGGAAAGAGAGAGAGAGAGAGAGAGAGGCAGATAGAATCAAGGAAACAAGACTTCTATGCTTTGTAAAACAAGTTGAGCGTATATTATAGGAAAGATATTAAATACGCTCGAAGCGAATGGAACGAGACATCTACAATCCACTACCGCCACTGCGGCTATATTTTTACAGATCACCGTAGCTGTTCGACGATCGATGGACACAATGTTAGTATCGGTCCTAATCGGTCGTTGATATAGGAACAATAAACTTGGCGCAATTGCACCTGTCGATCCAACGTAATGACAAACGTCACGATCAGACACCTACCTGCTAAAGTCTGCTAATACTGGTTGGCGTCCTCTCGAGCGCCAGGGTTCTCCTTTCCCGTATAAAACTATCCATTTTTTAGCATAGAATTTATATTTATGCAACCTGTGCCCTGCGTTTCAACTAAAATCGATGTGAATTCTTAAATGAACTGGAAACTTGAAATTGAATCCTCCGGAATTCTGATTTTACTGTATCGACGAATTATACCATCTTTCAGGGTGATTGCTTTGAGATATCGCTCTCTTTACTCAGCTCTGTAACTGAGTTTCAGTCCTTGAAGAGCAAATTTGGGTCGTCGCAGACAGAGTCCTATAACTCTTTAGCAATCACAATGCATTACTATTTTGGATCCAAATTAAACACTTTGGTATGAATTTTGTAATGCCAAGATTTCGTGACAGAATCATTGGTTAAAATTGAATAGCACGCGCTAATTCTTGCAGCTTTAACCTTTACCATACTACGTACACGTTGGTGAACAGTCGTCGGTGCATTTGAAGAATCTTAGTTTTTATGATACGTAAACACGAATCTCTTTGCTTGGATGAATCGAACGATGCCTTGATTATTCATAGATGCTTACACCTCCATTACAGTTGAGATAGTTTTATCAAGCAAAGTAATATCTTGAAGAATGACTTCTATAATATTTAAGATAATCTTCTTTCCCTTAAATTTCTTACTCGCTATATTGCCGTAATTACATCTAGTATTGTAATTAATTGTAATCAGATTTTGTGAATGGGCTCAGCTTTATTCCTGGAAATGTATCATCTTATTTGGTTAATTATTCGCCTTCTGATTATCACGAAAAGGAACACTTGCTAGAATGGTGATGGCAAAAAGCTTCATTTTTTATTTATTTATTTAATGTCGCATATACATATAATGTACATATAATATATCAATTATTTTATTATGTTACATAGTCGCGTATACAATATTATTTTGTTTTTAAACATTATTATATCTATTTTTTCATTATATATATTCATATAAATTCAGCTTTTTAAGAAGTGACATAACTTTATACATGAGTCGAAGTATCTTAAGCATTTGCTTAGGTCTACAGGTATGCTACAATTTTATTTCTTTATTACTTTGCTTTGTGTTTTCACAAAATCTTCATTTAATGCGACAAATAGTCAACAGTCCATTGTACTTTTCTAGTTTGCTTTTCAGTAATACAATCAAATGCTTCATTGAATTGTCCGGATGTCTCTGTTTTGGGCGCCAAAATATAAACAATCTTTTGACATTTGTGAACGATTTATTAGTTGATCGAGAAAAAGGAAAAAGTTTTATATTTCACCCCAACCTACTTCTTAAGGAATGCTCAAGGATAGTCGTCGTATCTTTATGTATCTTTACAGTTTTTCTAAAATACTATATATTTTAAATGAGAATTAATTTAGTTCTTAATGATAATAGTAACTTACTCAATCGTATAATAACAGGTGAAAAGGAGTAAATTTGTATTGTCATTTTTATCCATAACTTCGAATTTTGCAATGTTACGCATTTAAGTATATTTCCCACTATTATAAAAATTGCTAACAAGCGATTTTAGATTTTATTCCAAATCGACCTCAATAACTGCTCAGGAAATTTTTAAATATTTTGGCGATTTTATCAAACATACACATTTTAAAAACTTTTTGATTGGATTTTCATTACGAATGGTTGCAGATGATAATCTCTAAAAGCCATTTTCTGCACTTCAACTAAAACTAACTTTAGAGGATGAAAGGAGGTTAATAAAATAGTCTCATTGTTTATTATATAATTTTTATTTATAACTGTAAATTTTTATATGTTATAAATTCCGTTTTTCCTTCTACTTTCTGAATCTCATTTTAAGGAACTCTCAAAGAGGAGAACATGAGAGAAATGAGATATTAAGTATTTTTTGAATTTTATTAATATTTACTAATTCAAAAATTCGAAGTATTCGTATAATTCTGTAAGTAATATTTATAAAATGAATTCGATTGTATAATTGAACCGATTGCTGAGTTTTGGTATAATATGACAAATCAATGTAAATAAAAAGGGCTGAGTCTTTTCCTCCTTTGAAATCTTTTTATTTAATAAATGATTTGAATTTAAATTTTATATTTGAATTATAAAAATTAAAAATAACGTGCGCTAAGCTGGGATGACATATTATCGTTAAAAAATAAAAATAATATATTGGTTTATTTCCGCGATAGAATGGACGATTTCTTTAGATTTTTAAGATTGTTAATATA
This sequence comes from Sycobia sp. Sy_11, assembly GCA_018907035.1. Classification (NCBI taxonomy): domain Eukaryota; kingdom Metazoa; phylum Arthropoda; class Insecta; order Hymenoptera; family Epichrysomallidae; genus Sycobia; species Sycobia sp. Sy_11. The sequence goes on along the minus strand of JACCIC010000120.1, from coordinate 197,885 downwards.
AATTCAGTATAAGAATCGAAATTGAAATTGCTTCATGCATTTTTTATGCTAATGTGATTCTAACTAATTAACTAATAACTATTCATCCATAAAATATTCACTGATTCATTAGTGGTTTCTGATCGGCTGTTCAAAATTGACTGATTCCAGTTTCGAACGTTATATATTATTTATTAAGCATATGGTATAGTATACGGATTATTTATGTATACGAATTATCGATTTATTAGGTTATACAAGATTTAATAATTATTTGTATATTTATTTATAATTATATAATTGGTATGATTTACTTTATGAGGAATAACGTTAAAGTCTGTTAAATTTCTCTGTAATAATCTTTATTAGAAACATATTTTACAAATTCTTGCAACACTTTTTTAATAAAAACTTTAGGGTTAATGTTTTTAATTCTATAAACATTATTTATTAGGTGTAATAATTATCGTGAGTTATTTACTATAATTTATTTCTGACCGAAATTTAAAACAATCAGTGTAGGTAATTTATCTTTCCTGAAATATAATATTATTTTATTGAAAAAAAAATCGATCAGATTTTTAATAATATTGATCTCATAGTTGATCCGCAACGGTCGATATCTTTAAGGACAAAATACAATCCGTGAATGCGGTTTAAAAGTCATGCTTTACGATCAAGCGATTAGCATGTTTTATGTCACCCACTTTTACTACCAGCGGCGACAATAAAAGGGGGATATTTTGAGAACGAGTAACAGTTGGTCCATTTAACGTATTCGATATGCTTGTCAAATTTTGTAAGTGACGTATAAGAGCACAGGAAATCCCTACATGGAACAGTGCAATGAAACAAACATTTAAAGATCTTTTCTTTTTGCTTAAAATGAAAAATCACGTATATAAATCATTAAAAGGATAAAATTAACTAAAATTTATTATTTTAACTGAATGTATAAATAAAATTATTCCTATGAATTTATAATGATTTTGAACATCGAATATTATGTTTATGTAATATTAGATATTTATTAAATATCCCTTTGAACTATTTACATAATATTTTGTTGACTTTTGCCATGTTTATTATAAACGTCCTATTGAACAGCACGTTCTGATATTTTAGATTCGAATTATAAGCCGCAAGTAAAATAAATTATTAATATTCGAGTTAGGAATTCAAATGCTCACAAGGAGAGACCACCATATTTAGCTAGTGGATTCAGTCTAAATTGAGTCTAAGCTTCGTAAACTTTTAGTACGTAACACTCACCTATTTCCAAGATATGGTATCTTCTTAACTTATAAATAAAAATTAGTTTTTATTGATATAATAGATATCTTGGGTATACTGTGTGATTAGAGAAATTCTTCATATGATATAATTAGTTTTAAGTTTTATTTTAAGATAGAATTATGTTATTTCAAATTATTAATTTATTACAAATTGAATTTTGATCGATATTACGCACATTAGCGGAGGCAAGCAAGAAGTTGCTCGTTACCGTCAGCAAATTAGTCAAATTTAAAATGAGCATCAAGAAAACTGTACATATTTTCGAACATTAAGCTTATTAGAATTGTATCGTATGGAATATTATTCCTTTTTGAAGTTCTCAGTTAATAAAACCAAATTCTTCTGAGTATGTGCATCTATACATATAGTGCATAAGATTAGAATCACTTGTCTAAGTTCTGAATTTGGCTCTAACTCGCAGAGTCTTTTCTAATATGTCTGAATAGAATATGCACGCAGTGAGTCTTTTCCATATCCCTGTGGACCAAAGACATTAAGAATTTTGAGCGAATGCATCCTACCAAAAATAATGTAAATTTTCTCATACATATCCTCTAATTCTTCAAGACTTTGTACCGCTAAAACCATTATATTTTTTATGAAGAGACATAAATATAAAGCATGTATGATATTAATTTAATTCAATGGATGTTTTGTAATTTTTAAAACTCAAATTAATATAAGAATTAAAAATTATTGTGATTTAGCATACTACATTCGAAACAATGAAAGCATCAAATTAATACTTCCACCGTTTTTAGGTGTTAACTGTAAATTCAAATGAATAACTAAACACTTACTGAAAGTTTTCCTCTTAATTTAATTATTATGATTAATTAAATGTTAATATTTGTTGCAAATTTTTAAAATTAAAAGATTTTTATTAGATGATAAAATATGTTCTTAAATTGTTCTTCTTTGCCGTTATATATGTTATTCAATATTATAATTATTGTTGCATAAATGTAAATTTATTAGTGCTTTGAATAAAAAAGTAAAAATCTATGAATTATATGCACAGCATTCTTAAGAATATACTATTTAGGAAAAAGAACGATGTTACCTGTTGAACGACGTCAGTCGGATGCCTTACTTAAGCTACAGGATATTCTTCAAATGTTCCAAGAGCCAGATTAGCATAAATTCAACATGACAGACTATGAAGCTATCTGTTGCATCTCTTTCATGCGAGATAGTGCGATTCATCTTCGTCTTAATAGCCTGTCAACAATCTAATTTTTAAAACTTTTCGTGTATCTACGATGTTACCAATGGAAAATTAAATAAAATATTAAAAGATTTTGAATTTCAAGCTGAAATTAATATACTATACAGAATAGAACTACGAAGTTGAAAACAAAGCCTTTTTAAATAATTAAGAAAAAAAATGTTAACTTGATTTTAGTCCACTATTAAGGATTAATTTCAATATTTCTCGATAAATTTGTAATTTTTATAAATTATTGAAAAACTGCATTATTAGATTTAGTGAAATGAATTTTAAATAAGAAAAATAAAATTTCGTAATACTTGAGAAGTTGATTCATTGACATTGGAAAATTTTTATTTTATAAGAAAAGTTTGATTTGTTAAGAGGAAACAATTAGAAATGGAAATTAATTTTAATTATTATATTTTATTGTTTTATCATCCGTGAGAAATTATTCTATTAAGTTTCGTCCTAAACTACCAGCTGAGACCATGGCGATTTTTTACTCAATTATTTAATAAATGATCGAAAAAGTATGTTTTCGATTTATTTCTTTCGACTTTACTAAATGTTATGATTCTTTTTTTTCAATGATTTACTGAAGTAACTGACGAACAAATTGTTATATTATTTTATAAGATATATGTAACGGTAAATTTGAAATTAATTTTATCTTTCAAAAATAATGTTATTGGTATAATTCTTATAAATGAAAATCTTCAAATTTGGAGTCATTGTCTAAAAAGAAACTTCTCAAGTATTTCGAAATTTAATTTTTCCAAATATAATACAGATAAATTTTCAAAATTCTAAAAAGTTAAGATAATATAAAAATTGTAACAATTTTCAAAATAAAATTAAGCTTGTTTCCTGCTTTATATGTGATTAGGATAGCTTTTACTTTAATGAAATTATAAGAATATATTTTGAAAGCATTATTTATTTAAAGCATATCAATAAAGTAAATTCGTAGTTAAAAATAAATATGTATACATAATTGTACATTGTATAAGGAGATAGTTTTCATGCACCTATAATTATATGATTATTTTATTATAGAGTCAAAAAAACACATATTTACATAATTTGTTCATAATTTTTCAAAAACATCGTCAACATATATTAATTAATTGATATTTTAAATATAAAAAACCGGGAAATATAATTCTCAAATCGATATGCATGGTCTGTAAATTCGTCTAAGAGCCAAATAAAATTAAATCCTCCCGAATACAGAAAACCGTCCCTTTGCCCGAGCAATAATAAACATAGTCACGCATCCGAAATAAACGAACTCATTCTTCTCCCTTTCACTTTGCACTCGGCTAAAGACAACTCGTCGCGATATACTTCCCCGCGCCGACGCTCCCACGAGTCTCTCGCATAAGAAACTAATTTCTGATGCGGCGAGGAAGCAGTACAGGGAGGGAGAGGGGGCGACAATCGGCCGCGAGGATCGTATCAATCACCACCGAGGCCTTTTGGACTGCAGCACATTTATATATGTATATACATTGAGGAGGGTTCGGCTCAGCACGCGCGCGGACAGCTCGCGACGGGAGTTGTATGCGGGGGACGCCGAATAATTCGACGTCAACTTCTATATATATATATATATATATATATATATATATATATATATATATATATAATCTCAACTCACCGATTTCAGGGTGGTATAATATATTCGGGTAACAGGCTCGGTGAAAGAAGAGCCCGGTAGATACATATTGGTCGCCCGTTCTCGCCAATCCCCTATACTTCGATTTCCGGAATATAATGTTGTATCTCGTGTTCTATTTGAATGATAGTATATATATGGGGATAGGGGGGTAAGCGTGGATAAGTTGTATCTTATATATAACAGGGCTGACTTATGAGATCAAATCCGTCTCCACGTCTCGACTTCGGAATCTTTGAGCAGCTTATACTTACAAAAATTCCGTTTTATATAAAACTTAAATATAATTTAAACATTTTTTGATTCCTTGCTGAAGAAATAAATCAATGTTGCATCACATGCCAGCGTGTCGTAAGATATACGAATCCATTTGGGCTATGTCGACGTACATATTTATGGCAGGTTTAGAATTTTCGCGTCCTCGTCAAAGAAAAGAAAAGTATGGGTTAAAATATTAATCAGTAAATGACTTATTGACGAAGCTATGGCTATGCGAACTTATGATCGTATAAAGTTTAGCCAAATTAATAATTATACGGGACCTAATGAAAATTCTTATGACCGTGTTTAGGATTTTAAATCTGTATATATACTGATAGAATTTTGAAGCAGCTTGAAACATTTTTTTAGTTCTAATCTGCTCCTTTAAATATTATCGGTTTGTCGCCGTAAAGGTTTCAACAAAACACTACTAGAAAAGCTTTAATATTCTGCTATAAACGACGCTGTAGTGAGATGACTTACGAAATTTAAATGTATTGTTACGAAACATAAACAGTCCCACATATCTTTCATATGAATTATGATCGGACCCCTTTGTTGTACGGATTTGGAAGAAGTGGTAGAATAGGGATATTCAAAAAGTAAGTTTCCCCAGTTGGGCTTTCTCTCAGACGCCATTTAGCAGACTTTAGCTGAGCATAGTTTTAGTTTAGGTTCTATCGGTCAAAACGAAATTGGTTTTGATGTTAATCTATTTCCCAGATACTTGCCAAATGAAGTGAATAGATTTTGGATCGGCATTTGCAAAATACAGACGATATCGAGGTTATTGCTCGTCAGATTAAGCATGAAAAACGGAAATACAGTAAACAGTGATGAAAATATAAAAATTAATTACAGTTCGTATTAATATTGTTATAATTGTCAATAATAATTAAATTTAATACAATGTAAAGACAAAATTTATATAATTTATATAACTTAAATTTAGATTAAAATTACAAACTCATATAAGGAATAAATATTTATACATGATTTTTCTTGATAGAATTATTTTTATGAATATTCATAACAGAACTTTGAATTGTACAATTTACAAGTTTAAACAAATGTTTACAGCTGATTTACTTCATTTAGATTTATATTTTCCTTTTGATCATTATCTAATTTATTTTTACGATATTTCTTTTTTACAGGAAGGTGCTCTAATAATTCTTTCGTTATTAAATTATAATTTTATTAAAGTTTTTATCATAAAGTTTTTATTATCTTGATCAGCTAAGGAAGGTCCTGCATTATTTGCTGGCGATGTGAGATTTTTTTTAGAAATTGCTGTAATTGATTCTGTAAAGAATTTTCTGTTCTTATTATTTATAATAAATTAATTTTATTCAACCTTACCTTTATCTGACTGATACAATATAAATTCTACTACAAAATATGACCAATCTAGATCATAATCATTTACAGCTTCGTTATGCTCAATAGTTGTTTTTGAACTTATACATGATTTCGAATTACTATCTGCTGCTTTAGATGCATGAGTGATGCATTCAAGAATCAGATATCTGTTATGAAAAGTCTTTTCGACATAACCTTGGGCTATCATATCAAATTGCCACCATCCAAGTTGCTTTATTATTTATATATTTACACCTAATTCAGATAGAAGCATTGCTGCTGTTCTACTAAAGGAGTGTTTAGAGAATAATTTTGGATTCGCCAAAAGTCACAATAACTTCTGGAATTTTGCCAATCTTATGCGTTTCAACAACTTTCTAAGTACATTTACCATTACGATACCATGAAGAGAAAAAGTGAGTTTATTGGCTTGTTGACCTTAATAAAATATAGGTGTTTAATTTATCGTAAAATAGATTTTCCATAACGAACTGACCAGGGTACGTACTTTTATTATGATGAACGAATAGCAGAATTTTATTATTTAAATCTTTTATATCTTTTATTTTCATTTTCGAAATTTCATCTGAATGAAGTGTTCCGCATATTCCAAACATAAGCATAATCTGTAAATATTCTAAATGTATGAATTTCATCAGTCGTTAAAAGATACATATATATACGTGGGTCATTTGTTAAGTATTTAATACAAATGAAAGCACTAAAATTTTACAAAAAATTCAATTTATTTTTCAATGTAGTCTACTTTTAGTTGAATACAATTGGTGCAGCGGTGTTCAAATTTATTTAACCACGTTGAAAAAAATTTTTTCTTTTGGTCTGCAAAATAAGCCTTCGTGGCGACCATTATTTAGTTATTGGAGTGGACTCTCTTCCCGGCGAGCGAATTTTTTAGGTTCGGAACCAAAAAAAAGTCGGATGAAGCAAAATCTGGATAATACAGTGGATGGGGCAGCAGATCGTAGCTTAATTCGACAAATTTAGCCGCGGCGAGTTTAGAAGTATGAGCCGGTGCATTATCGTGCAAAAGTACTTTCTTTTTAAACAAATTGGGCTGTCTTTCTTTTGACACAGCCTTAAATCGGCTCAATAGTTCGGCATAGTACTGTCCTGTGACTATTTTGCCCTTCTCCAGATAGCCAATAAAAATCACACCTTAATAATCCCAGAAAACAGTGGCCCCTTTCCGGCGGACGGGACCGTCTTCGCCATCTTCGGAGCAGGTTCACCAGATAAGGTCTACTGTTTTGACTGGCCTTGAATTCTGGAGTGTATTAGTGAATCCATGTTTCGTTGACGGTTACGTAACGACGCAAAAATTCTTTTGGATTGCAATTAAAGAGCTCTAAAAACCGCTCTGAAATGGTCACACGGATGCGCTTGTTGTCTGCAGTCAGCAAACGCGGCACCCACCTTTACTTTCACTTGCTTTCATACGCTCTCAACAATAAACTACAACTACGATTCGGCTAAAATTTCGTCTGTAATTATTTTTTAGGATACTTTTGAAATTGAGAAAATTACTTCTATTAATATTTTCTTTTGTATTTAGAGTTCAATGTAGCATTCTCCACATACTCCATAGTGTTGATGGCTGTAATATTTCTTATAATATTTTAAATTAAACAATTAAATTATTGAGCATACAAATAAGTTTCTACCGTATTTTTATAAATACATAAGAATTTATTGTAAAAAAAGGTACAAATAATGTCATTCAAAATATTGCCCATAACTTTCTACTACTTTTGACCATCTTTCGGGCAGCAAGTGGATACCCTGTCTAAAAAATTGCTCGTCTTTTGAGGCGATCCACGAATCGACCCATTTCTTCAATTCCTCGTAAGAAGTAAAGTGCTACTCAGCCAGACCATGAGTTATCGACCGGAATAGGTGGTAATCTGAAGGAGCAATGTCTGGTGAATACGGCGGGTGGGGTAGGACGTCCCAATTCAGTGCTTCTAACGTTTCCTTTACGATTTTTGCAACATGTAGCCGAGCATTATCATGCATAAAAATGACTTTATTGTGCCTTTTGGCATATTGTGGACGTTTATTCTTTAATGCTCGGCTCAATTGTATCAGCTATTGTTGGTAACATTCCCCAGTGACGATTTGATCATGTTGGAGTAGTTCGTAATAGATTGCTCTAAGCTGATTCCACCAAATGCATAGCATTAGCTTCTTGCCATCAAAGTTTGGCTTGGCCATCGAAGTAGAGGCATGCCCGGGCTTACCCTATGACTTCCTACGCTTTGGGTTGTCATAGTGAATCCACTTTTCGTCTCCCGTCAGGATTTGATGTAGAAATTCTTTTCGTTTTTGCCTTTTGAGTAATTGTTCGCAAGCGAATAAGCGACGCTCGATGTCTCTTAGCTTCGTAAGGAACCCAATTTCCTTGCTTTTGGACCATACCCATGGTTTTGAGACGTTGTGAAATAGCATGCTGAGGCACTCCTAATTCTTGTGCAAGTTCTTTATGCGTTTGGCACGGATCTTCCTCCAATAAAGCTTCAAATTCTGTCACTATACATTTCGGGCCTTCCACTGCGTATTTTGTCCTCCACGCCAAAATCACCACTTTTAAATTTTTGGAACCACTCCGGAGAACTTCTCTCACTCAAATTAACATCACCCAATGCTTCTATGAGTAGCCGATGTGCTTCAGTTGTAAATTGCTTTAAACGAAAAAAGTAAATTAACAATTCCCGCAAATGACGCTTACTTGGCTCAAAACTTGACATATACAAATATAAAATAGTTTGTTATGCGATTTCCCTGATACTATATGAATACATTAATTACGACGATATATTCAATGATTTTGCAGCAATGCAAGCAAGAAAAATTATATGAATTTAATAAGTATTATATTTCCTATATTATTATTTTGACGTCGTATACATTCTCATCATCATCAAAAGGACACAGATGGAGCTACATCTAACCACATACACACACAACACACAAAGGTGTTGGAAAATAAAGAAATTAAAATATGTGAAGGATCTGTTTTCATATATCTGACTATTTTTCTGAGGCAATGATTCATTTATGTATAATAGAGTACGTATGATTTTTTATCTACTACTTCACTTATGTAATAAAAATATGTAAGTTGCGTTTTCAAATGCAAAAAGAAGTATTTCTAAAATTACAACTTAATTGAGATTGTTGCAGAAAATACTAAATGTATATAATATATAAATATTTATAAAAAAAGTTTAGCACTGTTAAAGGTTTTAAATATTAATCAAAATTTAACACAATTCTACCACTTCACTTTCAAAACATTCAATATAAAATACAATTCTCTATGTATACTAATGTAATAGAAAAATAAATATCATAAGTTTAAATATTTTTATTTAAATTCAGGTATCATATAGCTAGAGATATTATATAAAAATTATGTATAAACCTATCATTTTATTGATTTTCTATTTAAATATTATGTGTATTAATTCTAAATCTTTATTTAATTGTATTTGAAGTTACACACTATTTACAAATAATATTTAGTTGAAGGTTATTCACAATACTCAAATCAAGTGGACTTGTAGTGAGTTTGAGAACCGCCGGCATGACGCGGCCGCTACACTATTTACTTCTGTATTGGAATATCGAAATTTCAATCCATGAAAAAAATTCTTTATCGATAATTCTCCAAAGCATATATACTATTTCAAATTAAAGAATCGTTTCCTGCCGGAATTTTTGACTAAAAAGTATTTATTTTTAATATAAAACTCCGTGTATGACTATAGTAAATGCTTAAAAATATTTCATTTATATATATATATATATATATATATATATATATATATATATATATATATACATAGTAAATAAAAAAAATTATATAACGAAATTAAAAAACAAATTATTCAAACGGTTAGATGTTCTCGCCATAATAACAGAAAATATAATAATATTGTAAATACTAAAAAATAGGGACCTCCAAAAATCAAGTAAAATTTTATTTTATTTTCATCTAGAAAAACTAAATAAAAATATTTAAATTTAAATATTAATAACAATACTGTAATAATTAACTAAATTATTAGTTGATTTTTTATATTATATTAATTAATGAAATTAAAAACCAGATCATTGAAATAGCCAGACGTCCTGCTTAAGATGAAGAAAAGCAGAATAATTATATATAATTATATTGTATTGTATTATAGATTTTTGCATTGAATTCATTAAATAATAATTTTTTTGAAAAAGAAATGATATCTCCAAAAAATAACTTTTAACAAAAGTAAAATAGTTAGGCAAGTTTGATGTGTTTTTAGCATAGTGAAAATTTTAAATACATCTTCTCATGTATTTTATAAAAAATTTCATCTTAACGTATATATATTTAAGTTATTTAAGTTATTTAAAAGTATATTATTTCAAAGTTAGTGTATATACATTTTAATTCAATATTGGATTTGTTCACCTACAAACTTTGTGGAAATGGGCCTGGCAAGTTCATACCTGTTTCTTTTTTAAATAATGAATTATCAAAATAATTAACAGAATGTGTGCTTAAAAAATCGATGAGCTAAGATAATTAATTATTTTTTGAGTCCACGCGTGGACAACATGATGTGAAAATAAACTCGGCTATTTTAAATGATCTCATTGCTTTATTAAGCTGCATTTCCGTTAAAACTATTTATTTATTATTTTTTTTAGAGTTTTAGAATATTTGTGTAATCTATACATACTGTTTTTTATAGAGATGCATATAAAAGCTGTTTTTTGGAGATAATATTAACAATAATTTGTATTATTGAATAGTGATAGAAGTATTTTTTAATGTAGTTAAATGCAACCAGAGATCAGCACCTCCTTACCTGTTTTTTTCATACAAAGACATCTATCGATTTTGTTTCCAATCTCTTTTGTGCAAATACAGCAATACATCATCAGTAGATATCTTGTTATCAACCCTCGGTAAAGCAAACTTGCGAAGCGATATATCATGAGCGCGGAATGTGTATGGAGTAATATGAAGGTGTCGCTACTGTTGTCAGAACCAGAATATAAGATCTATATATATATACTTGTATAATAATTATGAGATATATATGTACATTCAAATATATTAGTAAATGATGTACGCAGGATCAACTAATAACAAATAAAATTGTTTTGTCTTCTTTCTTTATTTTTAATAACTTAAAAACTATTATCAAATGTTTGCAATTTCTTTGCATTTTTTTGTATTAATTATCATAATTGATATTAAATTACGCAATTTTAATAAATATATACAATGAAAAAATGTTAAACTTGTGCTAAAAATATTTTCTTTGCTATATTTTTGAAATTGTAATTAAATAAATATAGTTAAATTGAAATAGATTATTTTAAGACAATTAACTCACCTATATGAAATTATCATTTGTAAAAAAGAATGAATATTCAAAATTAGACTTTTATAATAGAATTTTATAGATTTTCCCGCCTACTCAAAAAAAAATTAAAGCTGTAATATCAATTTCAGAATTTTCAAAGAAATTTCAACATCATTTTAGGAATAATTTAAATGGGAACGCCGTATGTAGGAAAATGCTCTTTTATTTGAAAAACACTTTGATTCAAGTAATTTCTAAAAATGGCTGTACAAACAAAAAAATATACGTCGAATTAAGAATCTTATTTTTTTCGATAAATCCCATGGGAAACAATTTGTCCACAATGATATGAAAAATTAATTAATGAAAATTTGGGCGAAAACTCGTATGAGAATTTATAGACAATATAGAATATAATTAACTAAAATACTTAATAATATCCTGAGTGTTTGCAAACTGTTATATTCGATATAGATAGGATTGAGTTGGCTGTAAGAAGATGTTTTTATAGAAAATATGAATCATATTGCATAGAAAGACATAAAATGATTTATTTTATATTATTACAGCTAACAATATACATAATAAGTTATCTATGATTAAAACAGTGATGGATACAGTTGTGCAGATTATACAACTATATTTTTATTTATATGAAAATTCATAACTATTTTTAAATTTTAATAAAGAGATTTGTATATCCTATTATATAATAGGGAAAAATTTCAATTGTTCTTGTAATTTATGCTGCGGTTTCTAAAAGGTATGCTTGTTTTTCAAATAGACAATTGTAGATATTATTTGATATTACCACTCGTTTTAATATATTTTATTATGGAAACAGTGTACAATAATATAATTAATTCAATACAATAAATATATTGGGCAGATGCTATTTTATTCGTTATGTTTTAAACATATATTTATTATATTATATAAATCTTAATCAATCATTATTGAATTCATTAATACTTATCTTTGTGCGTCACGAAATGAAATTGTTAACTGAATTATTAACTGATAATCGTTGAGGACATTTATTTTGAATGAAATGTTTTTAAGCAAGATAGATAAATATGACGATGAAAGAGAGATGTTTAAATCTGTTTCTCTCTATAGTAGATTCGATTGGTCACTTGGAATATGTACGACCGATCTCACAGCAGACAGGTGTAGAAGAGGAGAAATGGAAAAAAATTACAATACTATTTTATAAGATTTTAATTCTGTTATATTTTTTATTTTTAATTTTATTTTTAATTTTATTTTAAATGTATGCACATAAAGTAATAATATTGTGGCTATACGATTATGTTTCTGTACAAGGTTTAATTCTCATTTTGTATGTGCGCCCCCTTGCGGAACATTTTGGAACCAATTATCAGCTGGCAAGATTTGCATGATATTTTCGTTGGCGTCTATGCGAAATGCGTATTTTATTACGGACTGGATGGTCCTGTATTTATAAATATAAATAGTTTTGTCTTGCAGGTTGTTGTTGTTGTTGTTCTATCGTTTTCAGTTGTCTTTTCAGTAAATGCATTTTCTTATTTGATAGGCAAATATCAAGAATGGTGGATATGAAAACTACTGTTAATTTTGCATGTCAGCGATGTTTACAACCTCTCAGGCTAGAACCAAGTTTCAATCATCTGGGAGAACACACTTTAGCTGAATTATCACGTAGGTAAATTAGGATTTTCGTATCAAAATACTGATAGGTGATTCTACAATTTTAAAACTTGAGTTTCACAGTATTTAAAAGAAAATCGTTTGTTATTGAAAGTAAGTTGTTTTCAATACTTGTAAGTTTATTTCTTATTTCCAATCAAAAATAAATAATAAGATGATGTGCTTTTAAATTGTAATAAGATATTAAAATTATTTTAATATTTAATGTTTAATAGAAATAATAGTTTTATATCAACAATTATTTTATATTACTAATTATATATGATATATTTTATGAATTTTTTTTAACGTAAACTTTAAAAAATTTATTAGTACCCATTCAACATCAAGTAGTCGGAGATATTGAGTTACAAAGTGGGAGTTTAGAACACTTAGTACCTCCTTTTCGTCTCACAGAATCTGCAAATGGAACAAATGGATTTATGTTGGTTGGGGATTCAGGAGAAACAGAAAGTTTAAGCTATCATTTAAGGGTAATATTGCAATTGATTTATAAATATATAGATATATGTGTGTGTGTGTGTGTGTGTGTGTGTGTGTGCATGCGTGTATACATATAATATTTAAAATAGAAAAATTACATAGACAAATTTTTTAAACCTAGGTTCGTGCAACACTTTTCGAAGTTTTGAGTAGCAGTAGTTCTGCTGATCATCCATTATGTGATGAGTGTACAGATAGTCTTTTAATGTTGATGGACCAACAATTAAGGCTTACTGAAGGCGAATGGTCTGATTATAATGAATATCTTAAAAAATTAGAAGCAGAGCAATTACAGCAATGTAACGAAGATATTGAAATGGAAATATTAGAAAAAGAATTACAAGATGTTAAAGCAGAAGAAGAAAGAATGATAAGAGAATTAGAAGCCTTAAGAAAAGAAGAAGCTGCAACAAAGAATGCAATTGCTGAACAAGAAAGAGAAAGAGAAAGGTTACAAAGAGAGGAAGAGCGATATTGGAAAGAATATTCACGGCATAGGCGAGATTTAATTTTAGCAGAAGATGAGTGTCGCAGGTAAATTCTAAAATATATTTTATGAATTTATAATGTTATTAAATATGTTAAATAGTCTAATTTATGAATTGCTTATAGCATAGTTAAAAAGTTCATATATTTCAAAATTAGTGTTATATTTGTTATTTTATTTATATATAGAAATTTACTAATAAATAAAATTTGAATTAAATTTGAATTATAGAGATTAAAAGAACAGTTTATGTTAAGAAACTTATGTATAATTTTGATAGATTTCATATACATGAGATTTATTTATAAAAATTGATCTTTTTATTAACTTTTCATAATTTTCTATTAACAATATGATTAATACATAATTTATTTTTAGTTTGGATTGTCAGTTAGCTTATGCAACATCACAACTTGAAAGACTTAAAAAAACGAACGTATTCAATGCTACTTTTCACATTTGGCATTCTGGACATTTTGGCACAATCAATTCCTTCAGATTAGGCAGGTTACCAAGTGCACCTGTGGATTGGAGTGAAATTAACGCAGCTTGGGGTCAAACAACGTTACTTCTGACTGCTTTGGCGAGAAAAATGAATTTAAAATTTCAAAGATTTAGACTTGTGCCATTTGGTAATCATAGTTACATTGAAGTGCTTGATCAACACAGAGAATTACCTTTATATGGTAGTGGTGGTTTTAAGTTTCTATGGGACACAAAGTTTGATGCAGCTATGGTTGCCTTTCTTGACTGTTTGCAGCAGTTTAAAGAACAGGTGGAAAAAGGTGATAGTGGATTTTGTCTTCCATATAAAATGGAAAGAGGAAAAATAGAAGATTCAGCAACAGGAAATTCGTATTCAATTAAGTGAGTTGATAACCGTTAGTACTAAGAGTACTTATATTTATTTATTTAAGGTGCTCATTACATATGAAGTAGAATATATTAAAAGTTAAATATTTTTAAAATATATTCAAATTTACAGAAAATTAAAGTAGCCAAAAATAATAACTAGTCTTGCAAATGGTCTTAGTAAGGCGTATTAAAATTTAAGTGTGTATTTTGAATAGGAACATTTTTTTATTGTTTCAAATGATGCAGTTGATAATATGTTTTAATTTAAGCAAATTATGTGTTAGTGTAAGAGACTCGTGTGATTATTAGCTTCAACAGATACAATATTAGGACCAACTTCCTTTCTAAGTTAAAAATAAAACTATTTATATAGCATTATCTTTTTAAACAAAATAGAATCTGTAATAAAAACGGATCTGAAATTGAATCAGATATTGAAATAATTTCATTGATTTTGAGAAAGATTCGTTCTTTTACATGCCTGATTAATTCTCTTTTGGTTAACAATTTGTATTAGTGTATAAATTTAAAATATTTGTCTTAGGCATTGTTAAAATATTTAACAAAATATTTTTATTACTAAATTTAATATTAATATTAATATTTCTTTTTTCAGAATTCAGTTTAATTCTGAAGAGCAGTGGACCAAGGCCTTAAAATTTTTACTGACTAATTTAAAGTGGGGACTTGCGTGGGTTAGCTCACAATTCACTAAAGATGAAACAATACAATAAATGAAAAAGATCTCAAACTTGTTATCAGAACTGTGTTATTAAAATGCTGCCATGAAGGCTGTTCTATGTACATATATAATATTTGTAAATAAACTAATTATAATTCTAAACTTACTTCATATGGCATTAATTAATTATATTTGTATATTCATTTGTTATCGTATAGAGTTTTCGTTAATATCATTCTGAATTATTTTTCAATTCAGTGCTAATATCTAAAGAATATACTTAAGAAACATGAAAAATAGCCAAATTTATTAGTAAAATACAACATTTGACAAAAATGATTAAAATGTTAAACCAAGTGGTATTACACTTTATAAAAATATTTATTCGAATCAAAGTTCACTTTCTAAAATTTTCTTATCGACAAAAATTTGTGTGTTACATTTTAAAGTATACTTACATAAAACAATGTTATACTAGACATTTCGAGGATGTTAGAGCAATACATTTTGAAATATAATAGCACATAACCAAAGTATGAGTCTACAATATGCAATAAAATTTAAAAATAATTCGGCTAGTCCAGGCAAATATAGCTAGAATATATTTTTAAATTAATTTATTTTTTATAAAATTTTTCATCTACTTTATTTTTATTAATAAATTCTATTTCAGATTCTTCAGGGGTGATCATAAACAAGGACAGTACAGTCATTATTTTAGTATAATATATTATAGTATAAAGACTGTAGGACCGATAAAAATATTTATTAATTTAATTTAAAACAGTCGACATAAGTACCATTTTTAATTAGAAGCTTTCGCACATGAACAAACTAAAGGGTTAATTTCAATAAATAGTTTAAGCCATATGTCATTAAAAATTTCCATTCTGATCCTTTATTACAAAATTAAGAATAGTTATTCATGATTACTGTTTATAAAACGATATAAAATTATTTTAGCTAAAAATAATTATATTAGTAATTTACTAATAATTATTAACATTTGTTAAATTATTATATAGTGATATTTTAAATTTACCTTATGTATTGTAAGAGTCAAGATTGTAAAATAAGTAAAAATAGCTATAAAAATAGTTTAAATAAGATAAATATAGAGATTTTATAAATGTATTGTTTATTTTTTAAATAGATAATGAACATATCATATATTATAATGCTGCTATAATTTATCAAATTATTTTGTAATAAAATATAGCCATTTTTATAGGGAAACTAAAGTACATGATAATTAAATAACAAATTATTTTTAATAGAGGTTTTAACCACACTGAACAAATCGAATTCAGAAATTCAAATAAATATTTATAGTTATTGTTTTCAAATTAAATATTGTAGTTGAATTAAAAGAATATTTCTTTAATTTAAATTATAATTTAAATACATCTAAACGGAGAGAGTATGACATTTGGATAATGCATTTGGTGCAGATTGAGCGAGGTATAACTGTGCTTACTTGCAAAACGAACCCTTTAAAGTTTTAGGTCCTTATGTTGTAATATTCTCAAATACTTTCTCACTGCATGTGTAAATGAGTACTTATTCTTTATTTCAAGTGCACAGATACTGTGAAGGTAGAAAGTTTTTCAATCAAATTTAATGTAGTGCCGGATTTGAAAAAACCATAATATTTACACACGTTGGCATAATCAGTCGACAATAATTTAAAAACTATACCTTAAGCCTGTATGAATTCGTTAGAACTTGTTTGTTTGGAATGTTATTCTTTTCCTTAAAATGTCGCCGTCAAAAGTAAGTATTTCCGCTAAAAAATCCTTCGACTACACAGTATATTAAATTTAATTAGAGTTAAACATAACTCTTGAAAGTAATATACTTGTAAGTAGGCTTCCATATTCTCGGAATCAGAGAGCGTAGGTACGTTCTACTAAAACTTTGGTCGACTTCATTTAGAATGTAAGCAGATCTACTTCGCAGAAACTGCACCAAACCGCAACCGAAATATCGTGGCATTTCCTTCTTATATTTATTTTATTTAAATCCTTGGTTAAATTAATATATTTTTTCAATATTAAATATATTTAAAATATTTTTAAATTTTTATTCAAAGAAATGAACTAAATATTTATTTTACTTTACAATTGTTTTCTAATGTATATGTATAATATGCACAGTATTATTAACTTACTTGAATTTTCTCTCTTTTGATTTTTGCGATCTTTGCATTCGCATGTATGTTATATTAAAAGTAAAATTTTCCAGTGCATGCGAAAATTTGTGTAAAGATGCGGCATATATGATATTTATTTTTTCTATAATATTTTATTTTATTATGCAAAAATAATTTTCTTTTAAGAATTTATATAAACAATAGATCATATATTCTATAATAAAAGTTTCTATTTAAAATAATTTATTAGATTTCTAATTTAATTATCATTTCAATACAATCATTAAATTGGTGATAAATGCTTATTTTGTAAATATGATTGACGTAGACTGATAATGCGATAATATGTTTTAATATCCGTCGTAAGTATTGTCGATATTAAACATGTAGATTATTTTCATTTATGCAAAGTCTTAAGAGAGTGAGGGAGAAGAAGGGAGAAGGAGGGGGGAGGAGAGAGAATTGAACAAGTTTAATCGAATGCATGAGAACGCAAAAGTGTCGACTCAGGGGTTTTCGAGACTCATATAGAAGAAAATTTGCGGTTTTCCGGAAAGATTTCGTGGACTGATATTAGCAGATGCCGACACAGCATACATCGTTGGAAGGAATACTTATAACATCTCTGTGTCCTTTTTGCTTCAGACTAAACGAAAAATTTATTATTCGAGATAATTCTTCTTTTGCTTTTCTTATGCCATTTCTATTTTTTTAACTCAGGAATTATTTCGGATTACATCACCTTAAAAAAATACAATTTTTTGACAGCTTTCATGGGTGCCACCTTTTTACGAGGTCTATATCGGTTCAGGAATCATTGAGTCACTGTGGTTGTACAGCATTCGATGAATTTCATATAATATAATTATAATTTTATATAAAATATGTGGTTAACTAAAAATCCAGATAAAGTAACATACATTTTATTCAACATAAATTGGATATATTAAATGAATGAAATAATATTATAATCAGTTTTCGCTTCTTGATATTTTTAGATGCGAGTTTATACTTAGTCCGTCTCTAACTGCAATTATTCCAAATGCAATTTGCTAGTGAATTATGGAAATAATGTTCGATGAAGTTTTCGACATTATGTTTCCATATATATTCTTCTCGTGAGCTTCTTTAGTGTAGTTTAAGTTTGAAAAATCTACTTTCGCAATCGCAATTACAATTTCTTATCATGAAACTTAAGAAAGTTATGAAAGAAATTAAATTTTTTGTATTTCTTACTGTATTTTTCATGTTGTAAAAATTGAAATCGCTAAACCAATAATTTTTTCAAGAAAGATAAGTACATATTTATAAGTAGTTAAAAATAATAAAGAAATTAAAATTTTCTAGAATTTAATAACTTAAGAATCTCATTAGACACCATTTAGTGAAAATAACTTAGGACGAAGCATAATTTTTTTCCAATAATCATGATAGTCCCAGAGTATAATATGTATACATGTATACAATTTGTAAAATTAGTGCTGGCTTTCATTTATATACGTACTAAAAATTTCAGCGAGATTGCTACTAATCTATACTAATAAGAAGAGTATGACAACTGTGGATCACTTGTAATCACATTGCAACAAGAACAATTTACCTTCATCTTTATGATACGAATACATGATATGCAGAGTAGTTAGTCCTAACGCTCAAAATTTTCTGTAAAATTAAAACATATTCTGTAAATATGTTTAATGTAAAATCTATATAAAATATTACGTATATAGTATTAGGATGCTAGCGATTCATTTTTATTCTAATAAAGTGATTATTATATTATATTATATTATCATAGACATAAAAGAGTGAGCAAAATTATAGCGCTCTAATCGGTTTAAGGATAAAATTTAAGCAAATTATTATACAAAAAATATTACATAAAACTTTGATAAAAATTTTAAGTATCATTAGTTAATTATGTTAACTTATTAAATCAATTTTGTTTATTTAATTTACTTGTTTTATTTTTCGATAAAACCATTGTTTGAGTGTACAATTATAGGCTTAAATTTTTAATTTGTCCACACACTGAGGATTTTCGTCAAAAGTTTGATTTTTATGTTTATACAAAAAGGCTATTTTCTTGGACTTCTTTTGATTCTTCACCGATTTATTATATAGAAAATCTATCCTTTTATATAGTTTAAAGTTTATTATGGAACTACTATTTCTGATATCATATTTTAGTACAAAAGAATATAAAGAATATAGAATGGGACAAGAATTGTCTTAAAAAAGCTTACTTTTCAGTCGTGCGAGTCCTTGATGACTTTCTTTAAATCTATCATATTTATCAGTGTTTAACATTTTTTAAAACTTAATATTTATCAAATTAATTTTTGTCATAAAAACATTGCAGTCTTTTTAGAAAATGAGTTCCTTAATTTTACGTTTAAATCATTTCTAATTGAAGACATATTATTATTATATTCTGTACAAGAACATTATTAAAACGTAAGAGTTACGTATATAAATGCGATTTTTGCAGTTGTAGAACTTTTAACAGATATACGCTAATATTAAAACATAGCTTTTAGTAACATCATCTTTATTTGAAATGAATAATTATCATAAACGATTTAGTTTATTTATATTGTGGAACAATTTTATAGTTTTACATTGTTTAACGTATATTAACATAATATATAACATACACAGTAATAATTACATGAGTTAAATTTATTCATTTTAATTAGTGCACCAGTGCATCATTATTATTTACAAATTTTTATAAACATACTTTACAATTTTTACATCTTATTTCTTCTTTCCTTTAGCACCCTTTTTCTCCTTGCTGTCCTTACGTTTCGTTAAGCTCAGCCTCTTGATCGCGTCGATGATTTCCTGCTGTTTTACCTGTGTTTCGATGTGAATGACATTCGGCTTCTTCTTCAAACGATTGACCGCGGCGGGCGGAGAGAACTCGATCTCCATGTCGGAGGCGGTCGAGCTCGATGCGATCGAGCCCTTGCTCTTCACGATCTTGAACTGCAGGGGATTGAGGGGCTCGTCGAGCCGCGGCTCGTCCGTCGTCTCCTGCCTGACCGGATACATGGTGATGTAGTAGACCCCGTTCTTGCGGTGCACGTGGAGGGTCGGCGGGTACTCGACCTCCTCCTCGGCCTCCTCGTCGCCGCAGGCCTTCTTCATCGCGTTGAAGCTCGGGCTCTTGCCCAACTTGCCCTTCTTGCTCCGGCTCGGCGCCGAGCGCGGCCTCTGCTGATTGAAGAAGCCGTCCTTGGCCTCCTTGAGCAGCTCGCGCAGCGTGACGCTTATCGCGCCCGGCTTCCAGCCCTTGCGCGGCGTCAGCTTCGCGATGTCGTCGTACTTGTTCCACATCCAGCCCATGTGCGCGGGCACCCGGTTGCGCTCGAGGTTGCAGTGCTTGTGCCCGTACACCGAGCTCGGATAGTTGTCGCCGAAGTTGTACGCGAACTTGCCCGGCTTCGACAGCCGCGCGCTCGACTTGGAGTTCAGGCTCTTGTCGCCGGGGCTGGACTGGGGCCTCGACCTCGCCGACTTGCCGCCCCGGTCGCTCTTCTGGCCGCCCGGGAGCTTTTCGCGCGAGGCGCTCTTGTCGGCCCCGTCGCCGCCGCCCTCGGTCGTCACCTTCTTGGGCCGGGACTGGCACTTGGGCTGGCCGCAGGGCGTGTTCTCCGACGGCTGGACGGGCAGCACTATTTCGATCTCCTTCGGCTTCTCGACCTTTTCCTCCTTCTTCTTCGGCTTCGGCGCGACGTAGACGGCCGTCTCCTGGGCGGGCGCGGCGCCCTCCGGCTTCTTGGCCGGGGCAGAGTAGGCCGCGACTTGGGAGGCGTTGAAGCTCAACTTCTTGAGATTGTCGAGGTTCTGGGCGTTGCAGAGCAGACCGTTCGAGGCTTCGTGCGGCTTATTTTGGGGGGTCGTGGTCCGCGACTCGGCCCTTCTCACCTCCTTCGGCTCCGACTGCTTGCCGAAGAAGGGGCTCTCGATTATTCCCAGCCCGGCCAGGCCCGGCTCCTTGCCAATGGAGTCGACGAAGCTCTGCGCGTCCTTGAACGCCTTTATGAGGCAGTCCGTGCCCAAGCACGGCTTCTTCGTGCACACGGCGTTGCCCCGTTTTCTGAGAGCCGCGTCCAGAGGATCTTTGTCGGTGCAAGAGCACGCGGATTTGTCCGGTTCCTCGACGTGTCTCAATTTACATTTATTCGTCGCCAAGTGACTCGGACCAACCGTCGTATTCCACTGTAAGTAATCCTCTTTCGGCTGTTGCTGTTGGTTAAATTCGTTTAATTTCGCCTGTTGATGAAATAACAAGCAATTCGTTAGTTTATATCGCGCATGCGTATATATCGACGGCTTCCATCGAAAACTAGCACTTTTTAAGAAGTCCCAGGTAATACTAGCACGTTTCAAATTTTACATTGAAAGCTAATATACTTCATAATAATATATTTCATGTATTGCGAAGATGAGCAGGGCCGCTAATTTTGTCTCAAAAACTAACACGTTGCATCTATGTGTGCGGAAGAATAGGAAAATTCGTAATTTTGTAGTGAAAACTATGGGAATGGAGCTATGCAACATTTCATTGCTAATCGTGAATTGAGGTACGGTTCTTCGTAAAGCTCCGAAAAGGTGCTACTTTTTGTCTAGAAATAAATTAGCTTTCTTAAGGATATATTGCGATATATAGCATTAAGAAAAAAAAATAAAAGGATTATTATTATTATTATTATTCTGTTAACCTTCGTTAATAAATAAATATATAGAGTATATGAAAATAGATATTTTTATTTTTAATATTACACAATTTTTAAAAAGCATGCACTATATTTGCCTATTATATCCCCCTTCAAGTTGTTAAGAAAATGAATCAGCCTAAAAATTATGAACAACCTGCTCTAAAATATAATTTTAAAAATAGTATCGATTTAGATTTTAAAAATAGTATCGATTCAGATTTTTAATAAATGAGCAGGATTATTACAAAATAAAAAATTATCAATGCATATAGAGGGGGTGAGGGGAGTAATTGCAAAGATCCGTCAAAAACGATTTCTGCCGATCCCTTCATAAGCGGAGAGGAAAAAGAAAACAAGAGAAAAGAAAAACGAAAGAAGCGTCTTCCTCACCGGTCCTTTCCCACAGCCGGAAGTCGGATAAATCTCTCCACCGCCCCCGCCTTCCAGACGTGACGGGATCGTGAATCTGCTGTTGTACCATGTAAAGTCGGCGTCGCCGCTGAATAGGCCGGCGAGCTCGCCGCTCCCGCCGCCCCTCATTCGGGCAGCGGCCGCGGCCGCGACTCCGCAGGCACGGCCGATGTTATGCTGGGCCTCGTCATTTTTCGTGCCGGCGGGCGCACAATGGCCGGGCACAAAGTGACCGGGGCGCCTCTTATTCTCCGCTGTGGGATCGTTAGCCGGCTCTTTGCGCTGCTGCTGCTGCTGATGATGATGCCGCACGCTCGAGCAGCAGCGGCTCGTGCAGCCGGACCGGCAGGCGGACTGCGGCAGCTGATGGGAGTCCTGCTGCTGCTGCTGCTGCTGCTGCTGATGCCTGTTCCTCTTGCTAGATGTAATCGGCGGACACGCGCAGGTCGGCTCGTTCGGATAGGCACGATAGACCCGGCCCCGATAATTCTGGTCGTTGAGCTTTTCCGCGCTCGTGAGGAGCCGCTCGAAGTCGGGCGAGTCCATGGCTATTCTGGGAGGGGCCATCGGTACGTCCAGAAGCAGGCCGGGCGGGTCGCCGGCCCTAGTCCCGGCCTCGTCCGCGAGATACGAGCTGCAGATCGATCCGGCGTCGGGCGGCTGACTGTCGTATTTTTGAATTTTTCCCATTGGTTTCGCGTATTGTGAAGGTTTAAAAGGCCCCCCCTTGTTTTTCAACGGCACTTGTTCATGACTGGAGAATTTTGATATTTGATATTTTTTTTTTTTAAATAATTTTTTCGTTTTTAAAGCTTAGTCAATCGTTTTTTTTTTACAAAAATTTTTCCATAAGTTGGGTAGATCCAAATTGACGTACTGTTTCATTCCAAAATGATTGATAAGATTGGTTATGCGCAGTGCCATGGCAACGGGAAGGATACTTTGAAAACAAAATATCGTTTTCAACGTAAGTGAAAATAGGGTGGGCGAAAGTAAACGATTTCGCTATTTAATTCCAAATTAAAAAGCTAATTAAAAAGCTAATTAAAAACCGATCCGTTTTAATATAATTCCAATAAGAACAATAATTACTTACTCAGAATTATTTTTTTTTATAAATATAATAATATCGTCATATATTTATTTATTTATCTATTTATTTATTTATTGTAATAATGAATAATTTGAGACTTAAAAAAGAACAAATTAAAAAAGACTTAAAAAAGACTGCAAATAAATACTTTTTTTATTAGAAAACTAAAATAGACCAATCACATTTATGAATTATTCGAAATTTTTAATCGATTCATCTTTTATCGATTGTAACGGAGACTTTCGCATGGCGGCCAGTACTGTTCTGTCGCCCAGCTTAAATTTTTCATCTTCGCCTTCTTTCGTATGGTCTTGACTAACTTTTGTTATGCAGTACTCTCCGTCCAAATCATTTTTGAAAACGCAAAATTCTTCGTACAGTTGATAGTGCGAAATGATGTACGAACCGAAAAATGTTAGGCGCAATAGAATGTTTATAGATCCTGAAAAATATGCAAACTACAATTATAGAACACTTCCTACTTCTGACACTTTAAAAATTATTATAAAAATTATACATTATTTTACAATTGTTCCATATCATCATCGCAGAATTCGTGATTTTTTTTCAATGCACAAAAGTATACCCCATTGATTTCAATATTTACAGAAGTCTAATTAATATCAGAATGAATAACCCATGAAATAAGATTTTGATCAATTGTGAGCGTAAAATACAATTTTACATTCCCTTTATATTTACGCAGTAAAATGCTACTTTATGAAATGTCATTCTCTCAGGGCGTAAAGTAAAATTTTAAGCACACTGGTGTAAAAAATAGCGTATAACAAATGGATGGAGGGTGCAAGTTAATTCGCATTCTACGCTCATTTTCGTTTGCATTAATACACTTTATAACCTGCGGGATTCTTGCCAACATCGACGACTTTAAAGTTGCCGGCGAGCTGATAAGGAGTCGGCCTGTGAGTCTCGTCGTTCCCGACCATGGCGACCTGGTCGCACAGGCAGCCGGACAGGGGTATCGAGCACTCGGCGAGGGGGAACGTCTCCTCGCCCCGGAAGATGCCGATCCTGAGCGGCTGGGACTGCATCGCGTCTACGAGGTCCCGAGGCTTCTTCA
The DNA here is from genome assembly GCA_018907035.1 of Sycobia sp. Sy_11. Taxonomy (NCBI): domain Eukaryota; kingdom Metazoa; phylum Arthropoda; class Insecta; order Hymenoptera; family Epichrysomallidae; genus Sycobia; species Sycobia sp. Sy_11. The sequence goes on along the minus strand of JACCIC010000120.1, from coordinate 173,058 downwards.
CGAACAGGCAGGACTTGCCCGCGTTGTAAAGCAGGCCCTCGTTCTCGTCGTAAGCCGGCGCCGGGGCCACGGAGCCCGCTGTGGTCGAGGCGTCGGAGCCGCCGCCGCCGCCGCCGCCACCGGCGTCGTCGTCGGCGGCGGTCGCGTCAGCGGCTGCGGCTGCATTGTTGGCGCCGCAATCCGGATTGCGGCGATGCACCACGAAGACCGGGAAGTCGATGAACTTGAGCTTGATCACCGGCAGACAATCGGCGAAGTCCTCCGCGTACTTGTTCGCGGCGAGCTTCAGCCGCTCGACGGTCAGCTCGACCAGGTAGATCAGCTCGTCCTTGCCGCCGAAGCACGACATGTCATCACGATCTGTCCGCCGGTTGTGTACTTATACTACCCTTGACGTGTATGTATATGCACTTCCTCGGCAGACTTTTAAAACTGGAAAAGCGATGCGATATTCATTAGCCGATGAAAATAGTCGTGACATAGCATTGTCTATTCTGTTTTTCTTTTTATTTTTACCGCAGTTGAACAAATTATAAATAATTTTTCAAACTGTTTTATGCTTTCAAACTTTAAAACATAAATTACTGTTTATAAATAAATATTTTTTAAATATTCTAGATTTTTTGTAGGTTACTTGATAACAATATATTTATTTTATAAAATTTCGAATGAAATTAAAGCTAATTAGAACAGATGTACAAAAAAAATACAATAATTGAAGAATTGTAAAGTACATTAAGGTTATATAAATAACCTCTATACATTATTATATGGTGCTTGAAAATTGGTTGAATAATCAATTAATATGTAATTCAATATTTATATGTTTTATATATAAAATAACTTTTAAAATCCTCAGGATTTCAAACTAGTATATCGCCATTTCAAAATAGTAAACTTCAAGGGTCATTATGTACTTACTTTAACTTAATAGTTTGAAAAATTTTATTTCATTTTAGATATTAATACGTAAAATTAGTGAGATACTTGAAATTTTTTTGCATTTTTATGCACAAATACTTCTATAATAATGTAAAAACTAATGCGACAACCTAGCCCCTCTACCATAGAGGCTATAAATGGGGGTGTGATCTGTGCAACTACCCATGCTACTGCCAAGAATTTTTAAGGATAATGTAGTCTATGGCGAAGGCGTAGGTAAAGGAATAAATTGCAACCAAGTTCATTACTGAAATACTGAATAAATATATTGTAATAAATATATTGTCAATATTAAATTTTTTTAATATAAAAAATATATTGTAAGAAATATTGTACTAGTCAAAGTGTTACTTCGATTATACAGTAAAGAGCGATAATTTAATTTAAGAAATAGAAGAGATAAGCAGAAAGAAAGAAAGATATATATTTATTTGTAACCTTTGATACAAAATATATAATAAATTAAATTATTAAAAAAAAAGAAGAAATTTCTAGATTGAATATATCGTCAATATATAAAATTCCATAAAGCACTAAAAATAAAATAAAATATTGTACGTAAAATTATCAATAATAATAATAAATTTGTTAAGAGCTTTTTCCTCAATAGAGGAAAACTCTTTACGGAGCCTTGTATCAATAAGTATTGCACTTCTTGAAACATATTATTGTGAAAACAGGCTTTGGTTCAATTATGCTTTTATGTTTATGCAGTGCTAGAGCATCAAGTATTTCTTTTAATCAATAGGTCTACAAGACGCTGGACCTCCATGTCTCTTATTCTTACTTTTACGAATCGTGAATGCTTAGCCAAATTTCGAATTGATTGAAAAAATGATGTTCGGCAGGTTATATGACTGATATTAGGTATAGATTTTTGAATTATGAGTAAATCTAAGCTGTCAGACTCTTAAAACTTAATCTTTGTCAATATCTTATCAATTTCAGTAAGTAAGAACTCGAATACCTCCGTTATGGGTGGAAGCCTGTCAACCTTCCACTACATTTCATTCTCTTCTTTTTAGATATAGAATGCTAGATTGTATGCGACAAAAGCTTACCTCCAAGAGTTTTCGGTAACTTTGTGAATTCATATGGTTCGGTAGGCTTTCGATCTCGCGATTACTAAATATAATTTTTTTTATATATTTTTTTATATAATTTTATATAATTTTTTTTATATAATTTCTTTATATAATTTTGGCGTATATTCGAGTCCCTGTAACTTTTATTGAGGATTTCCCTTAACGTCACTGAATTTAGTTTTTCCTAATATTGCGCTCTGCACATTTTGTTAATACTGTTGCGGCATCTTCAATTATATTGACGATTCTAAGATCAATTCGCACTATAAGATCGTCCAGTACTGCGACCTTGCGCTAGGTATGATAAAATTCACACAGCATTGTTTCGGAATTGGGATCGATACCAAAGAGAATGTCTTATCCTCGAAACACATTCAACGCCTCAATTAAATGTCTTAGGTGGACTTCAATATCACGACTCAGTTGGAAGTATCCACTATTCGCGTATAGTATTAAAGATCTGATTGTCATCTCCACTACACCAATGTTTAAGTTGAAAAGATGGGTTAATTGAAGCACTGTCACTTCGGGATTGAAAATCGTTATTATGACCAAAAAATTTTAAGCTATTATAGTCCAGTGTCTGAAACTTTATATTTACCCATAATATCAATAGAGTTAATAATGAAGTAATATATCAGCTTCCTAGTTAAAGCATGTTTTATACCGGATTTCAGCTATGATTTTACGTGGAAGTCTTGCATTTAATTGCGAAATATGTAATGTAGTTGTGGACCGATTAGTTCGTGCACTACTTATCATAGTTCATTGGATTAATTAATCGTACCGATTACTTACAGTTTTGTAGCGTGAAGATTTGTTTGTACTATGCTCATTCGGCTTCTTAGTCCTGAAGCAATTTATAAATAATTTTTACTATCATGGCCATATAGGCTACAGTGGGAGCAAAGATTTCATTCTTACAGTGCTTCGATATATAGATAAATCCTTAGCAATGGAAAAATCTGGTGATCCACAAGTAATCCTGTATTTAATAGAAAGCATTAAAAGGTAAGCATAGTTGAAAAAAATTTATATATTTTAATAAAAAAATAATATAATGAGTGAAAAACCCCATAAAATTGGCGTTTTGTACCATTATTCAAAAATTCAGAAGTTAATAGCCCTAATAAAATATTAAAATTAAAAATTGTACTTATGTCCTAAATTGTATTTATATCCTAAATATCCTACTTATGACCTAATAAAATATTTGTTGTTTACTAAAGATTATGTAATACGAAAAAACAGAGACTGTTCGATGTACCTTAACAAATATCCAACATGTATCAGTTAAGCATGCTTACAAAATGTTTCTGCGACGTTCAATCTGTCATCATTTTTTACAAATTCAGATACCCGAAATATATCGACTTTCGACAAATTTATATTAAAATCTGTTTTATGAACCTTCTGCAACCATATATATCAAAGCAGCTCGTAAGAATAAAATCAGAGTTTTCTGCGATTCAAAGCGACAGTCAACAAAAAATATCCAATTCTAGAACGTTTCGTTATCTTGATAAGACTCTTAAAAATAGAACGTTTCATTTATTAATTTAAATGTTTATTCATGAACAAAAATTGAAAACATTAAGATTTTTATTCTAAATAACTGTCATACATTTGTTTTTTATAAAAATAATTAAAAATACGTTTATCGTTCTATTCGCAATCAGACATGATTGCCCTATATCTTTCTTACATTTACCGACTCTGTGCACACTAGGGATCATCCATAAATTACATAATCTATTTTTAAAATAACGTTATTTGTAATGTTATATACTATATTTATTTGTATTTCATTTCCCTTGTAACAGTATATAACATTTTTTATCTATCCCTTACCTGAGAATTACGTAATGATAATACTATTGAACGCAGCCCCTTTTATCAAATAAATATTTTCAATATAATTAAATACAATTAAACAAATGAATATATTTTTTAATTCTTTAATATTTGTATTTGTTTGATCGATTTATTATATTTTGAAATTAGCCTCCAATCAAGAACTACTAATCAGAGATTATAAATATTGCATTACCTTTCACAAAAAAATTTTTTTCAACCCTAATCGAAGTATAATTAACTATTAATTAATTTCATTATCAAATTGACCTCACATAAGGCTCACGGTGTCATTTCTGTGGTAACAAGCTATATGCAATAGACGAATACAACTGTACCAAGTCGGATTGGAATCAGATTTTTGGTTATTATGAATCTTCTTTGTGTGATAACTAACAGATTTTTTCGATACGAAATATATTCTACAATTTTTAGGAATATGAACTTTTAGATGTGAAGATACTGAATGACAGTGTGCATATATATATATATATTTATAACTTTACAGAATGTAAAAATATGAATACTGTTATTAAAAGAATGATTTAGATGTACTGAAATAGATTAATTTCAATAAAAGTTTGAATATGTTTGTTTTTAATATATTAAAAAGAAATTTTATTAAAAAGAATTATAATAATTATTAAAAAATAATTATATGTTCAAATTATTTCATACCTGTTTTAAATGAAAGGAAATGATTATAGAAAAAATGACGTAGGTTTTCTGAACACATCATTTGCATTATAATTCTATATTTACCATTAATTTAATTAATTACCGAATTCATAATTAACAATAATGAAATATAATTTTTTTATAGTTTTATATACCCTATCGTAATTTTTTAGCATAAAATTAATTTTTGCAACATTTTAAGTAGATAGTTCTTAATATTTTTTGTTATTGAAATAAGAATTTATAACTATGTAACTGAAAGCTTGTTCTACTAAACTTTTTATTCACATTTAAAATTAAAGATAGTATATTATAATAATTTTTATTATCAAGAATATTAAAAATAATCAAGAAAAGTAAGAACATATATTTTTCCTATTTTTCTAAATTTTCGTATCTCTTAAGAATTTTAATGTCCTTTAATAGAATTTTTTAACATTATATTTTAATATCTTATCTCATGCTAATGTTACGAATTTAGTCAGATTTGTATTAGTAGATCATCTTTGTTGGTTTTTTAATAGCAATTTAATTTCATTTTTTATTATGAAAAGCTTTTGCTATTTTTGACATTTATTTGAAATTAGAAATTTTTAGTTTATTATATAAAGACTGTTTAATACGTTACTTTTAACGATACGAATATGTCATTAATATTTTTATAATAAATATAATTATATTCATTATATTAATTATGTTAATAGATACTTTTTTTTGTTATCTATTAATTTTAAATGTTTGTTTATTTATTGATATATAGAGAGACCAGTCACATAGATTTGTGTGAATTGTATATTAATCTAGAATTTATTATTACTGTTACTTGAAAAAGCTTATTTACAAAATAGCTGTTAAAATATTTGATGTATATTAATGAACATTTTGCACAACTATATTTGTAAATTTATTTAAGTCATTATTTTATTAAGTATTTGTTACGTCAACTACATAACGGGATTGAATTCATTTTCATAAAAATCTTACAAAAATTATATTTGAAGTTGCATATCTCCATTCTATTAGTATTTTTATTGATCCGGTGAATTTTTTTTTCTTATCATTATCGAGTTTGTCGGCTTTTCAGCTTTTATTTTTGACGCCGTCTCTTCATTCAAAAGATTTTTAATATATAGAAAGTATACCAAGCAAGAAACTCTTATCAATGCATTTCGTTTATTAATCCCTGGTCCAAATCTTAAGAAGGAAACAAATTTCTTATCCGATACCAATTTCACTTAAATTTTTAAATTGCGTTGTTTACAATTTTTTTATATAAAATTGAAAGGAAAATAAAGGAACATTGAAAGGAACTATGCGAATCATTTATATTAACATTACAATTGTTAAAATTATAATACTAGATATCCATTACACGTCTTATTTGACAAACCGAACAAATATGCACAAAATGAATTAGCCTTACAAGTAAAATGATTCAGGGACGATGATATTCTATCTCCCTCACCCTCAAGAATTCATCATATAATTTCAATAGCATTATTTATTAAAAAATGTTTTTACAAGCCATACGACAACTTTATTACGTGAACCAATATATAACTTGAAATTCTAAAATATTGAGCCCGTATCTATTATAATAACAACATCGATTATTGTAAGTTTACAGATAACTTTTTCTCGCGAAATTTACTTGACAATTCTATTTTCATGTGTATTTATGCTGTAATTAAACATTACATGATGACGCGATTGCATCACAAAAATGTTGGGCTTTATCTCAGTATAATGACAAATACATTAATAAAAAAAACAATTGGATGATACAACATATGCTGTAAGCTGCTTCAAGTTAATAATCCGTAAACGTAAAACATAAAACTTACGATACGTGTCTTTTCGCACATAATTTATTAACATTGTCACAATTTTTTATAGCTCGTTCGCATTATTATGACGCTTAAGTGAGAATGAAATTCAGGTTTAAATTTTGAAGCGATTGCGATATTAAGATCATTATTTTACAAATTAATTCAAATTTTTATTTTTGCTCAAATGCGTAAGATTTGGGTGTAAATTATTAGACAAAAATGTGAAAGAAGATTAATCTGGTAATGCCAATATTTCATCAAGACTTTTCTTACTTCATGATTTTTAAATGCATTATTGTAAAATGGTAGCTTCATATTTTATAAATATAGTTATTATGACATTGAGGTAAAACATGTCTAAAAATATCAGGATAAATTTCTAAGTTTCGATTTGGAAGAATTAATTAAAGCATAATTTGATTTTGTTTAAGTTTTTCTTTCGAGCTAAGAAATATGAAATTAATCGAGGGTAGGAGGGCGATAATTTTTTAAACAAAATCTACAATGCTACTGTTGAACTGATAATGGTGGAATTATGCGTCAGGTAAGCTTTCGAATAGCACCCATCTTGATAATGCTGAAACTTTATATACTTTTCAAAGGTTTTTTTTTATGTTATTTAACGTCGCTCTGTTTATGCTACCAAATATCGGTGCTAATCAGCGACGGAGGTCTACGATGTGTTTGTAAACAAAACACATGTAAATTATTACAGCGGTGCTTGTGTCAATCGGCCGAGACCGGGATTTGAACTCGGAATTTTTTTATGTTGAAGTTTAATAAAAATATTTAATAAAGAAAAAGGTATGCATTTTAAATTATTTTCAACCTTTCCGAAATAAATTGCATAAGAATGTATAAAAAATTCCTGGTTTGTTATAATCTGACCACACACCGCCGATGCTTCAGGGGGTTTCGAGGCGAAAACGTTGAATTTTTTTTCCAGAAATATTGTTTGCCCTGAAAAAGATATAGAATAGAAAAGCTGTATGTCGATAAAATCTACAATTGTTGTTGGCAATTTTTCTTATTTTCCTAAATAAATTAGAGAAACCATGATTTTTATATTTTTTTTTTTCATGGATTTCTTTATGCAAATTTAATGCGCCCCCAAAGCCACAGGGGTATTCGTAAAGAGTATCTCAGAAAGATAAGTACGCATATTTATATCTAAATCCGGTGGGTAATTTTCAGAGCTTTACCCCATAATAGCTTTATAATATGTCTTCGTATATAATAATTCCAGTTTTAAATTATATTTTTATCTTTATTCATTGAAGGGCTAAATCAAACAACTTATTTTCATTACATTTCTTCCTTAAAGTTTCAGATATTACTGAAATGCACTTATTACAACGGAAATTCTTTAAATCTGTACTGATGCATTAAATGAGCTCAATTCTATTTCGAATTTCTCTTTTCCTTTCCTACATCTTTTCGTTCATCACTGGACCCACCAGTTCGGTACTTTCAACACTGTGCTGAAGTATGCGCTAATTGGTACGATGGCAGACGCACACGTGAAAGACGACAAAGACAGCGAGAGGGGCCCAAAGCGGAAGAGAGGAAAAGAGAGAACGAAAAAAGCAGATACGTTCGAAATGGACAGTCCAAAATGGAAAGCAGAAAGAGAAAGAGATAGCGATGGAATTGAAGATGAGAGGCGAAAAGTAAAAGAAGAGCATGATAGTGAGGATGAAGGGAGGGTGGGGAGGAAGAGCTTGAAGGAGGAGAAGTCCTTAAGAGTAGCATCACAGCATCAATTGCAGAAGCCAAGAAGGTGAAGGTAAAATTCCGAAGAGAAAGAGAGAGAGAAAGAAAGAACGACATGGCGGCTCGTTAAAATGCTTCTGGGGGTTTCGGACTCAAGGACTCCGAAGTTAATTGGCGATTAGCGATTAAAACGAAACGACCTTTACGCTGGAACCCCCTGTCCTCGTCTGTCCCCGCAAGATCGTCTGGAGCGTTCTTCGATCGCGATTTTTGGACGCACTCTGGAGTCTTCCTTGTCTCTATATGTGAGCAAAGACAGCTCACATGGAACAAAGAGCAGCAGGTAATGCTACACAATAATGCACGACTACTAACATCCTAGAAATCACGTCCAAAATGATGAATCATTATGCTATTTTTTAATATTTTTACGTTGTTTTTTACATTCCTTTACTGATAATCGGCATTCTTTAATGTATATCTAAAAACTCTTATATGAATAATGAGAAAAACCAAATTAAGGGCATTATATTATAAAAGAAAAGATAAATATATAATTGTTAAATAAAATTTCTATTTCAATGGATCCCAAATAAATTTTGAACCAAAATGTGATGATATAAAATGAAATTCTTCATTATGTTAATAAACACAAAATTTCAGATACATATATTTACTGTGGGTCATGGAACATACAAGAACAGCCAACAATTAATATAAATCTTGATCTATTCAATAAAGTAGCAATACTTGAAAAGTTAAAAATACCATCAAATTAAGCATTCATAAAATAACTACAACTATGATTACGAACTTAATAAAACACTAATAGTCAGATTGTTTGTTAGATTAAAGCGCTTGAATGATATATATTATGAAAATGCAGTTGATAAAATTATGTTTAAATAAATGGTCTTTGCATAATATATAATTTATAAGTTTTTTTTCTCTTCTTAAAAGTTTTAAGAACTAAAATTTCTGCTATTTTGATTTGAACTTCAGGACTCCATTAATTTTACGTGTAAATGTACCTGTTATAATAGAAGTAACAGTTACTTCAGTCTAGAACAAAAAAATTCTATATTTAGTCCTTTTTCCCACAGCTACAGTAATATTAACTACTCTCCACCCCGTGTATTTCTATTCTTTCGCTTATTCTTTTCAAACAGCGATGTCTAACTAATAAGTATTATATTTCTATCCAAATACTATTAGCATCGTACAAACACGTATTAGTATCAAAGGAGCAAATTAATTTGTAAATTCACTACTTTAAGTCGTCGTATAAGCATTGCATCATTTAAGAGTACGAGTACTTCCTTATTTTTTACCCACGTTGAATAAATTCTACACTCTACACGTGATTATTTAGAATTGTTACTTTTTAAAATTTATTTTTTCCATATTCTAATATTTCTTCTTATATTATTATAATAATAATGAAATTAATTTATTATATCTATTATAATTTTTATTATAATATTTTATTATCTTCTAATATTTTTTATTGTGCTCGCATCAAGCATCGGTCATCTTACCTATGCTTCTGAAAAATACCGTTGATACTTAATTTTTATGACATCTATGTAATCCTTAAAAACTAATCAATATATAGATCGTTTCGAAGAATCAGGAAAAGGACCTTTTAGACAGGTGGGTTATATTTTCAAGCCGCAAATAAATAAAAGTTAACGCAATTTGATTTACAAATACATTGAGTAATCTGCATCTTTATTCAATATCTCATGTCAGTATACAATCAATAAATCGCATTTTCTTTAATACCTCGCATTCATTTAAAATAAATATTTTGATTATTTGATGGCATTAATTTTTGATCTGAGTCCGCTGTCTCATCGTCAAGTATAACAAAGATGGTTGTCGACCGCAATATGATTGGCCTACCCTACGCTCTTTTTCAGCCATCGATCAATCCGTCGATCTCTCCCGAACCCGCCTTTCTCTTGCGTGAAAATGATCCAAAATTCATCGCGTAGCTGGTCCGCAATCCACGTTATCGTCCTCGGCCGTCGAATTCTTTACGGGGCTGCGCACTCGCTGTATTGTTTCTCGCATGTGGAAAAGTAGGTATCTCGTACAAGATTCTGAATTAATTACGCGAACAAATTACGGGACTAATCGCACGATAAGTAGCTTGCGTATATTTAGTTCGTAAATCTAAGACTGGGGAAGGCGTTCCCCCGAAGCTCTCTCTCTCTCTCTCTCTCTCTCCTTTTCTCTCGCTCTTCGCCGACGCCTCTCATTGCTGCCCTCTCTCGCAATTGTCCACTTCCGCACATCGTAGAAGAGCATTCCACCTGTACGTATGCAAAGATCCAGCGTAAGTTCAGGAAAACAAGTAATCATTAATAAAAAATATGCAGATCCATTCTTCTAACTCGACGATCCAATTCACGAACAGCTTAAAAAATAGCTTAAACACGAATTCGTACTTTCGAACTTCTCTATGCCGTGATATATCATCCCGACTGCAGCCTCTTGAGTCAAAATAAAAAAAAAAAACAAAAAAAAAACAAAAAAAACAAAGGTCGCTCAGTTATGCTTTGTTACACATAAACATTCCCGGCCACACCTAGCTTTCGCTTTATCGGCTGATTTTTTATATTTTTGCTGATCTTTTCTTTGGTACATATCTGTTCATCATTGCGACTTTTGTGGATGCCCCTTGGGTCACAACTCATTTTCATATCTATTACCATCTATAGATACTTTCGTGGCGACCAATGCTGCGATCAATGTCTCGCCTGTTCAACTTGCACCGCTCGACGTGCCACCATATTGGTGCAGAATCACGTCGTGGTGTCATGTATGCCGCTATGGCGCGGCTGTGCAGATTAGTTGACAGTTAACTCATTCCGCGCTCTTTTTCAGAGTTGCGGTGCCTTCTTTGATGAGCTGAGGTGTGGGGTGAGCTGGGGTGTGTCTGGCATTCTTTCGAGACCCACGCAGAGGCTCAACGTAAGGTGCGCATGCGACCTCCTCGTTGTTACTTCCACGTGAACATCGTCCCTCGTATCTCGCTGGAGTGCGTTTTTTTCCAAGCTGGGATACCGTGAGTTATCGTTTTTATTTCGTAAAAATGTATCATTCCATTATATTCGTATTCGTCTGGCCGTTCGGTCCACCTTATTTCTTTTATAAAAGGTTGTATTATTCTTATCTCTCACTCTCCCTGATTGCGCATGGATTTACCTGATTCTTTCACTTTCGTGTACGTTCTATCACTGCGATTAATATTACTTTGTACTCTCCACACCTCCTTTGCTCGATTGTTCCGGCTGTTAGACATCGACTTGACTCGCTAGCTCTATGATGTGTCCATTTTCTTCTATACCTGAGCAGCTGTCTCCTCGCTTACTCCATTTGTTGTAATTTATGTATGCTATTCATTAACATTTTCTTTTGTTTATGTATGATAATAATTTGTCTTTTTCAGCACGGAGCAGGGAGGTTGATAGCCTTTTAAATTACATGAATGAATTAAGAAAATAATAATTTGAATAAATTATTCAACAACTGATATTTCAAAGAAGAGGTAACTTATTAAGCAACAACGAATTACGTGAAGCAGTCGCGTTGGAAGCGAGTAACATTCTTTAAAAACTTATAACTTGATATCTCGCTTCGCTATGCGAGCCAAAACCATACACTATCTATCGAGCAAGATGAAATTAGTTTTCAGAATGAAAAATGACTATTGAAATGATAATATTGCCATATTAACCTTATATCACATTTGATATCCTGCATATAAGTATACGTTATTAAGTTTGCATTAAGTGCAAGCATACGTTATTAATATGCTTTTCTTTCGAAGTATTCAAAATTGCAAGTTTTAAATTTCGTATATCTATAATAATTTTTTAAAAATTATCAGAAATGATAAATGAAAACAAAACACGTACTTTATTATTTGCCTACGAATTGTTAGTCTGACGCGATCTATTCCGGCGAGGTATATAATTTAGATTAATTTTAGCATTTATATACAGTTTTATTTATCTCGTTATTACATCAATTTATGCACGATAAAAAATTCTCTTTTATTGCCGAACTCAAATTATAAAGGGATACCGTCCATTCTAACTAAATAGTTAAATGATCTATTTTATTAAGCTTTATTTTCTTTTTATCTGTATATACTGCTAAAAGATCGTATGAGCAAAGCTTATGCAAGACCTAATACTCACATGAAAGAAAAACTACTACCTCTTACGTATCTTTTTTCTTTTTCCCATAAACTGTTTCTCACTCAAGTGGACGGTATCTCACGAGATACAGAATTGAAAACTGAAAAAAATGTCATAGTCGATTAATCGTCAACGAATTCGCTTTTTTGCTTCAACTGGTACTGTATCCTATATATTTAATAAAATTTATCAAAGTTTTGGTTTTATATATATTCGAAGTTTTGAATACTTTTATTTTTTTAATATGTTATGTAAAGTGCGTAACAGTAGCATGATAAAAGTCGTGTATATTCTCTATCTGGCCTGAATTCAATTTGGGCCTTACTAGGGTCTTAAATGCCAAGAATAGCAGATAAAGGGCTTAACAACGGCAGCAAAACAAAATTTTCTTAGGCTATTATAAATTCACATGTTAGAATTATATAGAGGTTTCGAACTCTACATTGAATTAAATGAAAATTTATAGTTTTGAATAAAACGGCAATCCATAGAAACTTTGAGCAAAACTTCAAGACTCTGGTTCAATTCATTTGTTAGTTAACTCCTCATGTGCCTCATTCCCTTTGCTAGGAACTCACAGACAGCAAAGTTTTCAATTGTTTATTTAAGTAAATTATTAATAGTCAACGTTTCGGTTATCTTTTGAATAAACCTTATCAAGCCATCGATATAACAGATATTAAAAATACAATAAGATACAAAATTGTTTTTGTATATTAATTAATTAAACAGTTTCAAAATAATGTTAAATAAACTAGTACAGTACGGGCATTATAACATTAAAATAACTGTCCGTACTGTACGAGTGTACAATTAACCTTGATGTAAGTGTTGTTAAATCGTATGAGGAGTTTTTTGAAAAAAGAAAAAAGTAGTTTTATACTCTTTCTACTTTAAAATCAGTGAAATTTCTAGAAGTTTTTTGGTACAGACATACTCCGTGGGAACTTTTATCTCACACTTTATTTAAATTTGTATGTATAGTAGGAGCACTTTTTCTTTTAATAATTTTCTTATATGTGCATATTTACAATTTATGAATACTATTTGCGTTAATTGTTTAAATTTTAGATAGTAAGCATGTTATTAATTAATTTCATTATTAAAACATTTATTTAGATATCTTTTCTCTCCATTTAAAAAATGGAGGTTCTTGTACTTATCGATAGAAATTAAATAAACCTAACAAATTTTTTATGCATGATTTCGTAAATAAATTTTTGGCATATTGATGGTATTTAATATATTTTAGGAATGTTAATTTAAGGAAAAACATTTGCATGGTTTCATTTTCTTTGAATTACAGATAATCTCATTAAATTCTTGAAAATTGTCCATTTTTTTCTTAGATGTGCATTTCTAAAATTTATTGTATCATATTATCATTCATGAAGTTTACTTCGAATCCTCAATCAATTAGCCAGTATTTAGTTTTTATTTTTCGGAAATTATCTTCTTACGTACGTAATCTATGTAAATTAAGCGAAGCGTATCCTACATCTTGAACCATTGTCTGGAAAAAAATGTCATATATTATTTTACCTAATTGAAATATTAAGTATTTTGTTAGAATTAAGGTGGTTCGAGTAAAAAATTGAAAATAATCAGAAACATTACATGCCTTATATGAAAGATAAGAGAATTTTAGTTCTTTTTATTTTACAATTTACTTTATTACTTTTTCTTTGTTTTGTTTTTTATTTTTTGAATGAAATTTAATTGTATTGATAAAAATGTATTCGAACATATTTTAAAATATAATCTTTTTATTACCCAAAGCATGCAGCTTACAAAATCTAAGCCTATGCTATATTGAAGGTGATAGAATGAAATAAACTTTTTATACATAAATATATAAGTAGCATTATAAAGCATACATTCTAATCTAAATTGAATCATTACATATTTTAACTATAATTAATATGTATACAGAAAGAAATTATCGTACATCTCCATCGAGGTTTCCATTTTATATGACCTTCAAGGCTTGAGTCACCTTACGTTCTTCTATACCTGTATACTATGTTTTAACATTTAAATAGACAGTTTATTTCGTTTAAAATCAATCTATTCAATAATTTTAGTTTTACATATTCTTTTTACCGTTTTCGACAAAATTTGTTTTAAATGTTTGGTTGTCGAGAAATAGACAAATTATGAAGCTTTAAAACTATTTGAAATGTTATATGCATTGATGCTATATCATTACAAATTTTATTTGTTTTAAGATAAGTGACTAGCTTTTTCATAAATTGGGCGTGTTTATATTTATTTTATATTTGTATTAATTCCTTGAAATTGAATTGGAAAAACCAGGATATGATTCATTCTAGCAAATTTCTAATTGTAATTGATATTACGGGATGATATAGCTTGCACAATTCTATATAAGTGGCATATTAAGGTTCATTGAAATAAACAAATGTAGATTCAATAGTAATGTACTACTATTTATTAGATGGAAATTCACTCTAAAGAGACTTAAAATATTATAAAGTGGATCAATTGCATACGCTGACGATTAAAAATTGAACATGTGACAAATACGGCCTATTAACTTAAAAGGAGAATGGTGATTACTAAGGAAAGATGTTTTCTTTATCGCAGAAATTAATGTGAATAATGTATTAGTCCATAAATTCAAATATCTATTAGATTACCTAAGAAAACCATAATTTTAAAACACGTATAGATGTACTATAAATTCTATAATGACCATATGGTTAATTGATAGGGTTAATATGATGATCAGTCTGAGAAAACGTAGCGAATCGTAAAATGCCTTACTAAATTGCCATTTTGCTGCTTGAAAAGTAACTTAAAGTTATACTATAAATATGCAAACTTCTATAAAAATATGCAAGATCAAAATATTAAAATATATCAAGGTTATATAAACAATATAAAAGTTAAAAGATCCGGGAAGTGAGACAAATATGCTGGTAAACATCAATAATAACTAGAAAAATACCTACTAAATTGCATTTAAACGATCATAATAGAATTAATTAATTTAATTATTAAAAAATGTAAGGTTTTACTTTCCAAAACTGAATACCATAAATTTACGATGAAATACTATTATAAATTACGAAGATTATACAACCTGTACTATTTTTTAGACTAGCTGTGCAGAACATCGACAATCATCGCTATAAATAGAAATTGATCTATATCACTAACCATAGTATACCTTCATTAATAACCACAGTATATCATCATTGATGCATGGTCTGGAATAACCCTTTTCATTATAAATTACAAGTTGCCCTTATGCTGACTGTTATAAATTAAATCAACAAATATTTATATCGATATTACAGTCTTTATATAATAATCTAATTATAATTATATAAGGGGAGTCAGACTGTCCTTGTTTGTAATCACTCCCGTAGAATCTGAAATAAAAATTACTTAAATAAATTTAGTAAAATTAATAAAAATAAGAATTAACATTAAATATAATCAATATGTTAAGTTAGTAAAAAGCAACCTGACTGCCACCACCATTTAAATTTACCATATCTTCCTTGTATCTTCGTCCGACTTTTCGAACTGTTTCGGATTATTTGAAGATATTAAACATTTTCATTATAATTATATTTTTAAATATTTGAAAATGTTACAAATTATTATCATAGTTCATCAGTGCCTTGTTTTTATAGATGATTTTACAATCTACAACACAGCTACTTTGTCAAGTTCATGAAAAAGGGACATTAAAAAGTGTATTGAGCTACCCATTAGAGTTTATTCAACTCTATGATGGAGCCTCTTTTACTGCTACAATGAGCTGTAACAAGCCTTCTCGAGCCCTTTATCTTGTGTTTTGAAACCGATCCCGGCGATTGAATTTTCAAATTAAGTAGTTTTCACATAGAGCGACTCCGTCGCAGCGACTGAGCACCATTATTTCCTTTCAACGTGTAAACCACACCCTTTCTATTGCTGCCGTTCGTCGAAATAAGTAAACATAAGGATTTTGAACGAAAAATAAGAAATGTCGCTTATGATTATAGCTCAGGCCATATCTAAAATATTTTAGCAGCCAGTGGCAGGATATGGTCGGACTAATCATGTGGTCTATGTGTAGAACAATTAATATACCATAGATGCATATAGTCCCTTTATACATAGGTCATAGGTATGACTCTAACATGACATTACTCACTAATGCGAGAATAGTTCGTGTAACCACAATAACTTCCTTATACTAGACTCTCGACGCTGTTCATTCGTCGCATGTAGTTAACAAAGTTTAATTTCATAACTCAATCGCTGGCATTGAGCTTCCAAAACGAAGAGTTATGACTTAGTATGCGTCGCTTAAATGGTGTATCATAGTATCACGTGTAGTTACAACGGCGGAAGTGCTCCATCAGCACGTCAACGCGACCGATGCATTTGGTTGAAGCCATGTTTGTGTGCGTTTATCTATAGTGTAATAGTGTAATGCACTTATACTATAGTATCATATCATTCAGTCGCTGCGGCGGAATTACTCCACTTGTAGAGAACATAAGAAGTTTCTATTGGTACGGACTACCGAGTAGGTGAACACACGATCATAGTCCCACCTGTGTTTTGTATTAATTGATCTTACAACAACGTATAACTTCTCCTATGTAGTATATTATAAATTAAGCTATTAGTGATAGAGCACGTGAGCAACAGCAAAACACGTAGCCACTTGAAACTTGCCGCGGAACATGCGGAGGACTGAAACTGCGGAGATGAAAGGTAAATCCTCGATGAGATCTCCTAAACGACCCACAGTTCAATTTAAGCGGCTACATACGTTAATGTAAAAGGATAACAGATTGAGTTTTATACTTTTATACTTAATATATCTATGATGTAGTATAATGCAATCTCAAATTTCAAAATGTGCTTTTGCTAAACCTTTTTCGACACTCGCATTTTTTCTTTTGAAATGTATTCTTTGGATTTTCTTACATTTAATAAATAATTCTGAAAAAAATCTATAAATAATTTTAAAATCATGTCTTTTGAATAAAAATTTTCCGTCAAATTTCTATTTTCAATTACTTTACAGCATCTAAATACAGTCGACAAAACAGTTTCTTTCTCGAATTATCCATAAATCTCTATAAATGTTAAAAGTGTGATTTTAAAACCATTGATACCTTGCTTACTAAACAATGAACTTAACCGAATAGTTTTTGTAATTTTTATACATATATTTAATGATGTGCCAAGTTTTATAAATTTTCTATCGTCAATAATTAAAGCAATGAAATTTTCTTAAATTAACAAATTAGATATTGACATTGAACTCTAATAACGAAGAAAAATTTGTTGCTTAGATGATATTTTGCAAGAAAATGTGCTATGAATTACAGCTTTGAAAATACGTAATTTACATTGTACGAATGAAACTTTACAAAACATTTGACATTTATAATACTGTATTATTATTTAAATTTATATTTCTAAATAATTATATTGTGTTTTAGTAATTATTTTAATATAATTTTTTCTTCATTTTTTGAAAGGTAGTGCATTATTTGAAGTTGTCCTCTAGAACTTTACAATGGAGTAAAAAATTAAAACAAAAAGTGAACGCTGATGCATTTCTAGAATGTTCTATGCACTTTCTATCGATAAGAAACGGGCATAGAAGAATCATATAATAGTCGATCTATAACTCCCATGAGCTTCTATTATGAATAAGAGGTTTGGAAATTTTATAAGTCACGTGTGCAGTTCATTATTTGGAAAAAATTGTAAATATAGATTTTATCGCATGAGAAAATTTTTTAAAGCCTAAGTCACTCCTATCGGTTATATTATTTATTATTTACTTTTGTTTGAAATAAGTAAGAGTATAATAATAGAAAAATTATAATGATTTTTACATTTCAGGATATTATATAACTTTATCAAAGAATATCTTTTGACCTTATAACTCTATAGTTATGCTAATATATTGTGAGTTTTATTTCTATGTTATATTAAATTACGAATAGTAGAATTCTTTGATTCCTCCATGCTGGTTTTACATTATTTTTATCTGGGAAGCATATACAAAAGTATTGTTCTGCACATAATTGACTAAATAATGATCGTTTTCTTTTTTTCAATTACAATTTTACTGGTTCCAGGTAAGTTTCAAACCCGACTACTATAATTTTAATTTATTTACCTTCAAAAGTTTGTTAATACAGTTATTATAATAAACAAATAATTATCTTTAGAATAATTTACGACACTTTTTGTTCCTCTTGTTATTATTATTTTATTGAGATGTTTTAATTTTATTACATTCAAATTACTTTATACATGTACTTGGTTTTATCTTAGATTTAAGGGATTTAACAAAAAATCTTATCATTAGTAGATTTATGGTACAATAATAATATTCAAACAACTTATTTCAGTGATACAAGTCAAGAATAAAATTTGCAATTATATTTCGGTATTTGTCATTATAGAATTACTCATACTGAGAATATAGCAAGCTAGATAGAAGACTTGTTTACATTTACGTCTTTACGATTACTCGAGATTTTTGTCTAAATTTTAATTATTCATAATTAGAAAAAACATCCTTTACGGTAACTTAAAAATGATTATTAATATTGTACAGATTAATAAATTTGAGAAAGCTTTTTTTGCGAATTCTGTTTATTTGAGAAACTTTATGAATATGATCACTGCCATAAATATTAATTTCATCACATCGTTTTAATAAATAAAGTTGAATACAATAACGTGTAAAAAATACTCGATGGTTTTATTTATTTGGAAACATAATGTATGTTAGAAAATTCAGGAAAGGGAGGGGGAGTGGGAAAATGAACTCACATATTAAGTCACATTGAGTTGTTCTTTATTGATCTTTAGATTGTACTTAGAGGTAGCTCACTTGACGCCGGCGTTGATGCTGAGGAGGCGTTGACTGGATAATCTTTCTTGTACAGTGAGACGTTCGCAGTCAAACGTTTTTGTAAGAGAACTGAGCTCGTCTCCTGCTCCCGACTCTCTCTCGTACTGTAACGCGCGAGAAGAAGGAGGAGCAGCCGCTCACTGTTTGCCCACTTGTCAATTGGCCGAGCTTACAGAGAAAGAAAATTAAACATTGTCACCCACCTCGTTTCCGAAACGAGAATAATATGTAGAAAATATAAAGAACAAAAAGCGGTGTTTCATGAAAAAAAGGAAAATTAATTTTACTCGACCAAGTGGTGAGATTGATCGAGCTAGATTCAAGCTCGACGGAACGAAAAAAAAAGAAACGTGTTCGCGATCGCCACTCGCCTTGGGCGCGGTCAAAGTGAGTTTGAGTCATCAGCGTTGTAGGACATCTCTAGGGGCAGTCGCATGAGCTTCGTAATAGGTTGAGTGTATTCGTCATCTGCGATCTTGACGCGGGCCACTCGAATGTGTTGATCGAGGTCAGCATAAACGGCCGTTATGCGACTGAGAGGCCATCGTCCATGCTCCTTGAGCAAGGATGACCACGACATCGTTGACGGCCACTTCCTTACGGGGGCATAACCACTTCCAACGCTGCTGGAGATTCTGGCTGATTCAGGCCATGGAAGCCAAAGCGAAGCAGGCGGGCCGCTATTAAGGCGGCGCTTAACTCGAGGCGAGGAATCGTGACTCGACCCAGAGGTTGATCCAGGCGGGATAGACCTTTGATTGGTGAGAGCTTCGTTTTGGCGGTCAGAAGGTTGACGTGAGTAGCAGTTGGTCTGACGCTAGCGCGGAGATAAACGCATGCTGCAATGGTACGACGGCTCGCGTCAGCGAAGATGTTTAGCTGCACTTTGCTCGTATATGTCCATGTGAGCCAGACAGGCAGTTCGATGCCATCCCAGTCGGAACGTCGCCATCCCAGTCCAATTTTTGGCGCCACAGGTCTTCCATGAAGAGTTTGGCAGTCAGAACAATTGGTGATAGCTATCCTGCTGGGTCAAACAATCGACCGATCTCGGCGAGGACTCGACGTTTTGTGACTCGAGTGTGATGATGCAAACGGGGGGGGGGGGAGAATTTTAGGCGGTCACAAAACGGGATCCCACAATATACCGAGTTCATTTAGGGAGCCAACGAATGTGAACTAGTGCCAGCTAGGTCGAAGGCGACCCTCTGGTGGAAAGTCCTCAAGCAAGCGTTGAGAGTTGCAGACCCATTTTTTTAGTCTGAAGCCTCCCTTCCGTAGCAAATTAACCAGTTGATCGCGCCGGATCCTCGCGCCGTCCTCGGAGTCAGAGCCACACAGAAAGTCGTTTACATACAGTTCGCGTTCGATGGCTTGAACGGCC
The DNA here is from genome assembly GCA_018907035.1 of Sycobia sp. Sy_11. Classification (NCBI taxonomy): domain Eukaryota; kingdom Metazoa; phylum Arthropoda; class Insecta; order Hymenoptera; family Epichrysomallidae; genus Sycobia; species Sycobia sp. Sy_11. The sequence continues at coordinate 152,452 of JACCIC010000120.1, read as the reverse complement.
TTTAGAAATGAGGAGCCCTAATCCTTGCTAAGTTGCGTCAAAGTGCGTAGAGCTAAATATGGCGCACAGGTTTCGCCATAAGTAACACTTCAGAGGACGTAGTGCTGCTCAGGTTCACAGGCGGTGTGGCTCCAGAGGATCCGTTGAAGGTGAGAGTCTCCTTCTGAACCCACATTTGACGCGGCACGGCGCGTTGAACACCACTCGCAACTTACTACCACCGTCCTTTCTTTGCAATATACTATGATGCGGGAGGTAGTTACCACGAGACCCAGACACATTGTGTTCTTCCTGTGTAAGTCGACGCATATGCCCGAGCTCCAAATATTTCCGCATGAACTGACTATATTCCTCTTTCAACAAGGGGTCCCGCGACATGCGCCGATGAAGCAATGACAAGGAATTCCGGGCGATCGTCAAGCTTTTACCTAGTGACCGCAGGGCCTCGAGGAGGACGGGGAAGGGGCGATAGAGCGCCCATCAGCATCCCGGTGGTGCTTCATTGCGTACACGAACTCGCAGGCCAGTTGGGTGGCGGATGATCTCTGGGGCAGAGGAACCTCTTCTATGGCCCAAAAACGCTGCAAAGCGCTGGTGAGGCTCTCGTGCCAGGGCGTCATTGAAGGGCACATCGAGGTCACATGGGATGCAGTATGCATTGCGGACCCACGGTCCTTTGGTGCGCCGGCGGTGGTCCAATCAAACACTATATTTTAAGCGAAGAGATCCCCGTGACGGATGAGGCCAGGCCGTATGATGCGGTGGTAAGCATCTGCGCCCAAGACCAAGTCAATTCCTTGCGGGGTGGCAAAGCCAGGATCAGCGAGCGGAATGCCTTGGAATGCTCGAATGACGTTCATCTCAGGCTGGCTGATAGGAGTCCACATATGGGCTCCGATGAATGGGAGCAGTAGATGTACAGTCACGATTGGAGCATGGTCGATCCTGTTAATCCTCCCACTATACACATGTTGGGAATAATCACCCTTATCGGATCTTGACCCATCTCTCTGGCTACTTTCTGGCCAACGAAAGTTGACTCGGAGCATGAATCAAATATTGCTCGAAACCAGCGTAATGGCCGTCGGGCATCCCCCAACGCGACCAGCGCGGTGGAAAGCAGTCCGAGTCGGAGTGACGATTTACTTGACCGTTCTGGTGCAACACGTGGGGAACCAAAGATATCTATTTCTCTTATCCTCTTCGTGCGGGTCTCTTTTCACCACTCATATGAAGAAGGGTAAGGTGCGGCTTCTGACAGATTGCACAAAGTGACTGTGATGGACAGGTGCGCGCTGTATGATCCCGTCTAAGACAATCGTAGCAGAGTCGTTCTCGGATAGCATTGTTTCGATGCTCCAGCGGAGACAGTCTCTTGAAATGGAGACAGTGAGCAAGGTGATGTGGCCCCTTGCAGGAGGCGCACTTCGGCGTAGTAGTGGCGAAAACGTTCACGCTCCGGCTTCTAGATGGAATTGTCGGTCGAGTTCAATTCTTCGATGATTTTGTGTGAGATTCTTCTACCGAGTGAAGAGTTCGCGCTCTACGTTGGAGGAAGGCCAGACACTCGAAAAATGTGGGGCATGATGCTTAACCTTAAACCGAGGTATCCAAAGTCTCGATCTCCTCCTCCCAATCACGTCTAGTGTTCAAGTCCATGGCCTCGAAAGCGAACAGCACCAGTCAGTCATCCCAATTATCGATAACAATAAGTTATCAATAACCAATAAGTATTGAATGCTCTCGGCTGACTCTTCCCTTACTGGACGAAGATTCTTCAACGCCCTCAGACGGTTCTGCATCAGCAGTCGTCGATGATCAATCTCCCTATCATGACTCTCAATCCTCCCGTCGACCACTGAAATCGGGAATGACTACTCGAGGAAGGCTCCGTGAGATCGAACTGGATGGGGCGTGCTGCACACGAGGGGTTCGGGGTTCAGTCGCGTCCGGACGTCATAGGCCCGCCTCCGAGCACTGACGTAAATTCTTTCTGTCTGAGATGTAAATGTTTTCTCTTGGAGTATCTGACTGAAGGAGAGCAACATGATTGCTCTCAAAGCTCTCCCAATAATTTTCCAACATTTCATGGTGGCTTCTGAGCAACCCATAGGTCCACTCGCCATCAGGTATCTTGTTTATAGTATGAGCTGCTTCCTGGATGGTGATTGACAATTTTTCTGTATTTTTAAAACGGGGTCTATCATCTGAAACAGAGAATGTATACGCTCGACCCCCCCCCCCTGAAGCCGACCTTTCCATCGGCTAGAGAGAGCGGGGTCACGAGTCCCGTCTGAAGTCGACACAGGCTGTGAAAGACTAGATAGATCGGGTTCACGGGTTCTCTCCGAAGCCCATGCACAGTTACGTGTTAGCTAATCAGAGCAGGTTCACGTGCCACCTCTGAAGTCGATGCAGAGAGACAGGGAGAGAGTGAGAGATAAATGGAAGTGGATAAAGAAAAGGACAGAGAGAGAGAGTAGATTATTCGTTATCTATAGTGTTTACAGACGCGCAACTAGATTTAATACCAAGCTTTAATCGCGTATCTCAGCTAATGTGCACATAAGAATGCAATACATAAATGATGATAAGGGAAATTAAATGCAAATCATACAAGCAATGCACGAGGAGAAGAAGTCGGGATAAATTCAAGAAATTTTATAGCCTTGGCTCGGTGAATAATTTTTGAGCTCTTAGAATTTTTATTTATTTAATGTAAAAAATTACATTTGCGTATTTTTGGTAACACTCTTATTTAATTAGATTTATTAATCACTTTCTTTATGCACCATTACGTATACGATTATTAATTAACAAATATTGTGGAAAAGTTTAACGCGATGTTCGTTTTTGAGTTATTAAAATTTGACAGAAAAGTGTCATCTTACCATGGGTTAAATAACTTGCTTGCTTTGTAATAAATAATAAATTTATTGATCCAATTGACATTTATAATTTTTAGATACAAAACAGGATAATAAACTAGAATCAGGTCAACTAAATTTAAAATAATAATTTAAAATGGAATATAAAGGGACAGTAAAACAAATAAACGATAAATTTATTGTGTAAATAATGAATAAGAAATGACAAACAATAACCTTATTTAATTTAGCAGGTGCGTAAGAATGTATCTCTCCTCGCGCGTGCGCCCAAAAAAAGGAGCGGCAGGGGAAATGAATGCGTTCTGAATAATATATTATGCGTAGAAAATTGATGACGTCGAATAAAGGATCAATACATTGCTCTGTTTTCGACTGAGATCCAGTTCGCATGATCTCAACTCAATGTGAGCATCAATAAAGTCGAGGAAATGTGTGAGTCCGCTTCCCGCTTCGATCCGGCTCGAAGGACCAATGTTAGAAAATTCAGAAAAAGGAGGAGGCGGGAAAATGAACTCACACATTAAGTCACATTGAATTGTTCTTTATTGATCTTTAGATTGTACTTAAGGGTAGCTCACTTGACGCCGGCGTTGCTGCTGAGGAGGCGTTGACTGGAGAATCCTTAAATCCTTATTGCTTAGAAAATTAAACAATATATATATATATATATATATATATATATATATATATATATATAGATTTATTCAGTATATATTATAAGCTGTAATATTTTTTAAAAATTTTATAGTCTACACTACACCATCTTTCTCTCCGCGTATAACAAATGGAGAGGACAGTTATCGTTCGGAGTTTCCTTTCATGGCTTCTATAGAGGTTGGTTTACCACCCTTATTACCATATATTCATATATGTGGTGGTGTAATACTCAATGAGTACTGGATTTTAACTGCAGGCCATTGCATTACCAAAATGTCAAGAATTAAGGCAAAAATTAAAGTGAACAAGTATTTTACTAAGAAAGATGACAAAAATGTTCAAACGAGGCATATAGCGAAAACAATCATCCACGAAAATTATACTCGGTACGTTTTTGACAGTTTTATTTTTAATAAAAAATTTATATAAAGACAAAGAGTAGATATTAGTTTTTCTAGTTTCAATTAATTCTTTTACACAGAGCCAGTTTTAAGGGTTAGAAGATCCGAGACAAGTAAACAGGTCGGGGCTCCTTTAAGTAAATCACTTCAAAAAATAAAGAAAAATTCCATTGGTAAATTTCTTTATGATATCTTACATAACTTCTAATCGAGTTTTAGAGCTAATGAAGATATTTGCAGTATATCAATATTTTATTAAGAGCCTTATGATCTTACCTGAGCCAGCGTACATTTATTTAAATATAACGATGGTGGCTGGAGTAACAAAGTCATTTAGAATAAATTTCATTTAATCATTTGGTCAGTTTTAAATTTTCAAATTTTTTCTTAGACATAGAATTTTACAAACCTCGGGGGATTCTATAAATGTATGATGCTGGGCGATTGTTCCTCTCCGTCACTTGAAAGCCGGCTCTGTATCCACAGAGATTTATTTATACATATTTCAAATAATCCTCAGTGACCATTTGATTTCTTGTAAAATACATATAATTATTAAAATTAGGTCCAGTAAATTGCCTTTTAATGATATAGGCTTAATAAAGTTAAAAAGGCAATTGAATATGAATTTCCGTGTACAACCAGCTAACCTTTCCCGAGAAATGAATATCCAATCCGAAGAAGTCACTATGGTGGGATGGGGTACAATTTCAAAAGGTAAAACTGGAAAGCGACCTCAAGTTTTACAGAGTGCTTCCCTTCTTATATTAGAAGAGGATCATTGTAACCAGTTGTCTGCTCAAATCCAACCTCCAGTACAACTTCAGAATTCACAGATATGTACCAGTAAACCTGGATCTCCCGTAACTGCCTGCTCGGTAAGCAATACTGAAATATTTTTATAGTTCACTTCTTAATAAATTGTTTACACTGCAAACATGCATTGAATAATAACGGTACAATTTATACTTTTAGGGAGATTCTGGAGGTCCTTTAGTGCGCTTTACAAATTGGGGTCAGGAAGTTATAGGCATTGTTTCTTGGGTTTTTACCCCATGTGGCAGGATTAATGCGCCCACTATAAGTACTCGAATTTCTCATTTCATTCATTGGATACAAGAGAAAATGGCACAAAATTAATTTAATATTAAGCAAAAATAATTTTGCCAAATTAACTAGTTTTAAGACTCGAAAATCTTTTAGTTTTGTATTCTTCGAATTTATCGATTTCTTACAGTATTTATTTAGCGTGGAATAAAAATATTTTAATTTAATTTAAATAAAACTTTATTATTGAACTTTAATCAATAAGTTTAATAGAAAGGTATGATTTCTTGTAGGACATTGCTAGGACACTGTAGGGACATTTCCTGTAGGAGTTTTGCTACCAAAATTACGGTTGATCAGAATCACAAGACATATTTGAGCGATACAAGCTAAATTTTATGTCTACAAGTAATGTGCGAAGTTTTTTTAAAACAATTCTTTAGCAGTTATTTTTTTTAATCTATCATTAGAAATTTGAGTTAAAAATTCTAAAAAGAATTAAGAGGACGTAAAAACCAAATTATCTTCAAAGAACGAACTAGCAGCGATATAATAATATCTAATAATTATAAAAAAATATGAATAACAAAATTCATATGAAACTGTCAAACAAAAAACATAATGATCGGTGATTCATCGTGAGTAAACACATTCTTTTATTTCTATTATATTCATCTATTATATTTATTCTATTATATTCATCGGTGAATTCATCGTGAGTAAACACATTCTTTTAATTCTGCACAACACATGTACAGAAACTTATGCGAACCTTTTATAGAAGGTTTTATATAAATTAATACATAATTATTATTTAAGAGGAATCTGTATCATCAAAAATTATATATACTGCTCAGGAGTAGTACAAAAATTGTTACTTAGATATGGGACGATCTCAGCTTCGCGTTAGACTATATTAATACCCGGGAGCAAATACTTTATTTTAGTGCTCTTTAGTGCAATATACTATTAAACAAATAAAAAGAGATTGCCATTGACTTTTCTGACTCAGCTAAAAATCTATAGTAATTTATATAGCAATTATATTGATTCAAAATTTTGCCAAATCATTTAGTTTGTTCATTCAATTTATATACCAGTGGATTTTATAATACTTTATTTGACTTCGAGTTAAGGGAAGTAACTTTATTAATAGCTTAATTAACTCAAATTTTATTGGTTATTTTAGTTTGTTTTTCATATTGATTTTGATATACATATTTCTTATTATAACATATTGTTGACTAAGATAAGTTTTATCTTATCTAACTAAGTTTGTGTTAAATTGAATAAACTTTAGATTCGTGTTGACGTTAGCTGTAAGTCATATTCGAATGAAATTTTTTTCTATGTTTTATACTTAATATAACTAATATGGCAGTTAAACATTTAATTGTTATCTCTCTCTCTCTCTCTCTCTCTCTCTCTCTTCGTGTATTCAAGTACGTTTGCATTTTATTATTTATTGTTAGCCATAATTACAGTTTTGAACGAATATAATTGATTTCTTTTTGTTATATTTACGTAGTATATTATATTGATTAACTATTCTCATATAATGAAATGCAAACCGTATATTTAGAAAATGTTCAATATTTGGATCAACAATGAATGAATTTTTACGTAGTAGAATAGATTCTTACTTCTTCTGCACGTTATAATCTTGATATTAATTAAGCAGAATGTTTACCGAACAATTTTCAAATTTTTAGATATATAAATATAGACAATAAAAAGTTAAAGCATCTATGTAACATTATGTCTAAAGAATATTCAGTGCGTATTCTTACAGTGGTACACTTTAAAAATTAAAAAATGAATAATATTTTCTTTGTAAACGCAATTTAATTGCCTTTATAATTCTGAAGAATAAATGATTATTTTATTTAAATATTATATATATATATATATATATATATATATATATATATATATATATATGAATGTCTAGAGAACCATCAACTTTTATTTAAAAAAAAATTTTTTTAACCGTATGTTTCAGTTTAGATATGTTTTTTGTAGATTGTAAGTAAAAATTACGGAATGTTACTCTTGTTTATTAAATATTCTTTGTCCCAATTATAATGAAAATAATGAAAAGTTGTACAATTATAGCAATGAAAATTTAGAATAGATATCAGTTGTGTATTGTATTATTGTATTATTCGCTATTAACCAGAGTTAATTTATAGAGAATAATTCAGACGATAAGTTTGTCGATGTCGTATTTTCATAAAAATTGCTTATATACTCTAGTTGATTCAAGTCGTTTATTATGCTCGTTTAGATTTTTACGTATCTTTTTTGTGGTTCAAGGTAAATTTGATTATTTGTTATTAATATAGTAGAGTAATAAATTTTTATCTACTCACTGTTACTGAATTTACCTAACATAATGGTTGGGATTCTATTTTTTGTGCCTTTATTTGTAATACAAGGTAAGCTTGATTATTTGCTATTATTAATAAACTATAATGTGTATTACTATTATAGTGCTTTCCTTTTATAAGTAATAATTTTTCATATCTTTAATATAGACAGATATTATTGATACAAACATAGATTATACATACACATATTTTCTGTTTTTTTTTTTTTTATTTAGTAACTTTTCTTCTATTTTTCGTAGTAGCCAATATTATATTTATTATAATAAAAGATACTATATTTTAATGGAGAATTTTTGTAGTTTGAAAATGAGCTATGTAAAGTTTTAGCTCCTAACACGCCTTATGAAACAATATGACTCGATATTGTAAAAACATATTCCTACAACTATCTCTACTATTTTACGTTAGGTATGCTGTAGAGCAGAACAAATTTTGTGACACCAAATTGGCAAATAGAATAAGATAGAAAGCGAAAACAAACTAATGAACTTATATAAAAAACATGCATAATATTTTAATTATGTGCCAGTTGAAGGTCTGTTGATTTTATAGTCAATCGCTAATGCATGAAAAACCAGATGAACTTAATTAATAAGGTTGAACAAATTTTATATATTTGCGCACATAGGCTTATTACAATTTATGAAAAGTGTTCTTAATTTTATGAATCTGATGTAAAAAATTAGGGTTTTCATTAAAAAAATTTCTCTGGTTATATGGAATTGAAATATTATAATTGCAAGCAATAGAAGGTTCAATATCTTGAGAGTAGGAGATTATTATGTTTAAAGGGCTCTTGTTATGTTTTGACTGTCGTGATTCTGATATATAAGAGTAGAAGATTTTATGCTAAACATTTTTGTCTTTACATTTTCAAGATAATTCGAGTTATTGTAATCAATCTGCCTTCCATCTGTCTCCCAGCTATTGTAGCTTTTTCTTATTACAATTAAAGTAGGAATTAGAATGTATAGGAAATAAAAACTACTCTCGGGATTTGGGTATTACTGGAATTACTAAAATAGTATACAGTTAATGTAAAAGTACATATGACTCTATCATTATAGAATTATTTTATTCATACCTACATATTATCCTTTCTTAATAGAATTATGTTATTTTAAATAACTATGTATTACTGTTATAAAGTTGTTATTACAATTTTACTATTTCTACGTATACATAATTATGCTCTACCACGTAAATGGAATTCATTTAATTCTATTTCAACACGAAGATGAAAGGAAATCTAACCGAATATAACGTGCAAAGTAATTCAAATTAAAAAGTGTGTGTAATCAATATCTAAATAAAAATTTCAGCTAGATCTTCTTCGTGTGAAGTACAATAGAATTATTATTTCAGTCAACTAAAAGACGAATAATTCATTTTCTAAGTCAAATACAATTTTATAGTTCGTAATTATCTGAAAAACAATAAAAAATAAATAATCCAATTCTCATTAAGTGATGCTACATTGAATGTGTTAATAAAAAATAAGAAATATACAGAATTAAGAAATAATTATAAAAATTATGATTAATTAAATTACATATCTAAAATAATAAATTTTTTTCGACTTAAAATTTGTTATTTTCAAATATACGAAATGAAAAAAATCGAATATTAGACAGCTTTTTATTCTTACATACATTTAGTCATAATCTCTATTTAAATTTAAACTGACAGAAATTTTATCTTCAATAATATAGCAAGATAAAATTATTTTATTAATTTTATTTAGTTTTATTTCTCAGGCTATTTGTAATTATAATTATCTTCTTCTTGGCTTTATATTAGTATTACATAAAATTCGCCTGAGAAAAAGAATTTTATGCACCAAAGTGACCGAATATAAAACTGAACTTTTTTTTAAAATTTATGTTTAAATGGTCTTTTCCGGGAGCCATAACATTCACTTGACGGTTTTTTGATAATGGGTCTTCACTTTTAATTTCATTTCTTGTCAACCTGAAAATGTAATGCTGACTTTACATATTTACGTGCAATGATGACGACAGTACATCACAGAAAAATTGGTTTATTTCAATATAATTCACATTACCATTATGTCAATAAAATATTATTGTATGACAAAACACCTGCTACATATCTATATAGGTCTCATACAGTTCGTTATATAGTAGTACGTACTTTTTCAGTTCAATGTACGAAATCGAGGTGTATTAAATTGTAGCGTGTGTTTTTCGTACAATGGAATTTGATTGCCATCATGGTTATTACACTTATATTGGCATAGTTAAATCTTTTTGTGATGGAGTTCCATGATCATTGTATGTAAGCCAGATTCCAATCTAGGGCTAGATTTTAGTCCATATCAATATTTTTTAACTACTTAACAAATTAATTGAAACTTGTATTTATCTACAATTTAGTATTATTGAATGCAGCAATCTTTTCAAACAAAAACAAAAAATTAATGCTTTCCTCAAAACATCACTTTCTGGTACCAAATTCGATATTTTCAACACGATGAAAAAATTTGATATTGTTTGTTTAATGACTTAATGTATACTAAGCATGCTGGGCATTTGTTTCCTATCGAGAAATTTGTATTTCGACATTAACTTCATACTGGTACAACTGGTATATCAACAATATAATTCGACTTTTAAAAAGAATCAAATCAAATTATATTTTTCTTATTGTTATAAATATATATATATATATATATATATATATATATATATATATATATATATACCATATGATCAAATTTGATCCGTACCGATGCATTTAAACTCTGCCCGTGAACTGAATCGGTAAAATTTTTTTTCCTATATTGGTACAACCTTTCTTGATGTCCGTGTGAAATTTGAGCACCATAGTGTGTGTTTTTCAGCTGCTTGTTTAAGATGCAAAAAGTTTGACTGGCGATATTGACTATGGAAAAAAAAGTTGATCGACGAATTTGCTTGAAATTTTGTATTTCCAATGGAATTACGACTACGGAATCGCTGAAACTGTTGCAGAAGTGTTTTGGGAAGTCTAGTTTATCGCGAACGCGAGTATTTGAGTCGCACAAAGCATTCAGTGAAGGTTGTGAAGTCTTCGAAAACTTGTCTCATGCAAGTCGCTCATCCACCGAAAATCAAGGTGATGCTCATCGTTTTTTTCGATTACCACGGGAGGTTCATCATGAATTTCCTTCCAGGAGGTCAAACGGCCAATATGGAGTACTACTTAGCCATTTTGAGGCGTCTACGTGAAGTAATTTGTCGTAAACGATCGGATTTGTGGACAGATAATTCATGGTTTTTTAATGACGATAATGCACCGGCACATTTCAGCATGATCGTGTCTGATTTTTTGACCAAACACGAAATGAAAGTCATCGCTCAGCCACCGTATTTGCTTGATTTGGCTCCTTGTGACTTTTTCCTCTTTCCGAAACTCGAAAATCCGCTTAGGGGAATGCACCATGAGTCTATAGTCAATATCGCCAGACAAACATTTTTCGGAAACAGCTTCAATAGGATGTTTTACTCCACCTACCATATTCACCTCACATAGAATCTTTCGATTTTTACCCATTTCGTTCGCACATAACCTATCTGATCAATACTTTCATTCTTACTGAAAAATGTATTGATTTTTTGGTAAAAAGAAAAAACTAAAGAATGTATTGCTTTTTTGATAATTTCAAAGAACAAAGGAGAAAGTGGTCTCTAATAATGAGCAAGAGTGAATAAAATGTTTTTATTTCTGATATTTTATTAAAACTTTTTTTTTGTAACAAAAAACGGCGAGAATTTATTTAAGGCCCTAATGATAGGTCGAAGGTCTTTATCGTAAGGTTTTAACTTTCTTCAGCATATTGTATTTCATTCTTAAGATAAAGTTATTATTATTTTTCCAGAAGATATTTTGTTCAGTTTCCGTATAGATTAAATATTATATAAATTTTTGTTGCATTAATCATCTGTAGTCATTCTATCATATATTTAAACTACATATATTTACTTAAATTTTTCAGTCTATGCTACGCAAACCATTGTTCAACGTATTACAAGTGGCAAGAATGCAGTGAAAGATGAATATCCTTTTCTTGCTTCCATTCAGACTATCCAGCTACCAGTGCCTCTATTTACTCATACATGCGGTGCTGTGATTTATGATAGGTTTTGGATTTTAACAACAGCAAAGTGCGTCAATAAAGCATCTCGAAGGCATCGGGCTAGAGTAGTAGTGGGTATGTTTTATACCAATAAAAAGGATACACATGTTCAAATCCTTCAAATAGTTAAGAAATTTACTCACGAAAATTACAAAAGGTGTGTTTATTATATACTATTTAAAGTTTTACTTAAATTGTACAAGTTTAAATGGCTTGCTATACTTTTCATCTAATGAGTCATATAGTATGTTTAAGAAAATGTAACGTTCTAACATGTATAAATTAGAATATTAATTGATAATAATTTTACTTAATTAAAACCAAAAGGATATTTCAAAATACCATTACATTTCGGTCCATATCTTATAAATATAGAGTTAGTGATATTGTGTCATCAAATAATAAACTTAATATAAATTATTTGAGTACTGGTCAACATAAAATATTTAATTAACTGTATATTTAAAATCTCTCAGAAAAGATAAGTTATCGAGTTACGATATTGGCTTGATAAAGGTAAATCCTAGGATTTCTATAAATGATCATGTGAAGATAGGGACATTTTCGGAAGAACTTAATCTTCAAACAGGAGAAATTGAAATTTTAGGATGGGGTAAAATTTCGCCACATATTTTTGGAAGAAGTCCTAATGTTTTGCAGAAAGGTTCCGTTAGTATAATGCAGAACGATCAATGCGTTCCTCTTTTACTTGCATTTAAACACAATGTAAAACTATCGGATTCGCAGATATGCGCTCGTTCATCTGGAGGAGCTGTTACAGCTTGTAGTGTAAGTTATATATATAATATCGTTCAATATATTAGAAAACTATTCTCATTGGCAACTAATATATAAAATAAGTTAGCATAATTGAGATTTATACTTTGTATTTTTAGGGAGATCTCGGAGGTCCTTTGATACAAAACATATTCGCAGGTACAAAAGTTATAGGTCTCATGAGTTGGTCTGTACGTCCCTGCGGTAAAGACGGTGCACCAGTTATAAGTACCAGTGTATCTCCTTTTATAAGTTGGATAGATGAGAAAATTGCAGAAAATTAACATACTATTAGTTAACACTGTTTAAAACAGCCATTATAACAATTAAAAGAGTGGCTAATAAAATTTATTCATTGTGTATCTACTGATTTTGCAATAATTAGCTTATATATGAATCTAGAATTTTTTAAATCGTTAACGTACAAACAGTTGGGGACATTAAGTGAACTACTGGGAAGTGAAAGCATTTCGAGAAGTTTAAAAAAGGAGCGGACCAAAAATATCTGAAAATATTTTCAATATACGTGCGATAAATATCATAGTAAAAATGCGCACAGTCTAAATTTTTGTGATGAAAAATTTATGAATATTAAAGTACAACGAACATTTTTAACGTGAAATTAATTATCTATCAAAAATTTGTGCAGAAATTTTCTCGTTTCGAAATAGTCTAAAATAATATAAGAAAACTATTTGGAATACAAACAAATACATTTTGCAAATGTTAAAAGGAATTTCTTTATAAATTATTACCATTACTTTTGTATTAAAAAGGACTAAATCTGTAAAAATAAACCTTGTGAATTCAAATTAATATGATAATTGATTTTCATTATATATGATTTTATTCGTCATAAATCATACGGAATCATCTTCTGTGCTGTTTGATTCAAATTAAAAAAAAACATTGATCAATTCGACTTATACACGAATAAAATTAAGTTTTCAGAGTTGTATCATGATTTAAAAAGGTAAAAATTTCAGTAATTTTAAGTAAATATTAATGAATATAATTATCAAAATAAAAATAATTTTGTAATTTATATTTGTCAGGTTTGCAAAGTTGTGTTTTAATACATATTTTAGAATTTTCCAAAAATTAATTGAATTCTAGAGAAAAGTGTGTGACGTCCAGCCGAAGCTGGTGTCACCTGGGAAATCTTAACAGCGATTTAATGCCGTTAGTTACTGGCGAATTGCCCCCTTAATTTTTGGCCAACGCCTTCGCGTATTGTAACCGAGGGGGGCGGATCGCGGATACTTTTATCGAGAGGGTGCGGCGCAACACGGTGCGGTTCGACGCTGGTTAAGGCCACGTCCGGGTGGCTCTTACCCCAACGTGTCGGATTCGGAGCGGCGACGGTTCCGATATCCCCTAAGGGTAGCAGCGGCACGCTTTCGACCTCCCACTATTGCCTTAGGCCGTCGCGCTTATTTTTAACGGAAAGGTTTTAGAAGAAAAACTTTGTAAGATAAAATCCTTACTTTTATTCTATACGGTACAAGAAGATTGTTTTGCTCGATACAAACGCGACCGGCAGTCTGCTTTTCGCAGTCCAGCGAGCCCGTATTTATAATCGGAGCGCGAAGCCGCCGAATTTTTCCCCGCTGGGAAAATACATGGTAGTGGAAGAGATGAAGGGAGGTTTTTTTTATTATAGATATGTTGTACTTCCCTTCATCTCGTACAAATATTATTATGATTATCGTTTTCTCTTTCGTTCTAAACTACGTTCGTCAAAGACTTTTCATATAAACTACAGGGAAACCAACCTAGGCGTTGTCGGGAATTATAAATTACTAACATTATTTAATATTTAATAGAAAATATAATTATAATTATAATGTTAATAATAATAATTGATTAATTGTAATAACATACTCGTATGAACTAGTTTATTTCATTTCTATTTTTTTCATTTATTCATTAATTCTATTAGTACATTTTATGATGGTGAATACGCGTCAAAAATATGAAGACTAATATTAATACCAAAAATAATAATTGTAATAATAATGATCCTGATAATAATACTCAAAATAATACAAGATAAATAATTAACATAATAACAATAATAATAATCGTGATTCATAGTAATAATAATACACAAAATAAGATAAACATCCTAATAATAACTATAATAATAATCAAAAATAAGATAAACATTCATGATAATAATTAACTTTATATCATTAATAATAACAATAATAATAATTAAAAATAAGATAAACACTCATGATTTTTTTTTTTTTTTTTTTTTTTTTTTTTTTTAAGGAGGAGGAGGAGCAAAATCCTTTATGGCTCCCGGAGACCGGTCCCCGGGTATGTAGGACTCACCTGTGAGGGCATACCCACTAAAAAACTACCTCCTCAGTGCATTCCCCTCGACTGCTTCCCACAGCACTGAAAAGAGCTGCGAGTCGGGGTAGGCAGGCGTGCACCGAGGAGACGTCCTCACGATGGCATAAATGCAGCCCAGGAATCGTCTATGAGGACATTACTTCTGGGCTGCGCCATCCTATTCGCCCTTGCGGGCTTACACACCTTCAATTCTTTGTTTGTGGTCCAGGATGGCCTTGCAAAAATTGCAATCCCGGACCACTCTCTAGTATCAGCCGGACGATATTTTCAGGTCCTACCTCTCTCTAGGGGCACTCCCTTTCGAGGCAAAACACCTCGCAACTGAAAAAACGTGTGAAGCGCATTGTCTCGGGGAGCGCAACAGTGGGTACAGTTCGGATCTGGTACTTCCCCATCTTGTGGAGATAGGATCGAAACCGACCGTGCACGATAAGAGCTGCGTGAGGTGGTAATTAACCTCTCCGTGCGACCTCTGGAACCATGGCTTTAACTGACCGATCAGTCGAGCCGTCCATCGACCGCACGGATCCCTTTCTCAGTGCTTCTGCCATTCGGTCATCGTGGCAGCTCTGGCCCGTGCAGCTGCCTATATTCTGCCGAGAATATTTTTATTCTGCTGGACAACTTTCTTTTCTTGTTCTTGGAGATCAATGGGAATAACACAAGCGATTACCAGCACCGCCGACTCGGAGACCATACGGTAGGAGCTCGCGATGCGTAATGCCCCTCTACGCGTCACTGCCGCCATTCTTTTTCTATATTTTTGGGCCATCAGTGCATCTGCCCATACCTCCGCGCTATATAGCATGATGGATTCAGCTGTATTTATGAGCAGACGCCGCTTGCAGGGTGCTGGGCCGCCAACATTGGCCATCAACCTGCCAAGTTGCGCTGTCACTCGGGCAGCTCTATCCGCCGCTTTTTTTATTTGGTCCCAGAAGGTCAGCTTGGAAGCAAGCGTCACCCCCAGGTACTTTACAGCTGCTTTAGTACTCAGCGTCGTGGCTCCAACCTGCATAAGGCGTATCTATGGGATACGTTTCTTAGTCAGGAGCACGATCTCCGTTTTCGCCGCCGCCAGTTCTAATCCATTGCTCTCCATCCATCATATGCATCACCTGATTGAATCGCATCTGTGCAGCGTCATAATCCCTAGCAATGGTGACAGCTGCTACATCATCTGCGTATCTAACCAGAAAGGTGTCCTCAGGCATCTGTATCCGGAGTATTCCGTCATATGAGACGTTCTATATGTCGGCTCTGAGTACAGACTCCTGAGCCACCCCGGAACTAAGTTTTTTCCTTCTCCGACCATCCGATGTCTCGTAAACCAAGTATCGATCCTTAAGGTAGTCACCCAAAATACGAAGTATATAAGGCGGCACGCGAAAGTCTCGTTCCATGACCATCAAAACCATTGCCTATCCAACAGAGTTGAAGGCGTTCCGAACGTCAAGGGTAGCCAGGAGGCAAACAGGTCGGGAGTAGTGATTACTCCTCTCTGTGTGCCTCGTCGCATCAACAACCTCGAGGATTGCGTCCACCGTCGCCCTGCCCCCTCGGAATCCGTACTGTCTGTCAGCCGAGCCGCCGGCAGCAGTAACAGCCCCCAGGAGTCGTGGCTTCGATAGACGCTCCATCAGCTTTCCAGCTATATCTAATATGCATAAAGTTCGATACGACAAGGGCGCCTCCGGCGGACCCTTGCCCTTGTCGATAAGCACAAGTTTCGACACCTTCCAGCTAGAATAGAATAAACCAGCCATCAAGGATGAATTGTACATCGACAGAAGGAGTTCTGGATGCTCCTCAACTACTATTTTCAGCACCTCTCCTGGAATTCCGTCAAGTCCTGGAGCCCTCTTATTCCGCATGGTTTTCACAGCTCTACCGAGCTCCTCCTTGCTGAAAAGAGGTATATCCAGTTCTCGTTTCGGTGGAGCTGGATCAGACCTATCAGGGTGGGTAGGGAACAGAGTATCTACGATGTTCTGCATTGTGCCGGATGTTTCCAAGGTGCCCATGTTTCCATGAGCTCCCTGTTTTCCAGCAACTACGTTGTATTCCAGTCCCCATGGATCCCCATCTATGTCCTCACACAGCGCCTTCCAGCATCGGCGTTTGCTGGCCTCGATCGCTCGTCGAAGGGCTTTCTTAGATAGCTTGTATTCAGCCCTCCACAAAGTGATGTCATCTGCGTGTTTACGAGTTCTCTGTGACATTCGTCGCAGATGTAAACATCTACGCCTCATGTCAGCTATCTCAGCAGTCCACCAGTAAACAGGACGTCTTTTCCCACCAACCGCTTTACACGGCATCGACTCTTCGCGAGCCCGGCGTAGAATGCGCATTGTGGCGCTAGTTAACTCCCTGGCGTGCTCAATTGTCAATGAGCCATTTGGAATCCTACCAAGGCTTTGCTGACCGCGTTCAATAGCCTGTGAGAATTTCTCTCTATTTATCCCTGCAACGTTCCATCTAGGGGGCCCTCGCGACTTGTGTCCAGTGAAACCTGCCGTTCTATCACATACGCGGAATGTGATGTACTGGTGATCGCTGTCTGTGTAGTCCTCGATCACCTGCCTGTTCTGGATTTGAGAGGCCAGATGTTCAGTCGCAAAGGTCACATCAGGTATAGTTTCGGCATAGCCCGGTCTCCTGAAGGTCGAAGTATTGCCAATGTTTAGAACTATTAGACCTAGTCTGGCCGCTAGTTCCATGACTCTTCGACCCCTGGAGTCGGGCCCCGCCATGCCTCATTCTAGAGCCCTTGCATTAAAGTCACCTGCCATCACCAGCTCACCTTTCATTTCTCTAACGGTGTCTTCCAGGTCATCAAGTATGACCTGGTAGTCACCTATGGCTTGGTTTGGTGTAAGATAGCAACTCACATACGTGATGCGATTGCATCGTACCCAAACATAACCATTTCCAGATCCATGAGCCTCTACTTTTGTTTTTCGTGGGTCAGGAATCCAAATGGCTGCCGTTCCAAAGTTATCGATGAACCAACCTACCCCTTCTCTGTTCCGATACTGTTCGCTGATAATTAATATATCAACATTAGTATCGTGGCAAAGCCGAAGAAGGAGGTGATCAGCTGTGCTGCTGCGATTAATATTCCCTTGCAGAATTACGAACATTTAGCCTTTTTTGAGAGAGCCTCGCGAAAAGTCGGATAGGCGCCGGAACAGGCAACGTGCCGGCGTCCCTCCGATTTCGCTTCACCTTTACAGAGAAAATATTCAGGTTCTGTGGTGAAAGACGCAACCTTCTGCTCTGTCTGTTCGCAACGATAACAACAGGCGCTACAGGGCCTTTATAGCTATGCCTCCGGTGGCCAGAGCCTAGGCACCTGTAGCACCTCGTCATTATTTCGCGGTGGCGTACACGACAATTCACTAGGCCCACTCGTAAAAGTCTGATCTTCAGCAGCTGCACGGCAGCAACCTCCTCCAACACTATGATAGCAGCACGCTGTTCAGCGGTGTTGGTTTTGGTCACTCTGACCTGCAGCTCGCCATGATAATCTGGCAGTTTGCTTTTGAGGGCCTCACAAACCTCATCCTTCTTCACGCAACAGTCCAGGTCTCTAACCTCTAGACTTCCTCTAGGAGTCAGCTCCCTGACACAGCCGCTCTGGCCTGTCGCTTCCTTGAGCACTTCAGTAAGTGCCTTCCGACCGTCGGGGTTGGTATGTCTGAGTTCAATCAGCACCTCAACCGATTTGGTTTTCCGGACGGTCCTCACATCCGTGCCCAAGTCCTCCGGTTTGACCGCTCTGATGGACCTTATCACCTGAGCATAGGATTTCCCCTGCGCTGGTTTGATGGCGATCGCATTGAGCTTTGGCTTTTTTTTTTATTACTGTTATTTTTTTCTTCAGAAGCTGAGGTTGTTCCTCAGCATTTTGCTCACCGTGCTTCTTCTTCTTTTTTTTTTACTATATTCCAACCCTGTTTTTTATCCTTCTGCTCTCCCTTCTTTTTTTTCTCCTTGGTAAGGGAGATATCCGGAGGACTTGATGCTGGTCTCTTCGGGGTTGTCTCTTCTCTCTTGTGCCTAGTTATTGGGAAGAGGCTCCCCGGTACACTCTTCCCTTGTATTTTGTGCTGAAGAGCATCTACGAGCTCCTCAGCTTTTGGGAGGCCATCCTTAATATCTTTTTTTATATTAGATTGGCTCTTCATTGCTTTTATCATGTCTTTGAGCAGCCAAGCAAGTTAGAGAATAATCTCCAGTTCACTCGTCTGCTCAACAGACTTAATCCCAGCCTCAGCCGGGTCTCCCTCCCCCACCCCAAGGTGACTTCTTTGTTGCTTTAGGCAATCCATAGATCTATATTTGTTACTTCATTCCTGCAGATGGTCGGTCTCCTGGCCCCTTCAACGTTGAGCTCGATGAGGCAGCCCCCCAACACATGTCTGTAAGGGCTGACCCATCTCGGACCATTGTGCAGGAGTATAGCGCGCTCTGGTGCGCTATTCCACCTCCGTCCTCTCGAGCTTCGCACCCCAACAACAAGGTGTTTCACTCTCTGGAGAAATATCGGAGGAAATCACGCACCGAACGCACTCGTCAAAGCCGATTGACTAAATCTGGCTAGTATCAAGCCTCCCGTCTTGCCGTCAGCGGGAGCCAAATATGTTTCGGGTCACCCAGCACGCAACCAGGCGTAAACCTCGACAGCCAGGATCTCCTTTTGGCAGCTCACGGGTCGCACCGCACGGCGAACACGGCGGTCTGTCATTTGTTCAAGAGTACCTCATTCTAACCTTCATTCATGTAGATTCATACATTTGCACTCAAATATTCTAGTGAAGCTCCAATGCTTGAAGCTCACTCATACATCTATAATCACTCTGCTAAGATCCCTTTTACAGGATCGTTCGCTTACGCTCCTCATGTGTTTTCACTCCTCAGGAGATACCCGTTTATAGAGTCTCTGAGCGAGTGTGCCTTCCTTCATCTCTGTATTACTGACGAAGGTCTGTTTATAGGATCTGCCGATTCGATTATGGTCGGCATGGAAGTCCCTATTCAGTTACCCTTTCGGGTCTTCCAGCACATCACTGCTCCGTGCGTTAACTCATTTACTCTGGGATATCCTTTTTAGGGGATATCTGCTCACTCATAAATTGGCAGCTATCTTACTATCTTTTCACCCTTCCATTCATTGAAAGGAGGAGGTACTCTTTTAAGCCCATCACCCGATCGGCTGACGGATGGTGAAACAGCTGATCTTCTTCAAGGTACAGACAACGGATGGGAAACACTCATGATATTAATTAACTTTATATCATTAATAATAACAATAACAATAATAACTAAAACTATAATAATAATCATGATTCGCAAAAATAAGATAAATAATTATGATAATAATTAACCTTATATCATTAATAATAATCATAACAATAATAATAATTAAAACTATAATAATAATCATGATTCGCAAAAATATTATAAAATAAGCTCTCGCGATAATAATTATAATTATCTTAAAATTCGAACATAATATTCCTGGGGACATCGAAGCAGATATTATATTTTGAAATTTTATTTCCTTATGTGAATTCCTTTTAGAATTCTTAATTTTTTCATAGTGTCGTTCTCGGTGATATTTCATTTCAAAATTCGTGAGTGTATACAAAAGGGGGCGGGGGTCGTAAAAATCGCATTAGCGCACCCTCCGCTTCGTCTTGAGTTTTTCCGCGGGGGAAAGTACGATCGGCAGGAGGGGGGAGAGGCACTTCGGTCCGCGCCGCATTACGGCGGGCCCGCAGACAGGCAACCTCGTTTGGGCCGCATCTGGTTTTTATTGCGGGGGTACGAGGCGTGCGTAGTTCGGCATTCGACACTGCCAACATTTTCCAGTTCCTAGGAAAATTTTGAGAAATTCTCGTTTCTTCTGGTATATATACGTATACATATACATATACATATATATATATATATAGCTTTTTTTATGATTGACAGTGCCATCGCGAAGTTGCCGAACGCTCGCCTCTTTTCTTCTTTCTTCCTCTCTATTTCTATCTCACTCTCCTCCTCGCTCGAAATGCACGTACATTCCCGGGCTTGAAAAACTGCAAGGGAATGACCACTTGTGTAAACACTTATCCTCGTACATATATATATATATATTCGATATAGTTGCTGGACGCAACAAGTGTAACAAATCTAAAACTTTAAAATTTTTAAAAGGTGTAATCATGTCCTTATTGTTTTTTAAATAATTTTTTAATTTGCTAAATTTGTTAATAAGAATTTATTGAACATTTTTTCAATAATACTGTTGATATTAAATAAAAGGTGGGTATTTTAAGAAAATGGGTGTTTGAGGATGCGTATAATAAAAATGTAGGCAATACTTATTCTTTAACATTGATTTATTTAGAGGAAAAAGCCTTTATGACAACGACTTACAATAAGTAATTTAAATACGGTAGTACTTCGATAATTCACGCATATCGATACACACGACAATTACAACTCACGCAACATGTACACAGAGCTCTTTTGCATACATACTAATTTATCGCGGAGTACTCTAGCGCACTTTAATCGGGAGAGGTCCAAAGGGGGAAGGATGTTCCGCGAAATACCTCCTGCTTTGCGCCGTGGTCCCAACGTCTTGGGGACGGGATCAGCCCTGACCACAGACGGCAGTCACTGAGCACGAGTGCCGCCGGGAACACCTTCGGAGCTGGATCTCCACAAGACCCTGTTTCTTGTCCCGCGGATGCGCCTAATTTCGTACACGCTAATTACACACAAACTTTCAAATTACAGTATTAGTGCAATCGATCACCAAAAAGAAAAGTCACAATTCATTAACATGAAACAAACATATGACAAGTATCAAAGGTCGATACAACTTGCCCGGGACAGTGTCGAACGCAGAATGAATATATTTATACACGTAGGAGCTCCTTCGTTGTCGGGCGGCTAGTTTATTAGAAAAACAAGGGACGGGCGGGGCACTACCTGGACACATAGATCCGATTTACTGGAGGGATCTCGCTGGAACCCTAAGCAATAAAGTGCACGTGTTCATCGTCTTGCCCGTGTATATTCCTAGGGACGGGGCCTTCATTTTTATTTATATTACGGTCTCGGATGACCGACCGTGTCGTGCGAATACATCCACTCTTTCTCTCACTCGCACTCTCAATCTCTCTCTCTCTCTCTCTTTCTCTCTCTCTCTCTCCCTCTTCAGACTCTCCAAATCGAACAAATACATCTCGAACATAAGAATGAATATAAGAAGCCAAAATGCGTACAGAAAATCTTGGTGCAGTCATGCAAAGTTAAAACGTATCCGAACTTATCGATTTCCTCATTGCATGAAAAATTAGAAGGAAAGTCGTTAGAATCATGTTGGGAATTCAGAAAAGAGTGAATTGTTTCAGGACCATCGACCAAGAACGCAAAAAAGCTTTAAGTTTTAGGTTTTCCCTACCATTTTCCTATGATAGCCAAAACGTTAAGGTCATCCAATTTTGTCTCGTATAATTTGCTGATCCAATCTTGAGTATACTAGAGTATACGTTGTGACGAGCGTCACAAGGCGCCCGCGCCGACTTGTCCAGGGAAGAACGACGACGCGCGCGCCATTTCGCGGACATGCAGACATTAAGGCGCTCGCGCGCGCCGTCGCGCCTTGTGCTCGGCACGGTCCCCCCTCCTCTCTGTTCGTCTCGCACACGAACCGAGAGCCATGCCTCAGTTTGTTATACAACCACATCGCTGAAGAGATAAGAGATATAAATAAATAAATAAATTAAATGAATAATTAAATAATTTATAAGTAATTAGAAATAAGAAGAAATAATAGGACGTTGTTGCTAAGTAAACTTACTAAATATTTGGTCTGCTCACAGATTATGTAATTTATAGATTATATTATATTATATCAGGTATGTGAATAAATCTTTCCCGTTTTTTTTTCTTCAAATTTTGAGCCTTTATTGTGATAAAATGGTTACAAATGAATTATTGAAAGTATTGGCCATCGCTAGCTACAACTTTTTCCCATCTTTCTGGCAACTTACGAATCCCGTTGCGAAAAAATTCGACCGGTTTGGCCTCTATCCAGTCATCCACCCATTTTTTGGCTTCCTCGTAGGAATGGAAGTGCTGGTCAGCCAGGCCATGCGTCATCGATCTGAAGAGATGGTAATCAGACGGAGCAACGTCTGGACTAAACGGCGGGTGGGGTAGGACTTCCCATTTGAGCGTTTCTAAGTATGTTTTCACCGGCGGTGCAACATGTGGGCGAGCATTGTCATGTTGCAAAATAACTTTGTCGTGCCTGTCGGAGTATTGTGGCCGTTTTTCTCGCAGTGCGCGGCTCAAACGCATCAATTGTCGTCGATAGACCTCGCCTGTGATCCTTTCATTCGGTTTCAGAAGCTCATAGTAAACCACACCTAGCTGGTCCCACCATATACAGAGCATGAGCTTGGCGCCATGAATATTTGGCTTGGCCGTCGATGATGATGCATGGCCGGGTAGTCCCCATGATTTTCTTCGCTTCGGATTATCGTAACGTATCCACTTTTCATCGCCAGTCACGATACGATGCAGAAAACCCTTTCTTTTATGTCGCTGAAGCAGCTGTTCGCAAGTGAAAAAACGCCGTTCGACGTCTCTCAGCTTCAGTTCGTACGGCACCCAATTTCCTTGCTTTTGGATCATTCCCATGGCTTTCAAACGCTTGGAAATGGTTGTTCGGTCAACTCCCAATGCTTCAGCAAGTTCTTCTTGCGTTTGACAAGAATCTTCATCAAGCAAAGTCGACAATTCTTGATCTTCAAAGATTTGCGGCCGCCCGGAACGCTCCTTGTCTTCCACGTCGAAATCACCGCTTTTGAAGCGTCGAAACCATCCGCGAACACTTGAATCATCGACAAAACCTTCTCCATAAGCCTCCTGAAGCAATCGATGCGTCTCGGCAGCAGATTTCTTCAAATTGAACCAATAAAGTGAAACTTCCCGCAAATGACGTCGACTCGGCTCAAATTTCGACATTTTCACGATATCAAAAATTTATGATGCGAAAAAATTTTAACTTATGTGTTAGTATGGAATTGTTGACATATGAATAAGCTTTGATTATGACATATGTAACCATTGAATACTCGCACAGTATTGGTGGCGCCATCTCTTACAAAAAACGGAAAAGACTTATTCACACTCCTAATATTATAATATATTATATTATATTATATTATATTATATTATATTATGTTATATTATATTATATTATATTATATTAGATTAGATTATATTATAGATTATAATTATAAATAAATGAGATGAATCATTAAAATAAATAGCGGTAATTAGGAATACGTAGAATAAATTAAATTAAATAGAGTAATTAGAAATAAGAAGAAATACTAAGACATTGTTGCTAATTAAAATTGCTAAAAATTTGGTCTGCTCACAAATTATGTAATTTATAGGATTGAAGCAGTGCTAAGTTTTTTTTTATTTACTGAATGAAAGTTAATGCTTTCATTCAAAGTTTAATAATTGCTCACTAGACATAGAAATAATACAGATAATGATTATAACTTTTTTTTTATTATATATATCTTTAGTATACATTTGTCATAAAAATGCATATAAGGCGTGGTTATTGATCATAGAAAAAGTAATTATAGTTTATTTATAAGTTAAAACATCAAATTAAAAATGCAACAATAAAATAATGTCAAAGTCCGATTTATTTTTTTTTTCTCTAATAGATACTCGCGATAATACAATGAGTGCTAAAATTGTTAGAAATAAATTAACGAAAGGAAGAAATAGATTAAGATGATAGAGATAACAGAAATAAATTAACTAGAGATAATAAATAGATAAGATAGATAGTAAGAGATATAGACATAATAAACTAAAGTATAAATTTGATGATAAGAGGTAGTGAAAATTAATCAATTTCATTATAGATAATAGAATAGGGTACATAATAAGAAAGGTGTTAAAGGCGTCAACCGACTTTCTTGTAAGCGCGTGTTCGACACGTCACGACCGCGGTCGGCCGTCGCCGGCAGCCGCCGAACTCCCCCCCCCTTCCCTCCGTCTTCCCCGCGAGCAACGAGATGCGAAGACTCCGCGCGAGACCGCCGAGTCCAAAAGAAGAAGAGAAAGAGAACGAGAGGGTGTGTGTCGTTGACCGCCAAGAAGAGAGAGTCGAGTCGTGAAGAAGAAGAAAAAGAGTGGAGTCGAAAAGAAGAAGAGAAGAGAACGAGTGAGTAGTGCGTCGCTGGCCGCCTAACCGGGAGGTGAGAGAAAACAGTAAGGGAGAGTGAGAGAAGTACGAGAAAGTAAGCGGAAAAGTGAGAGATGAAAGTGCGAGACAAGTACGAGAAAAAGTAAGAGGAAGGTGTGAGAGAAGAAGTGAGATATAAAGAAGAGAGAGTAAGAGGAGAAGCAAGGCAGAGGTAGGAAAAAGGGCAGAAGAGAGAGAGAGAGGGCGGAGAAAGAAGAAGCAGCACGGACCGAGCCGAGGAAGCCAGCAGACCAAAGGGGCAACCACCACCGCCGAGAAGGTGAGCTGGAGAGAGAGAGAGGGACAGCAGGAGGGACGTCAGCACCCTGGTGAGCGGCGAGCACTCGCCGCGTGTGGTTCTCCTCGTTTCTCGCTTGTGTCCTCTATTCCCTCTGCACATCCCTCGAACATCCTCCTGAAAATTCGGCAAGTGCGGCGGGACGCTGGTCGCGGTCGGGGTATGCCGAGCACGTGGACCGGGAGTGTAGTGTGTGTGCGGTCTAGAGGGAGGGTACGGTATGTAAGTTGCGACAAATAAAATTCGATTGAATACAGTTCTTGCGGTAATGCGACCAGTTTCTTTTCCCGAGATTCCCTTTTATTTTCAGGCCGGCGGGACCTCCTCTGAGGTAAGTGAATGAGTGAAGTTAAAAATTTTTTTTGTGATCGCGAACAACTTGAAGCACATTAAATTCGTAAATTTTTTTTTTTGTGTGTCGAAAATCGTCGCATCACAACTTACATATGTATAATAGAGTATAGTTGAGTATACTCCAAGGATACATGGATGCTGATAAATGTCTATGGTACATGCGACCTCTGTGCATCCAAGGTGTGAGGGTAATCGCAAAGGCAATAGATTGACTGTTACGATTGAATAAAAATAATCGTTAAAACCATTGCAGTATGATGTTTATGTTATTTTAATTGTATAAAATGTATTGCATAGATATTTTAAGTATTTTAAAGGAAAATTAATAATAAATTTTGATAAACATTAAAATAAGTATTATAATATATTTCACATATTTATTTATTGTTGCCAATTTTCAAACAATTTCTGGATTAAATTGCATGTAAATTCCCTGCAAAATTTTGCTCTGCGGTATGGTTTCAATGGATTAAATACGAATACAGGAATTCAAATTTTATTCCTATTTGTCTTCTACTAAATTATCATTGTACAAAGATTATTAGAATTTTTATTCAAATTTCATTTGTAGATAAGCAAATCACAATTTGTACGTTATAGTGTTAAGTTCAAACTTTTCTTTTAATAAAAA
The DNA here is from genome assembly GCA_018907035.1 of Sycobia sp. Sy_11. Taxonomy (NCBI): domain Eukaryota; kingdom Metazoa; phylum Arthropoda; class Insecta; order Hymenoptera; family Epichrysomallidae; genus Sycobia; species Sycobia sp. Sy_11. The sequence goes on along the minus strand of JACCIC010000120.1, from coordinate 126,222 downwards.
TGCTAGTATTTGAGAGACCTTAGCAGTAAAAGCTTTTAACATTTATTATTTTATACCATTATTAATTATAGAATATATTTTTTAAAAACAAGATCAATAAATTCTAAAATTATGTGAAATAATTATGGATTTTTTTACAATATTGACAAATTATGTAATTTAGAAAGTAGCAATTGTAACAATATTGCTCAGGTTTTCAGATTATGTGAAGATTAAATGAAATTAAATGAAACATATTATTTGACTATAGATTATTTTTTCATAAAAGTAAAAATATTATAAACTATTAGAAGTGTGAATAAGTCTTTCCCGTTTTTTGTAAGTGATGGCGCCACCAATACTGTGCGAGTATTCAATGGTTACATATGTCATAATCAAAGCTTATTCATATGTCAACAATTCCATACTAACACATTAGTTAAAATTTTTTTGATCAATCATAAATTTTTTCATAAATTTTTGATATCGTGAAAATGTCGAAATTTGAGCCGAGTCGACGTCATTTGCGGGAAGTTTCACTTTATTGGTTCAATTTGAAGAAATCTGCTGCCGAGACGCATCGATTGCTTCAGGAGGCTTATGGAGAAGGTTGTGTCGATGATTCAAGTGTTCGCGGATGGTTTCGACGCTTCAAAAGCGGTGATTTCGACGTGGAAGACAAGGAGCGTTCCGGGCGGCCGCAAATCTTTGAAGATCGAGAATTGGCGACTTTGCTTGATGAAGATTCTTGTCAAACGCAAGAAGAACTTGCTGAAGCATTGGGAGTTGACCGAACAACCATTTCCAAGCGTTTGAAAGCCATGGGAATGATCCAAAAGCAAGGAAATTGGGTGCCGTACGAACTGAAGCTGAGAGACGTCGAACGGCGTTTTTTCACTTGCGAACAGCTGCTTCAGCGACATAAAAGAAAGGGTTTTCTGCATCGTATCGTGACTGGCGATGAAAAGTGGATACGTTACGATAATCCGAAGCGAAGAAAATCATGGGGACTACTCGGCCATGCATCATCATCGACGGCCAAGCCAAATATTCATGGCGCCAAGCTCATGCTCTGTATATGGTGGGACCAGCTAGGTGTGATTTACTATGAGCTTCTGAAACCGAATGAAAGGATCACAGGCGAGGTCTATCGACGACAATTGATGCGTTTGAGCCGCGCACTGCGACAATACTCCGACGAACGGCCACAATACTCCGACAGGCACGACAAAGTTATTTTGCAACATGACAATGCTCGCCCACATGTTGCACCGCCGGTGAAAACATACTTAGAAACGCTCAAATGGGAAGTCCTACCCCATCCGCCGTATAGTCCAGACGTTGCTCCGTCTGATTACCATCTCTTCAGATCGATGGCGCATGGCCTGGCTGACCAGCACTTCCATTCCTACGAGGAAGCCAAAAAATGGGTGGATGACTGGATAGAGGCCAAACCGGTCGAATTTTTTCGCAACGAGATTCGTATGTTGCCAGAAAGATGGGTAAAAAAGTCGTAGCTAGCGATGGCCAATACTTTCAATAATTCATTTGTAACCATTTTTTCACAATAAAGGCTCAAAATTTGAAAAAAAACGGGAAAGACTTATTCACATACCTGATAGAATTCTAAATTTAATATAAAATAGATGTTTAAAATATATGCTATATAATATTTGTAATATGTTAAAGATGTTTTTCAGATTACATTGGAACACTCAATTTTACAAATAACAATTTTGCTTTTATGTAGGCTACTGCTTACTGGCCAATACTTTATTCAAATTCTCTATTCATACATTTTTCCGACATCTCTACTTAGAATTAGTCTGTGGAATAGAAAGAAAAGATCCGCTCTGTATTGAAGCTGTTCAAATTCGATACTCGTACCACGTTTCGTAGGTGTGGCTACTGAATTTGTTAGTCTTACACCTTCCGCTCGTAATTTTGAGTGTGAAAAAAACACCTGAAGCAGTCAATAAAACCGAAATATTCGAGCGGTCACAAATACATTTACTGATCACGGCGAATATTCATTGTAAATTATATTTAATTGAAGATTTTCAATTACATACACATTATATAGAATTTTGACGACTTTGTATACAACAGTATAATATCTGGAGAAATATATTTTTTAACGCCAAAATTAATTAAAATGCATTTAAGGAATCTTATGAATAAACAAATATTTATGGCTTAGCTTAATGTCCAATTTTTAGCCTTTCTTTGAGCCCATCAGCCAGAATCATGAATATCGTTTTACATACTTTTTTTGGTATGACTTCTATTGTAGTAGCATATGAACACTAAGGGAAGAGTATTATTGGATGAATTAATAATATAATAAAGTGTAAACTCTGTGTCCGTGCATTTGCCGAAAAATTCAGAAAAAACTTTAAAAATAGCCATAATAAAGGAAAATCCTTTAAGGTAATTAATTGAGACTTAAATACTTTTACGAGCTATATAAAAAAAATTACATAATATATAATAAATATTCTGATTTTTAATCACATCAAAAAAATTTTAAGGTAAATGCGAAAAAGACGAAGAAAAAATAAAACTTGTAATTTTACACTATTTTTATGGAATGGAGGCGAAAATTAATCCATAACAAGTTCGTCTTCGTCAAACTAATTTGAGAATAACAATTATTTATTAAGAATTTTTTTAATTCTGACAAATTAGTAAGATATAATAGCTATACTTGTGAACAACAGAGGTAATAAATTATTGATATAAAGCTCAGACATTTAAATATTTTTTATTTTACTATACAATTTGAACTTATAAGAAGTAAACTGCTATTAATTCAAAAAATACTATTCTATTATATAATTAATAACTCTTTAACGTTTTATGAATACTTTTGAATCTTCTCTTCTATCCAGGTAATGAATTCCGAGACTTTTGTGCTAATACATGGAGCTTCCAATCTGCCACATGGGACTAGTCCCCAAGATATTATACCAATTACTTCTTCCTCGTTATCAACAAATCGAAGCACTGGGGAACCAGAATCAGCCTATAATATAATATATGTTGTTAATAAATATTATCGAAACAAATTTTAAGAAATGTACATTACTACAGCTTAAATTAGGATTAAATTAATTTATTAAATTTAATCACTACAAGTACGCCATAATTTATCCACGGAATTAATCAAAGATTGTATCCCTTTACATGAGTGATATAGAGACAAAATGATTTCTCAAGAGTAATCCTTTCAATTAAAATCCAAAGAAATCTCTGCTTCTGTATTCGAAATAGTATACGTTTGAAAGAACAGCGCCAAATTCGGAACTGTGTTAACGACCTCAACATAACCGATTACATGTCCGCAGTTTGAGATTTACTGCAACCATAGAATATACTCTATACTTCTTGAATTTCCATCAATAGAATCTGCTTTTATCTTTCTCATAAATATTTAGTTGATGAATTAGGGTATAAGTATGCATTTTTGATTATAGAACAAAAAAGTTAATATTAGATCTTACAATCTCGATCAAAAAGAATCATTTCAGCAATGGTTTACTCTGATGAACCTATTTATGTGCTAGAGAATATTACAGATTATAATAATAAAGTTTATAATATATAATGAATTAGATTACTTTATTTTTGCCGGTATAGAAATTTGAAAATTCTTCGTATATAAGATAGAAGGATTTGCTAAAAAATTTGTCAAATGTGGAGCCTAATATAAACGATATAAATATGACTTATGGTTGAAGTGAAACTAATATCAAACAACAAGAAAATCTATCAGATATACCGCTACGAAGTGAGTTTCAAGATACAAATGTCTCAATAGGGAACATTTGTTGTGAATGTGTCTTAATTTCTTTTTTGTTTGTTGCTATGACAACTGTGAAACATATTTAGTATATATCAAGTCATTAAATAAACAGCATCATATTTTTTCATCGTCTTAAACTTTTCGTATTTTGAACCAGAAAGTGGTGATTTGCGGAAAACATTAATTTTTAGCTTTCATTTGAAGAAAAGCGCTGCAGAACAACGTCAAATGCTTGTAGTGGCATATAGTGACCGTACTCTATCAAAAGCAACATGTAAAAGATGGTTTCAATGGTTTAGAAATAACAATTTTGATGTGAGAAATGTTCCTAAGAAAAAGTTAAAGACGCCGAATTGAAAACGATATTGGATGAAGATGACACTTTGAGTCAAAAGCAAATTGTACAAATGTTAAATATTGTACAATAAATAATTTCTGACAACTTAAAAGATATTGGAAAGATCCAAAAGTGTGAGAAATGGATGCTACAGGAATTGAGTGAAAGGCAGATGGAAAATTTTGTTTAAAAGACAACAAAGGATTAATTTGAATCGTGTATTTATCGAAAAACGACGGAAATCGGCCAGGAGACACGGCAAGGTAATTTTGCTCCGTGTCAATGTACATGTACACTAAGCAAAACTGGTTGAGAATATAATCAAAACACTTGGCAGGGAGCTATTACCCCAACCAATGTATTCATAAGACTTTTTTCCTTTTAATTACCATTTATTTTCATTGATGGCGCACGTAGCACTTCGATTCCTACGAGGAAGTAAAAACTTGAATATCTGCTTGGTTTGTTTTAAAAGACAAACAATTCTATTAGCGTGGTATCTACAAATTATTCCACAACAATCCACCACAAAACAATTACCAGCTCCTCTTATATTATTAGAAGAATTTCCAAGAGAAAGCACGCTATGGGGTTCCTATAAAATTAACACAAATGGAAAAAAACTCGACACCCTCGTCATCAATGACGGTATAGTAAAATTAAACGATTTATCTCCAACCTATTTCAATGCAGCAAGTGAAAATACTGGCGTACTTGATCTTACTTTATGTAGTAATAATAGAGTTCTAGGAGTCGAGTGAAAAGTTCTAGATAGTCTCTACGAAAACGATCATTTTCCAATGGTAGTTAAATACCAAGAGGAAAATTTTAATATTGATTGGAATAAGGATCCAAACTTAATTTTTTTTATGTTATTTAACGTCGCTCTATTTATGCTTCAAAATACCGGTGCTAATCAGCGACGGAGGTCTACGATGTGTTTGTAAACAAAGCACATATAAATTATTATAGCGGTATCTGTGTCAATAGGCCGAGACCGGGATTTGAACTCGGATCACCAAGATACTAGTCCTTCGCTCTAGCGATCAAGCCATCCTAGGCCTCCAAACTTAATTTTGAAGAACATGTTAGATTTTACCCTTCTCTAGACAGCAGGAAGTAATTAGATTAATAAAAACATAAACATTATACTCAACAAATTCACAGAAATTATTATCCAAGTAGCCAATTCAAGTATACCAAATACTACAGGTAAATATCACGATAATGAAAAAGCAAGCGTCTAATAAAATTAGAATTATTGATGCCTTTTCAATCAATCAACACATGATTACTGTAGACATAGATATAGAAAAGGCTTATCATTTATTATACAGAAACAGGATATATAACAGCACAGCCAATATATATTCTATCTTCCGAAGATGATACTCTCCGTACTCTTGAGACATTGAACATATTTATCTACCGTTCGAACTCGAAAGTACAATTTTTCCCATAGAAATCGTATAGCAACATGCATATAAATGTATATATATATATATATATATATATATATATATATATATATATATATAATGTATAATATGTTCAGCGAAAGATCATGTTTTTGGAGCGGACGCTACTTTGAAGTAGCTTTTAATATAAAAGCGATGATAGGTGAATTGCGGTAAATTATTTACAGTAATATAGATTTTTACATATATATTTTAGATATTATTGAACTGTTTATGAAATCGTACAATTATTATCTCGGGCGAAGCCGAGATGGGGTGTGCTAGTTAATAAATAGTTTCATTGGTGTTATAGTCGAATTAAATCAATCGAAAATAATGCGTAATAATATCAATCTATATTTATATTAATATTAATACATCAATATGCAAAAATAATAAATATAAAAAATAAAAATTAACTATTATAATGACAGTGAGACAGCCCATGTAGAAAATCCCTCCCGTAGACTAATCTGAAAATAAAAATATTAGCTGAAAAAAAATTTATGTTAGTAAAATGCAATCCGACTGTCTCCACCACCCTTATCTAATTGAAGACGTAGTCAAACGTTTTGAGCTCGCTACGGCTCCTTTTCACGTACTAAACTAAACCTTATATTCGAATCTATATATACGTTATTCCCACTACCAAATTTAGTAAATTAAATATAAAATCCCCCTCTACACAAAACCATAATATTCCATATCAATTTAATAAGGAATAATAAATGTTATATAATTTACTAGACTCTAACATTGAATAATTATTGTTATAATTATTGAATGTACAAATAAGTTTCCGCCGTTTTTTATAAAGAAATAAGAGTTTATTGTAAAAAAAGGTACAAATAATGTCATTCAAAATATTGCCCATCACTTTCTACTACTTTTGACCATTTTTCGGGCAGCAAGTGGATACTCGTGAGAAGTGAAGTGATGTTCAGCCAGACCATGAATCATCGACCGTGTCTGGTGAATACTGCGGGTGGGCTAGAACGTCCCAATTCAGTTCTTCTAGCGTTTCATTTACGATTTTTGCAAAGTATGGCCGCGATCGTTGTCATGCTGAAAAATGACTTTATCGTGCCTTTTGGCATATTCTGGACGTTTAATATTCAATGCTTCGGTTCAATTACATCAGCTATTCTTGGTGACTTTCCCCGGTGACAGTTTAATTGTGTTTGAGTTGTTCGTAATGGATTACTCCAAGCTGATCCCACCAAATGTATAGCATTAGCTTTTGCCATGAATGTTTAGCTTGCCCATCGAAGTAGAGGCATGCCCGAGCTTACCCCACGTCTTCCTACTTTTTGGCTTGTCGTAGTGAATCTATTTTTCGTTTACTGTCACGGTTCGATGTAGAAATCCTTTGCGATTTTGCCCTTTGAGCAATTGTACGCAAACTAATAAGCGACGCTCGACGTCTCTTAGCTTCAGTTCGTAAGGATCCCAATTTCTTTGCTTTTGGATCATATTCAGAGTTTTGAGACGTTGTCAAAAAGCTTGCTGAGTTACTCCTAACTGTTGAGCAAGTTGTTCTTACGTTTGGCACAGATCTTCCTCCAGTAAAGCTTTCAAATTCTGTGTTACCATACTCTTTTGATCTTCTACTGCGTGTTTTGTCCGCTACGTCAAAATCAACCCTTTTCAATTTTTGGAACTACTCCCAACAACTTCATTCACTCAAATTAATATTACCACATGCTTTATGAGTAGCCGATGTGCTTCAGCTGCAGATTGCTGCAAATGAAAGAAGTAAATTAACAATTCCCGCAAATCACGCTTACTTGGCTCAAAACTTGACATCTTAACACGATGAAAACTAAGTGATGCTAGCAAAAAGTCTGAGGTATTAAAAGTTTATACTGTTTCCAGATGTCAACACATACTATACGACTTTTTACAGCTGACAATTTCGATGTTATCTTATTGGTGGCGCTATCTTTTCAAAACGATGGAAACTTATTTGTACACCTAATATTTGTGCCAAATTTCACGCAATTCATTTGTCATATAGTTACGCTTGTGTTTTGTGAACAAAGATGAGTTGTCTCTTTGGTTTTTATAATGTCTGAAATTATTCAACAATGAAGTAACAGTAAATTTAGTGCGCGAAATGAAATATCGGCCGTCGAAACGTTCAGAATGTTACAGAAGGCCTTTGTTGAGAAGTCAATATCAAGAGCAAGTGTTTTTGATTGGAATAAATTTTTCAAAGACGGTCGAAAACCCGTTGAAGACGAACCACATCAAAGACAACCAAAAACATCTACTGATGGGCTATACGTCGATAAAATCAACAAAATTAGTTCTGCAAAATCGCCGATTGACTACTAGAGCGCTTGCTGATATTGTTGGAATTTCAAATGAATTGGTTTCAAAAACACTCAAATTGTGGAAAAATAGCGCCGTATGGAGGTCTGTGAAACGATACCTTAGTACTATCAGAACAAGATAGAATACATAATAACTGGAGATGAGACTTGGATCTACACTTACGATCCAGAAACAATCGATTAATCGAGCGAATATCATGCCAAAGGAAAGTGAAGATCAAAAAAATCACGCAAAAGTCACTCCAAAATCGCCGCATGGAGGTCTGTGAAACGATACCTTCGTACTATCAGAACAAGATAGAATACATAATAACTGGAGATGAGACTTGGATCTACACTTACGATCCAGAAACAATCGATTAATCGAGCGAATATCATGCCAAAGGAAAGTGAAGATCAAAAAAATCACGCAAAAGTCACTCCAAAATCGCCGTATGGAGGTCTGCGAAACGATACCTTCGTACTATCAGAACAAGATAGAATACATAATAACTGGAGATGAGACTTGGATCTACACTTACGATCCAGAAACAATCGATTAATCGAGCGAATATCATGCCAAAGGAAAGTGAAGATCAAAAAAATCACGCAAAAGTCACTCCAAAATCCAGGTTATGCTCACTGTTTTCTTCGATTGTCGTGTTTTGGTACATTATGAATTCCTTCTCACCGGCCAAACGGTTAATAAAGAATTAGTGCTATGCGCTGTGTGCGTGAAGCTATTTGTCTCAAAAGGCCAGATTTATGGAATCACAACTCTTGGTGTTTGCATCACGATAATGCACGAGCTCACAATGCATTGATACTGCGTGAATATTTCACCAAAAATTCAACTAATATCGTTACGCAACCGCGGTGCTCGTCTGATTTAACACCGTGTGACTTGTGGCTGTTCAGCAAACTCAAAAGACCACTTCGAGGACACGGTTTCGATTCGATTGAAGAAATAAAAGCTGAATTGAAGAAGGAACTGATGGCCATTCTGTAAAACGCGTATAAAAAATGTTTTGAAAATGAGAAAAAAAAATCGCATAATTGCATTGCATCTGGGAAGATGATTTTGAGAGTGATGAATTAGATTTAGAAGAATAAATAAAGATTTCAAAAGTTATAAATAAATTCTTACTCTTTTTGTACACAATATATATATATATATATATATATATATATATATATATATATACTTATTTTTTGAGATTTTTGGTAAAGTAATTCGTAATAATTTTTCTTGATGAATTGGAAAAAATATAGCCTATGTCCTTTCAAACATGATATAGAAAATATAACGCGTAGATACGCTTTGTCTTTATAAAATAGTATTATATTATATTATATTATATTATATGCTCATATGACATGATGATGATATTAAATAATAATATAAATATGATGAGGTGCCGAGACGTACTCATGCAGAAAATATGAGAGATAGTGCGTGTTTCTTTTCTTTGTACCACTCGTGCCTTAAAGAATCGCGTAAATGAACTGTATTTCAATACTAAGCTAATAATACGTTTGCGATACTCCCTTCATCGTGTAAATCTAAGGTATATGCAACCTAAATCATTCGAGGAACGAGGAGTACGGATTTTGCGATTATCTTCAAAAGTGGCCCACGTTACGATGCATTATGTAATAAGTTAAAAAAAGTTAAGTTTAAATTAATGGTTAAGTTTAAGTTTAAAACAAAGACAATGAGGCTCAAAAAAATGCAACTATAAATAAGTTTGATAATACTATAAAAATAAATAGTGAACCTATACAATCCTATTAAATAATACTGACAATATTGCAAATCCAGACAGTGAAATAATAATAAAAATATATATACTACTAATAAAGATAAAGAATTTGCAAAAACAACTATAAATAATTTAATTAATATCATAAATAAAAATACTGACTCTGTAGAAAGAGGGATGCATAATAGTGAAATTATTATAAGTAAACGTACTAAATCTGGCGCAAAAACTTTAAATGAGTTTGAAATATTAAATCAAATAATAAATCGAACATAATAGCAATAAGAATAATAAAAATAAAAAAAAAAGATGAAACACTAAAGTAAAAAGCCGAGAATTCATACTTATGAACTATGAATAATTGAATGATCATTAAAGATTTGTTGAGGTATACACAAAAGTGTAACATCCGCGTTTAAATTTATAACGAGTTTTTGAAAATATTTTCAAACCTCGCTCTAAACGATAGCTTTATTAAGGGCCTTCCTTCCCCTTATTGGAAACTTTCTCCTACAAGCGAGGTGCATAAAAAAAACGGGAACGTTATCGCGGCACCAGGACGCAGTTCAGTCGTTGCACTATTTTCTTTTTCTCTTCGTTTTTTTTTTGGCTGGACGCGCAACAATCAACGCTCGTTCTGACGAATCAACCTCCCCAGGAAACTCGCACAAATGCCAAACTTGATGATTGTTTAAAGAAAGGTCGTAAACTTTTGGAGTTTTCTGTCAAATAAACAAGTGAGTATAAAACAAAATATTTAACCATTTCTTTTTTTATTGTAACTATATCTAATCCTCTCCGGAAAAGTGATCGGTCCTCCTTTAAAAAGGAAGGAATATACATGCCCCATATCCTTCTCCTAAAATCTGATTTCTAGTAGGGAAGTAAATTGGACGGCCGAGGCAGGTGTAGACTCTTTCTCGTAAGAGAGGTAGTTTATACCAAATTAAAGCCATTGGACTCCAATTTATATAAAAGGCAAGAGTAGGTATATATATATTTTTAATGCAAGTAGAAATCACGCTCCACGGCACACAGGAGCACAAGCTATTTGAGGAAACTCAAGGCTCCAAGGCCAACAAAGAAAAATAAGGTTATAATATAGCTCACGTGACAGAGAGGTATTGACTCCGACGTCACCTTAGACATTTTGTAATTTGTTCAAATGAATTTTCTTTATTTAGGTAACGAACTATAATTAAATTGGTGAATACACATGCAGGAAACCAATGATTGATAATTATGTAGCCGATTATTGAAGATGCTATTTAGTAATTTAACCAATGCAAAGGATAAGGTGCAGGACTTGTTAGAAGAATCAAGAGATATATAAAAGTGAAGAAAAAAGGAGATGAAATTTACTATAATGAATCAGCTCGGAGAGGACAAGGAGTTACAAAGAAGTATTTGCGACAGGATGCTATATTTGTTTTTTTCTTTTTGTTTTTTTTAATGTATTTATATATTTCATAAGCTCATTCAAGAAGCACACTTATAAACTCATTATTAGATTATGTTAAAAATATCACATTTAAAGAACTTATCTTTGTCCTAGCGATTCGTTTGAAACTATAAATTAGTATTTTTGGGTTTCTTGTAAATACGTACTTACTTTGTAGTCTAGTTTGTATTAATTCTTCGATTATGTTCGTATTATTCACATATTCATATGCTAGTTTGCAAAGGCTTGAGTAACCAAATCAGCAATCAAAAATAAATCTTTTTTTTTCTCTATCTCATTCTCATTAATGTTATTACTATACATTCAGTTAGATTGTATATTGTAATTATGTCCCTTAATCTAAAACTACCACTATAAGTTATTACAAAAAAAAATATTCAAGTAAGGTACAAAAAAGAAGAAGAGAATAAAAAAAAAAGAAAATGTACAAGTTCAAAGAAAGTATTAATATTAACTTTGTATTCATTATAATTATTATGAAGTTGGTTGGTAAGAGACTGAAGGAACTCGAATGAGCTAGCTAAAATAATCCACAATTTATAATTACTGTATTGTTGTTATTATATTGTCATTATAAAAAAATAAGGAAATCTTTTTTTTTCTCTTACAATAATAAATCATTTCTATTGGTATTACAGTCGAATTAAATAGATTAAGTTTAATACATAATCAAATCAAATTATATTTATATCAATACTATCTATTCAGATACAGTCGATATAAGCACAATAAAAGTAATTTTTTTATCTTCTTGAATTTATGTTTTAATCGGTTTTCGCTGCTCATGTTACAAATAATCATAAATTGTAAAGGGATTAAATGCTCTCACATACCCAAGAAGTTCAATTGGTAAGCGTATGTTAAGCACTAAATTAGCAAACGGTACTAAGTTTTGATTCAGTTACAAAAGGGTAATCTGTAAAGCACATGGAAAATTTTGTATTAGGGCATGTTTATGCAGGTTGTTATGTACGATGCACATATTGCTGGTATGTCATTTTGCTATTATATGTTATTATGCGTGCGGGGGGAAATAATAAATTTCAGTGTTTCATGTGCCAAAAGGTAGAACACCGAGCGTGAAAATATCTGTCAGAAAAAGTTTTGCAGGAGTGCTTTGTTGAGGGTGGTGCCGAACAGTGGAGAAGTGTGCATAGTTGTGGGTATAACTGTTAGTGGGTAAAAAGGTGCTTTGTTGTGCACACCGGGTGGACTTAAGGGAGTGTATGCTTTGTGTCTGTCAGCGAGTAAGAAATCGAGTGTACCTTCACGAGTGAGCGGAATCCAGCGGCCACGTCATCACGACAAATTCATGGTACTGTCGAGGAGTAACATCCCTAGGAGTCGAGTTGATCCCCGGATTCAAGAAGGAGTTCATAGACGTCAAGTCAACCGAGCCGTGGGAAAACCGGCTCCATACCATTGTCTAAGACATGGACCACTTTGGAGAGTATCATCGGCACCAGGGAGAGCGAATACCATATGACTCGGTTATTTGTGTCGCATTTAGCATTTAGAGTGTTTTATAATATTTTCGAGAGTAATTGTATTAATAAATTGTGCCCGTGGTTCGGTATTTTGAATATAAACTTGTCTTTTTATTTTATTAACAAACACCACGTCACAATATATATATATATATATATATATATATATATATATATATATTGAACTAAGTTCCGAAAACGGTATAGAATGATTCCAAAAGCTAAACGTGAAACAGGAAGTAATCATTTCAATTAACTGCTACAGGTTGGAGCATTACAGTCTAACTTATTTTTTATATCAAATAAATGTCTTGGTCACCCTCATTGTGAATGCGAAAATGAAAAGTTAGACAAGAACTACTATTTTGGCAGTTTCCGTTGTATGAGAATGAGCGCCTCTGCCTTATAAGTAAGTTAAATATTTCATTATAATATCATGCAATATACTATTTCATCGACCGTTTGAAACAACATATACAGAAATTTGCTCTTATCTAAAAAAATTTAATTTAAATGTATTGTTTGAGAATAAATTAAATATTTTGACTTAGGTTCGGAGATGTGCTCTCGGAGGTAATGAAATAAACATATATTATGGTACTTAGATACGGTATAATATTAAGTTTATTATACTATCTCTAGAGGAGTAAAAAATCTCTCCTCGATAAGTGGAAGAAAAAGCTGTTAAATATCAATAATATAACTAATCAACAGACAAATATATACAAGTATAATAATTACGCATTTATAATGATTACGTTGTAACTGCCGTCATAATAAAGACTCTTCTAAAGACTTTTCTAAACTTACACATACATTATTCACACTATATTCTACACACTCGGAGTATTCCTGTACTAATGATCCTGCCGTAAATCGCCCTATTACGTCAGGTTAGGCCGCGTGGGGAAGGAGTGTTTTGCAGTTGCCTCCAACTCTGCGTAGCGACCATAACTTCTGGGGTACGCCTGTAACCTTGCCGCAACGGCAGTCACTGGGCACAATTGCCGCCAGGAAGCTCCTGAGAGATCAGCACGAACTAATTTCCACAAGGTCCACTGACACCCTGTCGCGCTGAAGCACCACTCTTACACACGCATGCTTAAGTATGTATATGAACTATACAAGACCAACGCAATACTTAGGTAAAGGATATATACAGATACGAGGGCGGTTCAATAAGTACCTGTGTTAGAAATGTAAACATTATTTTTTCATAAAATTCTTTTTTATTTGTTACTATAGTCTCTTTTAGATAGATACAGATCTCCCAATGTTTTCACCATTTTTTTGAATTCCTCCAAAAAAAGGATTTTTCGAACTCTCCAAAATAAGCCTCTGTCTCGGCGATAACTTCTTCGTTAGAGCAAAATTTTTTCCCACGAGCCATTTCTTCAGATTGGGAAACATGAAGAAGTCACAGGGAGCCAGATCAGGTGAATACGGAGGATGTGGTAGCAATTAACAACGTAATTCATGCAGTTTGGTGGCGACAACTCCAGATGAATGTGCTGGTGGAAAAATATTAAGATACGTATTCTAAATACATGGTCATAGTTTTTTCTAAAATAATAAAAGCTGTTATTTTTTTTATATACTATTGAAACTGACCTATCAAAATTATTGAATTGATACCCATAACTACATTGTACTATAGCCAAATAATCAAAAATTCTATGTGTGATCGTAATTAGATTAAAATTTTTTTAGCTGGATTGTCATTTTTGCTTAAACTTTCACGAGAAGAGTACGGTAGTGAATCATCATAAATTTTTTTTTCATAGTTAAGTATGAACATACCATATTGTTCTAATAGGAATGCATTAGGTCCTATAACTTTATAAAGCTCGTTTTGGACATTATCAGAGTTTCCATTGGAAATAACGCAGAGTTACCTATATCTCATAACTTCTCTTTATGAATTGATGAGTATTAGAAATATTTTTGATGATCTACATCATAGTGCCAGTCAAATGTCTTTTTTTACTCAATGAATACAATATACGAAAGTCAGTATCATTCTAACTATTGCATGGTTCCATATATTCGTAGGAGCTAGGAGTTCCAAGATTTAAATCATTTATTTTTTTGTTTTATTTTTTTATGTTTATATTAGCTAACTATAGTTTTGACACTTTAATAAACTATAGTGGTTCTGACAAAAGTTGTAGAGGCCAAAGGGGGCAACACAATAGGGTGAAAGTTTTTGACTTTGAATTTGATCTTCATGGTTATTTCAAGGTAAAAGTGATTTTTTTTAAATAGGAAAACCTATTTTTGACCTCGGATTCGGAAAGAGCGGGACATTTTACGTTTAAAATCATATTGAGAAAAATTTTTCCAAAGTGATTTCAAGGTCAAATCAGACACAGGCTAACCAACCTTGATATACGTATACTGATGTACGTATTCCCACATACCCTTACAAACCTTATAAACATACTCCCAAACAAGCTTCACTACCTAACCTTAGAGAGAGAACGAGTTTAATCGACTGTTAATCTTTTTAAAATGACTTGTTAACGAAAATTTATTAGCGTATTAACTTTTCATTTAGCGCTACCCAGAAACAACGATTTGGGCGTTGTAAGGATTGTTTCCTTTGGAGTTGTTGATTAGAGTGAGTCCCCTTGCCTCTCACATTGGGGTGCAGTATTAAAGTGATTTCCCCTTGCCTCTTACTTCGGGGTGCTGTATTATAGTGAGGCCCCTCGCCACTCATTAACCTCGAGGCAAGTCTTCGAAATGGCGACCATTCACTTCAAGACACATTGTCAAATGCCTTTGAATATGGAAAATGGTGTTCAATCAAGTTTGCCTCGGAATAGCAACGCATGCTGGCGAATCCTGTCTTGCATATCTACTCTTGTCATGGGTTGTTGCTCAAAAACAGCATTTGTTAAGTATCCCTATAAATAAAAATCTGGTGGTGTAAGATCGGGTAAGCAAGCAGGCTAGTTAACCGGACCTCCTCGTTCAATCGATCTGATATCATACTCATTCAAAAAGCTTTTACGATTCGAGCAAAATGAGGTGTTGCTCCTTCCTGCTGGAACCACATTCTTCGTCGCGTTTCTAAGTCAACATCTTCTAGCCAGCCAGGCAATTCATCTCTTATTATTCGCAAGTAACTATGCTGATTTACATTTCCTTAAAAAAAATAAGGACCAATCAAATACCCATGGACCATTTCGCACCATACCATGACACTTCAACGTCTTTAATGGATTACAGTTCGGTACCAATTAGTATTTACATCAGACCAGTAATGGCAATTATGCCTATTCAGTTCCCCATCACTTTGAAATTTGGCCTTATCAGATAAAAAAACAAAGTTATAAAACTCTGGATCATTTTGAATCATTTGTAAAGCCTATTGGAAAAACACAATCCGCTGTTAGAAATGCTCGAACTGTAGTTCTTGGACCAAAGTAATATGATAGGTGTAATATGAAAGCCAAGTGATAATTCTTAGAAAAGTACTTTTTGAAATATCAATATCCCTTTCCACTTGACGAGCGCTAATGCGTGGATCAAGATGAATTACTGCAAGGCTAGTTACAACTCGATTATCATTTTGATCATACTCATGGCGCCTACGTTGATGAACTATGTGT